>JABXJD010000051.1:0-347500 GCA_013375575.1 Percina caprodes
ATATTTAGTTTATTTTCTCATAAGACAGAAAAGCAGCAAAACCTCATAATTTAGAAACTGGAATTAAAATGTTTAGCATTTTTGCTCGCAAAGTAACAAAAATGATTAGATCAATGATTGGAAATGATCAAAATAGTTACTAATAAATCACTGGATTGACTAATTGTTTGAGCTCTAGATCTTTCAATTAACCGTGTTGGGTTTCATCAGATGGAACTGTTTTTCTGGGTTTTCCAGGTTCTGAGGCGAGAGCAGCAGGCCCAGCAGAGGGTCCACAGTGTGCTCATGGCTCAGCTCAGGGAGTGCACCAGAATACTGTCCAAGGTTTATAACAACAACAACCAGCGGCAAAAGTAAAGCTTCCATTTATTCTTTGCAAAGTGTCACAAACAACAAGCAGAACAGAGAATAACGTTACATCCCATCTTCAATCACTTGTTTCCTATCTTCAGTTTGATCATGAGGCTAACATCTCTGGTGGAGGACATGGGAGAGCTGGTGTCAGCAGAGTGCCAGCGTCAGGGGGCATGGGGGTTTCTTTGTGAGGGTACAGGGGCCCAGCTGCTCTGCCCTGACACTGGAACTGTGTTGACCAAGGACCACATCTTTGGTGAGTCCAACGCCCCTGAGTTAGATCACATAAATATTTCAATAACACTGTCTTTGGAGAAACAGCACCATCTGTTGCTAAACATGTGCACTGCAACAACAAGATGACCTAAGTAAAAAGAAAAGTCCAATGTTTCTATTCTGAAAAAAAATAGACAAACTTTTTCAGCATAAATTCACATCCATACAGGTCCATACATTAAGTTTTGTACGTGTTTTCTCTCAGTAAAATATTTTCACTTGTAATAATTAGCTCATAAAATGGAACATAGGCATTTTTAACAAAGCTATCCCACCAGTGGGAGGGTTGGAGCTGTACCTAGATGACCAAGACACAATTATCTACTTGACTTAAGTGTTTTACACTACAGTGATCCATTTAAGAAAAGAATTAGCATTAAATGCTCTCCACTCAGCATGTAACTGATTCAAATTACCTTACATCATTGTCCTAATTACTACAGTTTGATGATCTCTCTCAGCGATTTCTCCTTCTACCTCACTCCAGGTCCTGATGGGTCTCTGCGTGTCTGTCGGGCCCTTTATTATGATTCAGTCACAGGCCTCATAAGGCCAAATGCTCACAGCCATATGCTGCTGAGCAGCGGCCACACCATGGCAGTGCCACCCGATTACTTCCTCCACCCAGAGACTGGCAGAGTTATGCCCATAGTTGGCAATGTGGGCTATGATCCTGCAAGCTCTACTTTAGTGTTTACAACTGACTCATGTACAGGTAACATCATCTGATCATGCATTCTGATATGATAACATACAAACAAGATGGATATAATACTATCATGTCCATTCTCTGTGGTATCCTGAAAGGTATTAGTAAAAGTGGAAGAAATCAATAGCTTTTTTAACAGACTAACCTGTGCTATTCTTACTCTCAGGAGACAATAGGAAGTGGGACAGTCCCCTTCTTCCTTTCATTCCTTACCCAACCTCCTGCCACTCAGATCTGCTTCTGCCCAACATTGGGCTTAAAGGCCTCAGACCGGGCCAGAGACTTCAGCTGGGAGCCCCCATGGCAGACCCAGACACGGGTGTCCCAGTGCCCATTCTGGCTGTAACTATCCACCCCCAGACAGGGTTAGTGTACCCATTGGGAGGGATACATGTCTGTCCCCTTACCCGCCTGCCTCAGCCTATACAGACTGGCTATCCCATGCTGGACTCCAGGACAGGGAATGTTGTGCTCACTGTAGGGGTCAGTCTAGATCCAGTAACAGGTCAGTGCTGCTAGTAAGTCTTTAGCACAGCCTGGGTCCAGGTTACCATACATTCAGTGAATTACCTATGTTGTGTGTTTATGTAGGAGCTGTGCTGCCAGTAGGTGGAGTCCTGCTGTCAGAGTCCGTTATCGAACCTCTGAGTGGTCGGATGGTGAGAGTAGGAGGGTACCAGGCCCTTCTGGACAGTAAGGTGATTGATTAGATGCGTTTAATTGCATTGAGAAAGAAGAAATTGTACATGTTCAAATTTCTATTAATTCAGTAGATATTTGATCACAAAATGACTTGAGTGAAACTTTTCTTTATTAGGTTTTGGCAGTGATGTTTAAAGTATTGGAGCTCCTGAAGCCACTAACTGAGGAGTGGGGCTCAGACCAAACTTTGCAGCGCCATCAGGGCAGCGAGAGAGGGAGCGGTCGGCAAGATCATCTTCTCGCTGCATCCAAGGAGCTCCAGCAGGCCTGGGGGAGGAGCCTGCACTGCCAGCTGCAGCTGCAGACCAGGCTGGATATCCTGCTCAACTGGGCTGAATGTATCCAGCAGAATGGAGGGATTTTAGGTGAGGAAATGCCAGTGAGAGGGTGCATGGATCTGAGTGATCTCCTGTTGGCAATACATCAGAAAGTCACTTTTTAAATTTCTCCTTGTGCACTTTGTGCTGATATGATCCTCTCCCTCACCTCCCTTTGTTGCTGTACGTAAGTGAGCTCTGTTTGAGAACATAATATTATAAAAGTAGAACACCCTTACTTATTTTTTATCTTACTTTTACGTTTTAATTTTACTCTCTGCTTGTCATAAATCTGCTCATTGCTGAGAAGAAAAACATGCTACTTTGTATTAGCTGATCAGTTATCCGTTTCATAGTATTTCATATTTTGGAAATAATTCTTTTATGTACAGTTTCGCTCCTTGTCACAATGTTGTCCTTAAGTGCCTTCAACTAACGAGAACAAAAAGAGTTGAAGGCATGACATCCCTTATGTATGGTTTAGCTTTGGAACAGTTTCATGAGCCTAAGGAGGATGACATTTTTTCTATGTGAAAGACTTTTCAAGCAACCACCCTCCACAAAAATGAAGCATGTGACTTACCCCATTATAATGACACTATAGTTATATGTAACCCATATCCATTTATTTTTTTAGATAACATTTTTATTGTTTTATTTTATTTATTGTTTTTTATATATTTAAGGAACAAACAATTACAAACGATACACTGAGACGGAGAACACGTCCCAGGGCAGAAAAAGTAAAATACAAAAAAAACAAAAAAAACAGAGAAAAGATGGGAGGGAGGGAGACAAGACAACACACACACACACACACACACACACACACACACACACACACACACACACACACATATACACAGAGAGACATAAGACAAGGGACCAAACACCTGCGCAAGTTAGAGGACCTGAGAAAAAGGAATAGTCCTTACAAGTGGGATTAACTACCCGCCAAATATCTATAAGCCCCGAGCTGCTGGCCCATGATTTCAGAGCATTTGTAGCCTGAGCCTGGTCCCTAGTGGCCTTTGCGTTCGACCAATCAATATTTGGGTCCCACACAGCTTTGAAATCTGCACCAACAATAAATGAACAGTCTGTTAACTCCATCCTTTGATTTGTGAATGTATTATATATATTGCCATCAAAAACATTAGGCACATAAGTTGACACAAGTGCAATTTTCCTAGCACCAAACTCTGTCCATTTGACAACAATGGCTACTTCTTTTGTTTCAGAAATTGTTGAGGAGGATGCAATTGTGTGATAGAATCTATTGGCTAAATGGCCAGTGGCCGCCTAAAGCAAATGTTTCTCCTGTAATGATGCAATGTCAATATTTCTCTTTTTTAGTAAGCCCAGAGTCCTGGGACATCTATGAGGAGCATTCAGTCTGCCACAATTCTAAACCAAAAATGAAAGATCACCCATTATAAAAAAGCTGCGTTCTAAATGAGAGTATTTGTGGAAATTGCTACCGACTTTTATTATGTTAACAATAGTGCATCCAAAGCTAAGTCCCTCATCACACAAAACACAGAACAAGAACATACAAGACAGTGACACAAAAGGGAAAGTGTCAGAAAGGGGCCAAACAGCCAGACGGCTAACACTCAAAGTAGGTCTGTGATCAAGATTGGACATGGGGCAGCAAAAAATGGAACACCAGCCCATAATTACCTGATTGTCACAGTATGGTTCCTTATTAGATTAACATTAAAATAAACAAATTTCTCATCAACAGAAACAAGAAACAAAAAGCACAAAACAGCAAGCACATTGTTAGGAAAACTCTAGCCTAGCAGTGGCCCAGCTAACGTGTGGAGATTAGGCTGAATCCATGGCTCGATAAAAAAGTCTGGCCTGGTTGTGTAACAGAGCACGTTGAAAATCAGCGTGTGGATGTTGCATCTTCGGTTTCTGTCCTCCATGTCTGCTAGCTTCACCTCCATCTCCTGAAAAACATGGCCGTGGCTGTCCAGAATACTTTAGTTTCTTTCCGCGGTAATTTTTAGGTCGTTCACGTACAATCTGAGAGAGCCAAGGCTTGCATTCAGAGATGCTAGATATGCATGGATAGCAGCTTCTTATCGTTGTCTACCCCCACCTGTTGAATCTGAGAAAAGCATGGCTCGAGGTAGCTTTCTGTTTCTCCAGTACTGCCTCTGCAATAGCGTCAGTATCGCTGCTTTGCCCTTACTTGCCATTCCACCTTAAGTAGCTTTATCAAGCATACGGTGTTAGAATACAGGAGTAGGAACCATATAAAACAACTATTTGGCAAAGTTGGGCTGCGAGCTTTGCCTCAAGCCGCCATCTCTGTCCAGCCAATCATGTGACTCCGTAACCCATATCCATGTTCTAGGATACAGTACACACAGAACTATATTATACCATCAGTATTTCGTGGATGCTATGGGCTCAAAAAAACCTGAAACCTTTAACTTAGACCACAAATTTAAAGTTATCACACTGCCATAACATTCAGTACAGCACATTAAAGTAAATGTCAAAAATGTCAGAAAAGTGTTATCAACCTACTTCTGCAGAGTATCTAAGTTGCTAGAAATGTGTTGACCACAGAAGCTTGCAGGAATACTTTGGAAATACATATTTAAGCACCATTTCATATTGTGTCCTCCACTCTAACCCGTTGACTTTTCTTGTGCTGTTCATACCAGGAGAGATGCCTCTCTCAGGTTCAGATATGCGTGTGCCAGCTCTGCTGGGGATGGAGTACCCAGACCCTATGGGATCTGGTCTGAGTGTACCTGTGTTGGGGTGTCAGACTGACCTTTCCTCTGGGATTATGATTCCGTTGGCAGGGACCATGGAGGACCCTGACGGAAAAGGTACTGTGAAAAACAGTGACACAGTTTATCTAATGGCGTTTTTCCACTGCATGGTATCTACTTGGCTCAACTCACCTTTTTAGTTTTCCATAACGAAAAAAAGTCCCTGGTACCTGCTAACAGGTACTTTTTGGTACTACCTCAGTCGAGGTTCCAAGAGAGTTGAGGCAATACCAAAAGATGCCATGAAAACCTGCAAACTACTGATTTAATTTTGCTGAGAATCGTCACTATTCACTGTATCATCATTGCTAGCGACAGACAGAGTGGGTGTGTCCTGAACAAACCACCATTTACCAGTAAATAGTTTATCCAGCAGTTATTTTTTTTTTACTGCCTCCAGGTTCATTAGAAACTAATTTGCCTTCTGGCTGTGGCAACACGCAGAGAATCAAAAACAACACACCTTCTGTGTGTGTAGCGTTAGGTCACAGCAGTTTCCTGCTATGACGACCTATTACTGTAAACAATACAGAATAAAATAAGTTTTACCCTTCTCCTATGCTTTTGTACTTCACAGGCCTAGTGGCCATCCGTTATGGATCTCAGACTGTTGACCCAGTGACAGGTGTGTTGGCCCCAGTGGTTGGAGCCAGGCTTGATGTGTCCAGAAAAACCGTTGTACCTGTCACAGCGTCCTACTGGCTAACGGTGGCAGGTCAAACTGATAAGGTGCAGGTGGGGAAGTAATTTAGAAAGGGTGTTTCCATTAATGATAAAACTTTAAAAAAAAAAAAACTTGGCAACAGAATAAAAGTGATGCAACTCTCTACCTGATGTTAATTTTACAGCCTAATAAATTCAGCAGGATATCATTTTGTGAACCTGATAAAAGTGATTCAAGTTTTTATGTGTTTAACCTCCATTTTGCAGCCTTAATGAATCTGATGTATGTCCTTTTATTGCTGCAATTGTATGCCAGGTAGAGGCACTGCAGAGAGAGGTGTGTGTGCGGAACACTTATTGGCAACATCAGAGACCACGGGAGGAAGATATTCTCTCTGATCTGGACTCAGCTCTATTCCAGTGTCTCTTTAGAGTTACAGAAGCAAACTCTTATCAGGTCAGTGGGGGATATTTAGCTGTAAATATCGTATATAGCCTGGAGAAGGAGAACTTCAAAAGAGTTGAGCTTTTACGAAATTTGGAAATAATTAAGGGGGTGTATGAATGCTGGGGAAAACAGCATTGGAAATAAATAGGAGAGAAGCCTTTTATGTCCTGCTGTGCACTGCAAGTAGGCATGTTTGTGGTTAGGTTTAGGGCAAACTGCAGTCACTGTATTTCTGTTTATGGGTGTGTGTATGTGTGTTTCCCATACCGCTGTGTACAAGTATGCAAATATGTGCCTCCACTTTTCATATTCCAAGAATAAGTGAGCTCTCTGCTGCAGGTCCAGTGGTCAGGGAGGCAGCTTAGGGAAGCAGCCGTGGATCTGCACGATTCAGCACAGACTGAGGCACAGAGGAGAGCAGCTCAGCGCTCCCACTTGGCTCTGATCTTGCCTTCACATGTATTACACATCCTCACTCTGGGTAAATTGCCTGGCAAGCTGGCAGGATGAAGAGCATGGGGAAGATTACACTCATGGACTGAACTGCGGTTGTATTCATCGCTTGCCATAAAATAAACGCCTCATCCCAGCGTCTCATATCACACCCTTCAGTTGTAGAGTCATTAACATAATTTAAATGTTTAATATTTTATTTGGGTTGGCAGCATGTCTGTGTGCATTTCTGTCTGTGCGTATAGGTGACGAGCAGGAGTGGGATCTGCAATGTGTTTCACACTCGGAGCTTGTGTCAGGCCTTGATAGGGTGGATGTGTGTATGGAGCAGCTGCAACAAGACCAAGAAAAATGGACAACACAGGGAAGAGACTGGGCTACAACCCTCCATACCATGGTCAGAGTAATGGCTTTCTGGTATTTGTTATGGTCCTGGGCTGAATTGACACAGTTAGGTCAGATGTTCACTTCCCTATCATGCTACCAATGCCAAATGCATATCACTCATGATGCTGTATTATTGCACGGCAGATGGATTTTTGCAGGATCATAAGATTACACAAAAAAACATCTGGCACGTCAGGTTAGATGCTATAGGGAGTCTACTAATTGAACTATGATGCCAGCCCTGTGAGGTGCACTCTGTAACATTGACATCTAACTTTAAATAAGATTTAATGCGTCTTCTCACTCAAGCCTGTGTTTTTCCATCTTCCAGGACAGAGAGCTGAGACAGAGAGAGTTGTGGGAGCAGTGTTGTTCCATACAAACAGAGTTAGAGGCTGCTCTTAATGCGCTGCACTTTGCCAGACACCTTTCTCAGCTCCGCGCCGACACTGCTCAGGTCAACACACACACACACACACACACACACACACACACACACACACACACACACACACACACACACACACACACACACACACACACAGACAACCACACAGACAACCACATAAATAACACTGAATATAAATAAACCTTTATTTACAGTATGATGCAGTGAAATGTGTGGCTGCTATTTATTTGTATTTTTCCATCATTAACTCTGTTTGTTTAAACCTGAGGCAATCAATGCAAATTGGGCTTAGTTACAGAATTAGTTTTTCAAGAAGATGTGATTTGGTTATCTCTATTTCTCCCAGTGTTATTCTGAGCTACCTCCTTTTTTGTATGTCTAGGCAGTACTGTGTGGAAGCTTTTGGTATAAGGAATATGGTCTGGTCCAGTGCAGTGGACACAAGCCGACTGTGGAGGTCTGGGGCTTTCTTCAAAAAAGGGCTTTGCCTCTCCTGGAGAGACTGAACCAACTCCTGGAAGGCAAACAGCCTGCCAGCTTCTCCCCCAACATCTGCAATCAGCACATTTCTGGTACCTAATCAGTACCAGATATGGGTACTATGTTTACTACATGGTTGGGGTACTAATTCAAGGCAAACACGTATATAGGCAGTGCATATTGTTCCAGAGAAACCACAAGCCCTCATTGAATAATGGCATTATTTAGAAGCTGTACTATAGTTATAGCTATATTTTCTGCTTCTCCCTGTGTCATTAGATCTGCCGGTCTGAAGTGTTTTGATTATTGAAATCGCTGTACTGCTGCCCATATTTCCTGGTACACATACTCTATGTGATCCTGCCAATATCTAAATCTGAATCCTAAATTACTGTGGTAATAGGATAAGGCTGGTGTTATTCTATATTTTTCATATAGAGGTGCAAAGTCCTTCCCCCTGTCGGTGGACCCCATGGGACCTTATTTCTGAAAAATATGTCTGGTAGTGAACGGCGAGAGTTAAATGATTTTTTGATCCTATTTGAATTGTGCCTTTTTACACATAGGATGTATGCCCATTTAGAAGTTGATTTTTGCAATTCCAGAAAGTCACCATTTGTCGTGATGTCTTTTAACCAGCAGCCAGGAAGTGAAAGAATGAACAAGGTTGCTTCTGTGAATAACATTTTGTCCGGTATGAAACACACAAGCATGGTAGCTTCAGCAATTCTTCAACAGTTTTACAACAAACTGAATTTCTTCACTTCACAAATCATCTTTTAAATTGAGAAACATGTATAATACTTTGCTCAATTCAAACGGGATAAAAACTGTTCGCCTCACGCATGAGGTGGTTGTTAACAAAAGACCAAAACCAAACCCATTAGTAACCCTAAACCCTATTTTCAAAATGGCTTAGTTAATTTCCAAAAAAGCATGGCACTAACATCACATTACTGTAAACAGGATCAAATGGTGCATTTGTTGAGGAGTATTTTCTGTGTTTAATACATATTTGGTGCTTTAGTGAGTATTTAGAGCAGCAGGGAAGTGTATGTAGGATTGAGTCTCAACAAACTACAGCACCCATGCTCATTGTAATGAAGGAATACGTCACTCAGTGGGGCTCATTTATGTGTTTTTAATAGTTTTTGAAAAACAATGGAGCTCTTTGGCGCATGATAATTAACCATGGTACATTACGCTTTGAATAAACTTCATTGTTGGTTTTGTTCTTTTCCTTTTAAGTATGATTTTTATTTTTTTACATGTTTCAGGTTTGTCAACAAAGCAGGCAGATGGGTTGGAGATAGCCTCTAGAGTCTGGACAGCCTCTGTGCCTGTCGGGAAAGGTATTATGCTGCTTATGCCCCTCAAGCTTTGTGATAATATGTCTCTACATGTATGTGTGTAGAAAGAGCATGTGTACAAGTATGTGTGAAGTATGTTCACTGTGAGAAGGGAAATAGCCACTGTGTTGGTAACAATGTTGATGTATGCTGAAGTACGAAATCAATAGCTCCAGGGTGTTGTTTGGTTTATCTGGAAATGTGAGATAGAGTAGAAGGAGATAAGAGAACACTGAAACATCAAGTGATAATTATAAGTCTGACAAGTGTTAAAAGTAAGAAAGTTTGTATTATGTACAATAAATGACAGGTACAGAAAACACTAGGGTAAGGTACAATGATTAGAAATAAATAGTTTGTTTCTATCAGCATTACCTTAAATCAATGTGTCTTGGGAACCAAACAACGCCTCCTAGCTGCTTGAGGAGATACTTGCAATGTTTTTGACAGTTTGTATTTCTGAAAGGAATCTCCACCCAGTCTTTGAGGGAGCCTGTCAATTTAGTTCAATCCCAGGACACTGGTCTGCCGGCCATCTCACCACCGAAACACAATTCACAAAGTCACACCGCATCTACTGGCATTCATTCCCAGGGTGAGATGAAGCACAATTTATATAGTGCAATACTGAATTTAAAACCCCTTTCACCCTGTGTTGTCCTGTGCTGTGCTCTGCTTCAGTGCTGTGTGAGAGAGAGCTATATTGTGTGTATCTATTGCAAGTTCTCTACCAGATTCAGGTAATAACCTTCTGGGGAAGGACACACAAACATTTACACATCAATATCTGCACATCGAGGGAATTTAAGCGTTCATTCTAGCTGCACAGCAAAGCATTCCCTCTAAAGGAAAAGTTCGACACATGAAAATATGCTTATCCTCTTGCTGAGTGGTAGATGAGAAGATTGATGCTGCTTTAACCGTACATTTAATATGAAGCTACATCCATACAACATTTGTTGTCAGATAGAGCCAGGCTAGCTGTCCCCCCCACACCTTTTTTATTTTAACAGTCATTGTGCTTAAGTTATGCTAACCTTTGCAAAATGTTGAAGTATTCCCTTAATGATAATGAGTCATTTTAACCTTGTTTTTCTAACAGAAAGCCAGCCTGCTCAGCCTGCACATTCTATCTCTGTCCCCGCAATTCCAGGTAACATCATGATATTAAATACATAGATAGAATGTGTTACATGTGGGGTGTCACGTTAATGTTATCCATCCATGTGGCTGTTATTCCCCAGAAGAGGAGTGGGCCAAGCTACTGGAGCTCTCTCCTCTGTTCCAGCTGTTGAGGGGGATAGAGGTACAGCTGAAGGGTTGGGCTTGCGGCGCAGGGCTTCTTAGAGGAGGGCTTGAAGGTAGGTCCAATACAGATGTTTTTTTATTTTTTTTTATTTTTGAGTGTGCAGAAAGACATGTATATACGAGTGCATCCACATAAAACACGTGTAGACAGCATAATCATTGGGTATTCATGTACAATCAAGAATAACACATCTCCAAATCAATCCTACCAATTATATAGTCTTGATTGCTTGTATTTTTGAATACATACAGATACTGAATCAGGGACCCCTTATATCATGTCATACTTTTGTGAAAGGGGCAGATTACAACCTTGTTTAAAACCACCTAAATTAAGAAATCCAATATGCTATTTCCATTGCCAAGAAAGGTTCAGTCAATATAAGGTGACTATGAGGTACTCTCTTTAAAAGCTACATCGCAAACTTGTAATGTTATCAAGTATTAAGTGACAATGAATAGGAGAGTTTTAGCACTCTGTTTTTTGGATTTTGGACCGTAGGAATATTATATTTTGAAAATGGGCAGAGATCCCAACACTGCCTGTATGTTTTTTAACCATTTTTTATTCTCTCCAGAGTCTTAATGATGCCCAGATGGTAGTTATTTCACGAGCCTCTGGTGTTTAATTTAGACAGAGCCGTTTCATTGAGGCGTTGTTAAATTATGTAGTAAAAAGATCCTGGTGTAGTTATCAAGAAGTTGTGTTTTTGATAGGACACACTAGCGGCGTGACTCTACGGATAGCGATGTCAGTCTGTCCGTCAACCACTCTGGCCAGACTGAAGTGTCTCAATGAACATATGATGGATTGGCATTAAAATTTTGACCTCCGAGATTGAAGTCTACTGACTTTGGTGATCCGCTAACTTTTACTCTAATGCCTCTAATGAGCTTTACATTTGTGGTTTCAAGTGAAATGTCTTGGCAACTTTTTGGATGGATTATCATTAAATTTGGTAGAAGCATCCATGTTCCCCACAGGAACATGAATTGAGTGCCACCATCAGGTTCATCATCAAATTTTAATTTGTTCAATAATTTAGTTTATGATCAATACCTGTAAAACTAAGCCAGCCTCAGTTGAACTTTGTGTGTACTCTAGTGCTAATAGACAGATGTTAGCATATAACACCCTATCCAACATAGAAAACTTTCTTCTTTCTGGACATGAGCAATTGAGCATGCTTAGGACTAATTGTTACATGTGTAACACTTAACAATATTACTTTGTAAGTACTTTAAAAGATGTGTGATTTTCAGATTGTTTGTTGAAAACCAGACCAACAGCAATGAAAAACTTGAAAATGTATCAAACCCAGACATCTAACGTTGGCCTTGTTGTTTCTTGTTAACAACAGATTTGACAGATTTGTGGTTCATACTGTAGATTCCAAGAAGCTTGAACCTTACCTTTTATGTTTCGTTGCTGTGTTTGAGTAAATGTTTACTGGCTGTGTGTGTTGAATGAAGACAGGCTACAGTAAGTAATAGCCTGTAGTTCCTGGCAGCCGTCATGTTCTGTGTTTTTGTCCAGACAGAGGCAAGGGATTCATAGACATCCTCGATGCTCAGTGGGAATGTGAGGGAGAGCTGATCCCTTTGGACCTCTCGCTTCTTAACCCCAGAGAGTTCCTGGTCTACCAGCACGGATTATTCCTGATGCAAACATTGCATAATCTAAAGCTGGTTGGTGCTGCAGTTTCACTCCTATTTTCAACCATCGTTGCTTATTCGTTTGTTTTTTTTAATTGCTCTTATTGTTTAATTTTGAAGCTTTGACTTGCCCCAAGCTATTTGATTTCTTTTGAGCCTAATTTCCTATGAGCCTCTGCAGCTTGAAGTATTCAGGCAGCAAACCTTCTCTGTATTCCAGTTAAAGAGCAAAGGTGGACTTGGCTTTTGGTCTGAGAGCTTTGGGGCTTTAAACTGACCTTCCTTAAGAATTCAGCAGCTATCATCCCATATATCTCATCTTGAAATACTTTCACTGTTATTATTTTTGTTGTTTTCTTGATGTTGTTTTATTGTTACTGTGTGTTGAGCTTAAGAATATTGTAATGAAAAAAGCTGCTGTTCACTTTTCCAACAGACTCCAGTCGTTTCACTTCAGATAGCAGATAGTCTCCCAAACAACAACTACTTTAACAACGCCTTCAGAAATTCCTTCTTTTATCAGGTAAACTTAGATCTTTTTTTCTGTGAAAGTGTAATTTTAGATTTGTTTTGTTTTTCAGTACAATTAAGTGCAATTTCTCAACAGTGCATAACTGCATTAACAAGTTCATGCATTGAAACATTAAGTCACAAGTTATGCACCTAAAACACGACCAATAAAGTTAAATTAAAACCCCCTGAAATATCATAGAGATGGATGTAACAAAATGCTTCCAACAACTCAGAATCTTAAAATACGATATAGTTCCTGGTTATTCTTCCATTTAGTTGTTTAGAGGGGGATAATACTGTTCCCTGCTGAGCACCATTTTTGTACAAAAACAAATTACAAATTAAATTGTGTTCAGTGTCACATACTGAGGTCTGGAGATAAGAAAACCCAAACAAACTTTAGAGATTAGATGTTAGCTATCTGGAAGCCTTAGGCATCAAAGCATTTCACAAGCTGAAGCTGCTGTTTTCTGAAATTTCTCAATCAACAAGACCAAGTACTGGAAGCATGCGGTCCACAGATATTTAACAGTAGATGTATAAATTATCTGTCCAAATTTGCAACAATTCCGTAAAAGTCCGTATTTGTGACCATTAGGCACCAGGATTTACTTCAGATTTGCCACTCCGACTCATGTCCATTTAAAGAACATTTTTTTCTTAGTATCACTATTGTTCTTGGGAACCTCTACCTTGACATTAAAGCATGTTTGTGATATTCTCCATTTCAACTCTGTGGGGCCTTTGTGATCGTGTGGCTTTTGGATTTCCTTCTCTGGAGAATGTTAGTACCTGTAGTTTAACTGCTTCCCCCAGATAGTTCGACAGTGTTGAGAGATAACATTAGAAAAGTACTGAGCTTTTACAAGTTGTAACAGACCCTTAGCTTATAAAATGATTCAACTATTCAAGAGTATGTAAGTAAGTAAATTATTGTTAAAATTGGCTCCACCTTGACCAGCTGCTTACATGTTAAGGGATCAAGAAAAATAACTCAGGGGCAGTTTTGAATCATTTACAATCCCGTAATTGTCTCCAATTGTTGAAAGCTTGACCGAGTGTGACTATCACCAGTCGTCTATCACATTCCCTTTTAGTTTTTAATTGTTCTTCATTTAATTTCCTTCTTTTCTGTGATGGCCCTGCCCCAATATCAGCCATATCTACAGCAGATAACTTCTAAAATAACATAAAAATACAATAAGGCCTATATAAAGAAATCTCCTGCTACCTTTTACCTGCATAGTCACTAACACAGGCTTTTCGGAAATCTGCGACCTGTCAGAATGTGTGCTCTGTAGCGCCATCTACCTGCTGTAAATCATTCTGTCGTTTGCTATTACAGGTCAATTATGATAATCAGATGGAAAATTACACAGATTTGGAAACTTTTAAAAGTTACATATACCATAGTCACATTAAGTAAAGCATATGAATACTTCTTCCACCCCTGGATAATATCACAATGATTGTAAATGAGACTTTATGGCACAATAACAAGGGATAAGAGAAGATCAAGGCTTTAAACAAAAGAAAAAAAATCTAAAATACTACAGGGAAAATAGTTAAAGGAGAAAATGGGTGAATGGTAATGAATAGAGCAGAAAGTAAGGAAAAGTGAAACAACTCAGCAGCACCTTCATTTGCACTAAACAGCTTAGACACAACAGCGATTTGCTATCATTCTGCTGCTGCTACTTCTTTTTGGAGCCCTCACTAATGCTGAAGGGGCAATTCAGTCCACACTCCCAACAGCAAAAGGCTTTATAGAACATACTGTTCAGCCCCGCTGATCTCTGGCCAAAAAAGACTTCACCCACTGAGGAGAGGAGTCAGACTAAAGACCCCTCAAATCAGTAAATAAAAAGCAATTTTACAAGCTCCAAATGTCCAGTATGGTCTCACGATTATAAAGTTTGTTTCTGGGGCAGGCTTCACCGTTTAGGAGTTCTTTAGAGGGATTTACACTTCTTAAGTAAAAGAGGAAACCAGCTGCAGATTGTGGACCACCATCTCATGCGATGGCTGCGCAACTGTGAGTCCGGGCCGAGCATTTTGAGGAGGAAGAGCAGGAAGACAAATGAGAAATACAATTGTCATTTAACCTTTAAGTCTCTAATACACACTTGTTACACATACATGTTTATTCTGCATCAAGCGGAGCTTGAATCCACAACCTTAGACATTAAGGGCAGGTCATGAGCTTGTCAAGCTAACTGCCACGAGAGTAACCATTAACGCTTCAAACTTCACACTATGACTGCAGCAATCACTAGGGCTGCATGTAAAGGCAGATTTCAAACTAGTAAAACATGCAGTTATCAACAACTTCATTGGAGATGTTATATTCTATCCTCTATCCTTCCAGTAGAAGTCAGAAACGTTGTAAAAATAGTAGTCTTGCTTTGCCAGACCTTCCCCCACAGTGCTTCGGAGAAGGGTCTGGCTAGTCCACACAGCATTTCAAGAGAGAGAAAAACATACCAGTACTCTGGTCTATTGGCATTTCTTTAATCCAATCACAATGGTCATGGGCAGTGGTACCAGAGAGCCACAGTGCCTCTGTAAAATAGCCTTGGGTTACATAAAGGCAGAATTTCCTGGCAGAACAACAAAGCAATCCCACAAGTGGAAATCATGGATATAGACTAGTGAAGTAGCCCCTTCTTCATCTTGCCCTCTTAGCGGCCATTTGTTGCAGTTCCTAATTTGTATATTACGTATATCAGGTAATCATAAAACATTCATGAAAGATTAATCCTTTAATTGCCTTTCAAATAGCAAGACACATTGTATATTGATAACAATGCAGCATCAGGCTTGCTTTTTTTGTGAATGATGCTTGTGTTGTGTATGTCTTTGGACAGCTTTAATGTGTTACTGTTTAATAACTGCTCTAATAACAGGAGGCAGAGGAGACGCTCTTTGTCCGTCGCCAGAGGCTCCACTCAGTTGGAGGCTTCTCTCTGCTGCTGCTCCACTGTCTGTCCCATGTCAAGATTAAAGACATGAGCTCTGACTCCAGTCCTGCCTTCCAGAGGCTTTTCTTCAAGGTACAGAATAATACTCAAAGCGTGCATTAATCATTAGTAGTTCTGGAAAATAGTGTAGTTGTGAGAGTAAATTTAGCTAGTAAATTAACCTTCAAATAAAGCTGAATTTTAACATTCCAGCAGTTTCTTTATGGGTTAAGTGTTGGGTTGATGTCTTTTACGTGTGTGACATTGATTACATTTTTGTTTAATTGTATATCACAGATACTGCAGGCCTGTCTGGGAGAACTGTTTCAAGCCAGACTGGGCATGCCCTCCCCTGGACAGGAAGCCAATTTATGTGTGGCATTTCAGGACCAGGAGCCACCTTCAGGGGTTTTAAAAAGGACTCTTTCAGACTCTCATGCTGCCTCCCTACTTTACAGGTTTCAGAAACCAAGCAGAGGATTGCTGTCTGAAGACGTAAGAACTGAATTTTTCTTATAATTATGATTTGATTTAACACAGTTCACATGGCGCTTCTTCTTTCATATTGTTCAAATAGAAGCATGATTTTTCTTTAGTTAATTTGTTTGTCAGAGTGGCAAGACACTACTTGTGAGTTGGAGAGTAACCTGATCTAACTTGTCATGTCTCTTGTTGTGTGTCTGTTTGTGATTATGGGAGCAGGAAGTTGAAGAAATTCAAAGGAAACACAGAGAAACGTCTCTGCTCTGCCATCTTGAAGGACTTTTAAGAGAGAAGAGCTCTGAAATGTGACGATAATGCTTCTATTTGAAAGAGAAGAAAAAATCCTATAATATATACTTCATTCATTTCTTTTACAGTGTTACAATCATAGGAGAAACACAAAGGCAAAATTGGTAAACATAGAAATGTTTATGCTTTTATAAGAGTGTGCAATGTAAAAATAGACAAAAAACTGAACAAATGCAAGCAAAACGTGCAATGTTACCTATGTTTTCCATATTATTACGTCAGTTCAGATAAGTCATGCAAAGATAAGTGTTAACAGAGAGGCAATGGAAGCTAGACACTTCATAATGCTGTATACACAACATTGTACGTATTCACTGTTATATTTTTTATATTTTACATTTACGTTTTGGATTATAGTAACCATGATTTTAATACTAACCCCTATTTCAAACCCTAAAACCTAGCTCCCATCAACTTCCAACACATTTTGCCTGAAAAAGTTTCCAGTTTCACCCTAGTGTTAGGTGTTACGGTTTCACAATTTACATTGTTTTGTTAAAAACTAAATTATATACTGTATACTATAAGCTTACCAAATTACATTAATTTGACACAATTTTAGCCAAGAGCCAATGCTATTATGCTTTGTTTTCCTTTGTATTGAGGCAGGATTTTTTTTAAAACCTGATGAATGTAAATTGTTTTTGGTTTAAGTATTTGATTTGAATAAACTATTTTCCAGTTTTGATTATTTTAATTGAATTGTTTTCAGTTTAAATTACTGGCTGCTTATATTTATATAGCTAGGGAATTGCCCATTTCCCAGTATTTTATTTCTCACTATTGTCTCAATTTCCACAAAAAACATGTTACAGAAAATGCAGTTAAAAAACACTCTTGGTTCCCAGTATTACTGCTTGCAGCGCTGTTGGGTGGCGTGCCTGTTCAAAGCTTTCTCAAGAACGCCTCATAAATAATCAAGTCGATCTACCATCACAGGACACTGAAAGAACTTATGCAACCAAGCTGGTTATGCCCAGTCATTCTTAGCTTTTTTTAAGCAAGTAAGCTTTGTGTATAGTATGTCGAATAGAGAAGTCTGATATGTCGTAGTGCATCAGTCAGCAATCTCAAGGTAACAATCGGTATCCTCATCTGGAGGTGGTTTCGGCTATAACAACAACAATTGCGTTATGGACATACAAGTGATTCCACATAAGATACCAAAACCACTGTTGCAGTTGTGAAACATTTGTCAGACAAGAATATAAATTCTTACATGCAACATTACATAGCAAATAGTCTATATCCACAACGTTCCACTTCCGGGATTGCTCTGTTGTATCCGGAAATTCAGCCAGATTTCCCTCTTTTCGTCCGGTTTCCTTCCGCTTTCTTTGTGTTGATATTTTAAACTCCGGTCTATTTCTGAGCCTCTAACCCTTTCTCAGATCTCTGCAGGGTAAATCCAGACAGCTAGCCAGACTATCTGTCCGATCTGAGTTTTCTCTTGCACAACTAAAACAACTTTTGAACGTACACCTGTTCCACCAAAACAAGTTCCTTCCTGAGGCTATTTTGCTGCGCGTTGAGGCTGCTGCCGGTGGTTAGCGTTGCCCTAGACGATTGTGATTGGTTTAAAGAAATGCCAAAAAACTAGAACATTTTTTCTCCCATCCCTGAATGCTGTGAGGACTAGTCAGACCCTCCGGCACAGCGCTGTGGAGAAAGGTCTGGCAAAACGAGACTACATAGCAAATAGTCCTCTGTACCAAGCTTGTAAAATACATTACACAGCTCAGTTAAATCATCCTAATATGAACAATACAAGAAAAGATGAAATGGACAATAGCTAATGTTACCAACACCATCTTTGTTTCACAAGAGGAACTATTCACGCTGAGCACCTTAAACACGATCACTTCTTTCACTGATTCCAGAAGTAACTGCACTTCTTGAATCTAGTTTCCACTTCCTGCAGCCTTCAACCAGTTACTTTCTTCTGCAAATCATTTTCATGCTCTGTAAGTAAGATTATTGTCTCATCATCATCATCGTAATGCATTCTGATTAGTTGTGGCAATGCAGTTTAAATTATAATAGTTCATTCACTTTAATTCATTCACTTATTTGCTCCTGTTAAATATATGAAGTTCTTAAAAAAAATACAGTAACAACTGTCGTGATTATAATTAGTTTTTATGTTTTATGGTAAGTCCAATAATGCTATTCCCAATAAAGTTTACGTTCACTAAGGAATTAAATAATAATAAATGATCTGTTTTTTATTTCGCAGCTTTCAGATCTCACTTTTGATCCTTGTGCATTCAATCTCTTGAGCAAATAACTAATTGCAATTATTTTTTTCTTTTGGAATGCATCGAAATCTAATCATCTTAATAGCTAATTACACGACCGTATAATACCATAATCAGTGCTAATTAAGTTCATTATTTTCTCAACTGAAGAGCGGATTTTCCCACTTTCAACTAAATAGATTCAAAATAGATTCACATAATTCTCAACAGCAATCAGGAATATTTCATAAATCAGCTGTCTTGCAAAAATTAAAGTTTGAGTGCATAACAAAAGATACCTCCTGGAGTAACAGCAGCAGCATTCCACTTAGTGAGCATAGGTGACTGAGGTTTGATTGCAGTGGACTGGCATCCATCCATCAATCTCAGTTGTAGTGCCAGTAAATCAGATGTGCAAGGTAATGTTTGAGACACAAATGGCAGTGCGCTTTAATACGTACACCGACTGTGAAACAGTGATAGTCATTCACCTGGATCAAGGTCTTCCTGTAATGCTTGGTTTCTTCCCATTTTACACTTTGTTGTTTGACTCCAGTACTTTGAAAATAACATTTACCAATAAAAGAATAAAAGACAGGACAATTGTTGTTTAATCATAAATGGACTATCCCATACATTGAAGTAACTTCTTAAATATCCATGTCTTCAAATTAACTTAGTGTCAGTAAGAGCATTACATTAATTTTATCTTTTCATCATTACCCTTTATTTCTTGTTTTTGCTATTTATTCTTTGTTTTGTTCCTTAAAAGCAATTTTGTTAGGATCTTTAATTGGATAAGTGGAAGATGAGTATATAAATATTAATGAGGACACAGAAAGACCAACTGCCTAATTTTTTGTGTCCAACTATTTCTGTTGGACTTACTGTGATTTTTTTGTATAAAACCACATATTAAAGATTGTTGAAAGGATACTGTGTCCAGTCTGTGTCAGTTATACTGTCATGTTTACTGTACTGGTATAAAAAGTTTTAAAAAGCATAGCCAAAGTAGAAACTAATTTTAGCTTGCGGTGTAGTTTTGAAGTGGGGTTCGTCTTTTGAGATAACCTCAGAAGAAAGACTGGAGCCATAAGCTGATATTTTGTGCAGAGCCAGATAAAGAGGAGAGCATTTAATCAGTGACAGAGCATTGTGCTGCCAGTATCCGCCATTCTCTGACCACCACACTGTCGCATCCACAGCTGTTAGAGTGTGCCCATAGAAAAGCCCTCAATTGTAAGCCACTTCATGAAGTGAATTGTGCTAAATGATGTTGCCCACCATTGGTGATTTTAGGCCCTTTTAGGGGGCTCAAGCCCTACTAAATTTCATTTTAGCCCCACTAAAGATTATAATAAAAAATATATTTTTTATTATGAAATCAATTTTAGTGCTGCAAGTTAGAGTTTGCGAACGTGTCTGTTAGTGACAGAGGTCAAACAATTACAAGTCCAAAGGGCTTGAATAAGGTTTAATATTATGTGTTGCTGTCGTCAATGCTATGCATCTGTAATTCAGTCAAGGAAAGGGTTAACAGAAACATAGTTTTGGCCAATTGTGTTCATCGTTATCCAGTGAAAATACTGATTTAGCGGGGGCTAAAAGGGCTGATCCTAGAATTGCCTCTTTTGCCCACTGTTGATTCCCGGCTGTGCGTTTGTGAGAGCTCGCATTTTTCATACCAGAAGTAATTAGGTGCAATGTCTTTCCTTATTGAACTGTTGAACACAATTTTATTGAGGAGATGTAATCTTATTCTCTTCATGATCTCATTTTAGTTATTGAATGATGTAATTTTAGTTTTAAAAGTTAGTCAATTTGTAATTTTGTGTTTGATATTAACTTACTTGATATTATATCTTAATACTTGCACATTCCTGATATTATCAGTATAGCATGTGCTTTGGCATTTAGAACACGTCTTTGTGTTTTGCAACAACTTCACAATTAGAGAGACTTCAAATTAGGGAAATATTTGATTCTTGGAAAAAACACAGCCCAACCCACTACAGCTGCACCTGAATGTACAAATATGTTTTAGTGCATATCTCAACAACAACACATCCCAATTTTTGACAATCAGTAATTTCTGACAATTTCAAAAAGATGAAAATGAAACTGCATTGCCATACATGAGCGCTGAAGACATCAGCCATCTTTCTTAGTTTTATTACAGCTGTATTAGCCACTAAGTTCTTCTGTAACTTAAAGTACTATCTTCCTATATCAGCCTTTAAAGACTTTGCTGCACAGAATGCAAGGACTCACAGCCTGGTTACGGGAAGAAAAAGATGCCAAACATTTCTTTAATTCCCAGACCATGTAGTGACAGTATGGTGACGTTTTGGCATTTTCAACTGATGTACTGCACATTATTATCTACACAATGTAAATACATTCATTGTTTTTACATTGTGTCAATACAATGTGTTTTCCCCCCTCACATTGGAAAAATTAACTAACATGCTAGGCTTTGAAAACAAATGGAATTGATAACAACAATGTCACATGGAAGAACTGAAGGAAGGACTCAATCAAAAAAATGCAATGTACCACAAAATGCTAAAACTCCCTCTATAAAGACTTTAATATACAAATCCAGAATGTGTGACTCTTCAGCTAATGGGGTTTATTAAAAGCTTTTTTCCCCCTCTATTGATTTTATGGCTATAGCCTAATTCTTGTCACTGTGTATCTTTGGATTTTTATTAAGATAGAATCTCTTACTCTTTCCTAAAGCTGTGTCTCTTAATGTGTCTTTAACCACAAGGAGGCAGTGTTGATCTGTTGGAAGAAGAAAGTTCAAGGTGTAGGATGTAGGCTCAGTTATTCTTTACTGTTATTATCTTTTACGCATTACTGCTGTGGTATAACCATTGTTCTATATCTATGGGCATAACGTTAATAACATTGTGTGCAGTTTCAAGTTTAGTATAGACGTTTACGAGCGGCTTTGAAAGCATCACGTCACTATGGTGACTCAACGCAAACTAGGACTTCTGACTGAAAGTCAGTGTGAAGTATATTTTAGCGTTAGCTAAGACAAAATAGAGCTAGTTTCGTATCTTAGTAAATAATAAAAGCAGGCTTGAGAAGGCAAAAGCATGACGGACAAACTTGAAGACTTTGAAAGTTTTTTAAAGAATGTTGATAAAATAAGTGAGTAATATAGCAGTGAACCTTTTTAACGCTAGCTAGCTAATGGCTAACATTATCTTGTGCCAGAATCAAGGGGAACAAAATGAACGTTATTAATTTGCTAGCTTGCTAAATAGCTTTACAATCGGGTCAAGTATTGTTTTACCAGCTAATGTAGAAACATTTACTGTTAGTCAAGTTAACGTAACGTGATCGACTCATTTAAATTATTGTTATAACGTTAGTTCATATAGTCCAGACATTGTTTTTATAAAGCTAAAAGTTAGACATTAACATTACCACTTAGGCTAACAATGTTACTGTTTCAAATTTGTGACGGTTTATTTTGTTGTAGCATGTCCACTTTAATTAAGTTATTGGAAAGTTGTAACGTTATTTGTATGTGGTAACATATGTATGCAAGTAGGTTAGAATTAGGAAAATATGTATGAATTGTATGCAACTTGAATCAAGTCCAAATAATGTTGGTAAACAGAGTATTTAAAATGTGCTGATTATATATATATATATATATATATATATATATATATATATATATATATATATATATATATATATATATATATATATATACACAGGTAAAAGCCAGTAAATTAGAATATTTGAGAAAACTTGATTTATTTCAGTAATTGCATTCAAAAGGTGTAACTTGTACATTATATTTATTCATTGCACACAGACTGATGCATTTAAATGTTTATTTCATTTAATTTTGATGATTTGAAGTGGCAACAAATGAAAATCCAAAATTCCGTGTGTCACAAAATTAGAATATTGTGTAAGGGTTACATTTTGAAGACACCTGGTGCCACAAAGTAATCAGCTGATTAACTAAAACACCTGCAAAGGGCTTTAAATGGTCTCTCAGTCCAGTTCTGAAGCCTACACAAACATGGGGAAGACTTCAGATTTGACAGCTGTCCAAAAGGCGACCATCGACACATTGCACAAGGAGGGAAAGACACAAAGGTTATTGCTGAAGAGGCTGGCTGTTCTCAGAGCTCTGTGTCCAAACACATTAATAGAGGCAAAGGGAAGGAAAAACTGTGGTCAGAAAAAGTGTACAAGCGATAGGATCACCGCGCCTAGTCAAGATTGTGAAAAAAGGGTGTGGACAGCTGCTGGAGTCAGTGCTTCAAGATCCACCACCAAGAGACGCTTGAAAGACATGGGTTTCAACTGCCGCATACTCGTGTCAAGCCACTGTTGACCAAGAAACAGCGCGAAAAGCCGCCTACCTAAGGAAAAGAGCTGGACTGCTGCTGAGTGGTCCAAAGTCATGTTTTCTGACGAAAGCAAATTTTGCATTTCCTTTGGAAATCGAGGTCCCAGAGTCTGGAGGAAGACAGGAGAGGCACAGGATCCACGTTGCCTGAAGTTTAGTGTAAAGTTTCCACCATCAGTGATGGTTTGGGGTGCCATGTCATCTGCTGGTGTCGGTCCACTCTGTTTCCTGAGATCCAGGGTCAACGCAGCCGTCTACCAGCAAGTTTTAGAGCACTTCATGATTCCTGCTGCTGACCTGCTCTATGGAGATGGAGATTTCAGGTTCCAACAGGACTTGGCGCCTGCACACAGCGCTCTACCCGTGCCTGGTTTACGGACCATGGTATTTCTGTTCTAAATTGGCCAGCCAACTCCCTGACCTTAGCCCCATAGAAAATCTGTGGGGTATTGTGAAAAGGAAGATGCAGAATGCCAGACCCAAAAACGCAGAAGAGTTGAAGGCCACTATCAGAGCAACCTGGGCTCTCATAACACCTGAGCAGTGCCAGAACTCATCGACTCCATGCCACGCCGCATTAATGCAGTAATTGAGGCAAAAGGAGCTCCAACCAAGTATTGAGTATTGTACATGCTCATATTTTTCATTTTCTTACTTTTCAGTTGGCCAACATTTCTAAAAATCCTTTTTGTATTAGCCTTAAGTAATATTCTAATTTAGACACGGAATTTTGATTTTCATTTGTTGCCACTTCAAATCATCAAAATTAAATGAAATAAACATTTGAATGCATCAGTCTGTGTGCAATGAATAAATATAATGTACAAGTTACACCTTTTGAATGCAATTACTGAAATAAATCAAGTTTTTCAAAATATTCTAATTTACTGGCTTTTACCTGTATATAGAATATGTAAGTATAGGCTCTAAACTGTAAAATATATATTCAGGCGAGATAGTGAAGGATCTAAAGTCCAGTGATGTTGAAGTCCAGCAAAAAGCCATGGAGACAGCTGATTGCTACATTGCTGCCTTGGATGAACCCTGCAGGACAAAAGTAAACAAGACTACAATCAACACAAACCCACCACTTCAGCCTTCCTTGGTAAATACATGCACACAAATTCACCAAAGTACAGTTGCACATCCTCTCATGCTGTCTGTCTCAGTCTTTCTCTGTCTGTGCCTTGGTCTGTCCCTCGATCTGTCTGTCTTTGTCTCCCTCTCTTACCATCTCTGTCCCTTTCAACACATCACAAAAACAAAAACACACAGAGCACATATTCACAACTTCTTCTCTATCTTGTCCCTTTCATTTGAGAAAGAACAAGGTGATGTACAGTAAGTACTGTAATGACTAGCTAGGTAGATTTTTAAACATTCTATTTTATCCTTTTTTCCCGTTTTACAGGGTCTACAGAGTGAAAGTCCAGGTGAGTGGGTTAATTGGTTGTCCCTTGCACCTTAATTTAAACATTGTTTAAGCAGATGTATTTGTCCACATGTGGGCCCATTCAGCAGTGAGTTATTTGTGAAAGGTTCGAATGCATCATGAAATGTTGCAACAAAATGGGTAATTTTTAATTTTAATTATTAGCACACTACACACATAATTTAGGTGATATGAATGTAAGATGATTGCAGAAGTGACACTGATCTGTGTTTTTGTTTATTATTTTTAAAGAAATGGCAGAGCAGATTTTGAAAACAAATCCAGTCTGGCAAGGTTTACATTTTTATGATGTAAATTGAGGGAGCAAAAGCAGTACTGGCTCCAAATATTGGCTAAAGAAAATCGGCAGCCCTAAAAAAATCCCAAAACTAAAAAATCCATATCGGTTGATCCCTACTTATAATGCTTAGTGGATAGGAGACTTGTAGTATTGACTGTTTAGTCCACCAAGGCCCTAAACTTCAGACATATATATGCATCAGACAATGTGGGAGAAGCCACGCAATATTGCTAGGTATAGTTTAGGATGTAGCACATTTCTATGCTGAGAAGTTGCTATGGTGATATTGATATGAACAGCTGTTATTATATATACCATCTGTCTAATATCTATGCAATATCTGTCTTTGGGAGAACCTTCTTAGCATTAACAATTACACACAGACCCTCTGGGTTTTCGATAGTCACCAAAGATGGGTGATCAGAGTTTTTCTCTGATGAGTTTTTATTAGACTGGACAGTTTTGATGATTGAATTTTTCAATCTGAAGTATTGCCTGATTATTATTGCCAACTATCTTTAGAGTAATCACATTTTCTGTTCATGTTTAAGAGTTTTCCTTTTCCTTTGTTTTTTTACCAGTGAATTTCATGACAATTATGGAGAAAGATGCTGAAGACAGGAGAGTAAGGAGGATTGCAAAAGCAAAAAAGGCAACTGGTGTGTGATTATCAGCTCCTTAAATATGCTTTAGGAGGTGAACAGTTTGCATGCTTGCTGCTCTGTTTGACAAGCAATACGTCCTTTTAAATGTTGTACTGTTTGTTACTGCAGCTCTCAAAGACAAGGGAAATGAAGCTTTTGCTCAAGAAGACTATGAAACTGCTGTGCAGTATTACAGTGATGGCTTGGCTGAACTACGGGACATGCAGCTATTGTACACCAACAGAGCACAAGTGAATATGTTCTATGTTATATACTATGTTTTTCAGAGCTGCTTTTGTGTGTCTTTCACTGTAACATCGTCGCAGTACAACCTCAGGGTCTGCAGCTATTTTAATTTGAATAAGATTGTGGCAATGTGCAATTAAGTTAATTTAATAATCAATATGTTCCCTTCCAAAGACCCAGCATCTCGAAAGTCTGCTCTGTGTTATATTCATAACCAAACAATGCTACACGACTAATCACATTCTTTACTTTGTGAGCCCACTCGGGCCAGGTTTATTTTGTGTTTGTTTTTTAATGCCCAGTTACCACCTGTCCAATGTTTAAATCTATTTAGGCCTATATCAAGCTGGGGAAGTACAAGGAGGCCATCAGAGACTGTGAATGGGCCCTGATGGTAAGACCGAGCTTGGAACCCGGGTCAATGTCTCAACATAGTGTCATCTAGGGTACCGTTCTTTGTGAAGCTTGGAGCTCAGAGAAGATATGTTTAGTAGGAAAATGGGTTGAATGGGTTAACAGTGGGCTTTGCTCTGTGCTGGACTGCACTCAAACAGAAACAGTAATAGGTAGATGATACAGGTATTTAGCAGTGCAGAAATGTTCTGGTGAGAAGGTTGCGTTTAAAAAATTGGACAAAAATGAATAGCGTTCATGAGTTCTTCCTAATTTGGTAGTTTGTTTGGAGTTATGTTTTCTTCAGGTTACTCAAGCCAAATGCAAGTTTACAATGAAAAATTCTTGCTCTAGTTTTGGATGACAAGTATGCTCTCTAAAGCAACTGTGATTTTCTGTAATATAATATAATATATCCTGAGGAGGGAGGGGTCCACAGTAAAATGTTTTGATATGTAAATTTATTAAAAACTTTGCTTTGTTTAGCTTTTCATATAGCTAGACGTCTAAACTCTGGGACAAGGCCGTTATGTTTAAATATCACACGTTTTGCTTTTATTACAAACACGGTTGGTCAGCAAAGTCGCAGCGGTAGCCGTCGATGCCAGTAACGTACTTGTGTGACAGAGTGCACGGAACGAAGCTTTGTGACTAGCATCTAATGACTGGCAAGCACTTTCTTACCGCTGCAAGGACCCATCCTACTTTGCATCTGATTGGCTAGAACTTGTTTCATTGGTAGGGGGAAGTTTGATGATTGGCTACACCTAACGCATCAAAAACAAATCCCAAATGGACTTTTTAATTGATTTATTTTACTAAAATAGTCATACCCCAGCAATCTGGCCCAAGTACTTTAAGCTCTGCGTTAGTTAGAGTTGCGTTCTTCTCATATGATTGGTAGGTGAAATCAATTGATTTGCATGCAAGTTCCCAAATGTATTTATTTATTTTGCCTCACGGCCGCACGCAGGAGATCCGGAGCACAGTGCTGGAATACTTTAAGCCCTGTAATACATGGAGTGGAGTGTGTCTCTGAAGTTCAGATTGAACATTTCTGAGACATCAATTCACCATTATGTAGATGTGTTGATGATGAAGCACTTTAACTAATACACTCGTTTGATCATTTTCTCTTTGTCAGTGTAATGAGAGGTGCATTAAGGCATACCTACACATGGGGAAAGCATATCTGGCATTAAAGAAATATAATGAGGTAAGAATGATTTCCTGTCATTACATCCAACTACAGATAGCATCTCATCTAGCTGCTGTAATAAGGGAATTTCCCCGCTGTGGGATGAATAAAGTATAATCTAATCTATAGCAGAAACATAGCTACATAATGAAAGTTGTATGCAAGGAATAGAGAATGAGACTATAGGCAATATTTTTTATAGGCATACATTACATAACTGGAAAAGTAAAGTATTGTAAAGTGCATCATCATATATTCCAGTCTTGTGCTGAGATACTGTTTTGGAGTGACCAGAATCATATTGATTTCCATAAGTTTCATATCGTATAACCAGTAATGATCAAAATTCTTCTCGTTTTCAGTCCAGAAAATGCTTTGAAAAGATTGTGGAAATTGAACCTGTAAGGGAAAAGATGGTCAAAGGTAAATAAAATTTAAATCTTTCTTTAGGGGTTAGGAAAACTAATATATTCATATATTCAAAATATAGTCCTTTAGTGATAACTGCCCTCATTTGTTATGTATCATTTACAACCATTTTAAGTTGGTCCACATCTATATTTCTCCCCCTCATGATTGAGTTTGATTATTATTCCATTAAATTAAATAATTGAATTAATTATTGTTGGTAATTGTCTTGCCACATATACCTCAAATTTTAAGTTAGACTGGAGCCCATCAAAAGTAGTAGACACTCTCCATTGTTGTTTGCCAGTGATGTGGTCTTACTGACTGCAGCCCATTTTAATGCAAGACTTAATGCTACTGAAGCCTAATGGCACTCTATTATTGCCCAGGCAAAACATACATTTTCTTTTCTTTTCTTTTTTTAAATACTATAGCTTTTTGTTTACAAATACTTTTGAAAATTATTCATCCAGCTATAAGCTCTGAAAAATGTGTCAAAACATATTGAGCTAAATGTTTGGTCAGAACCTAACCTTACTTTGTGGCCATCATCACACATACACTACCGGTCAAAAGTTTGGGGTCACTTAGAAATTTCCATAGACAGAACACCAGTTGAGATCAGTTGCATTTCTTTTTTGGGGTTTTTTCCCGTTATTATAGTGGATAGACACGAATGGGGGATGACATGCAGCAAAGGGCCGCAGGTCGGATTCAAACCTTAGGCTCTGCAGGATTCAACCAACAGTTCGCAGTTGCAAGTTTTTTTTAACCAGAGCAGCAGTTTTCAGATTACATTATGTGCTAACATAATTGCAAAAGGGTTCTCCAGTTTGTTTTTTAAAATGATATCAGATTAGTTAACAGAATGTGCCTTTGGAACATTGGATGAATGGTTGCTTATAATGGGCAATATAGATATTGCATTAAATATCAGTCACCCACTCAGATCAGCTGGTATTCTGTCTATATTGGAGTGGTATGGAAATTTGTAAGTGACCCCAAACTTTTGACCGATAATGTATGTACACCATTTTGCAGTCTCTTTGCTATTGTCCTATGTGGTGCAGCATTACATTTCTAATACTTTTGCTTACTGCTATGGTGGTATGATGGAAATAACTTTCTGTCAGATCACAGACTGCTTTCTCTTCTTTACTCTTTATCTCCTTTGCTTTCTCCATGCAGAACACCTAACCCAGGTACATTTGGAAGAGGTTAGAGCAAGTCAGGAGATGAATGCAATGCAAGAGTTTGAAAAGGGAGAGGCCAGTGCTACAAGTGTGCCCCAGCTGCTGGAGAAGCTGTCAAGGCCCGGCCAGATTCCCTTGTACTACTGTGGAGGATTGGAGATTCTATCACAAGCAGTTACTGACTGTAAGTGTTCTTTAGGGAGAAGTTTAATTCTACAATTATACTTTTCCTTTAATCTCTTTGTACCCACTCTTACGTCAATAACCTATTTCACTAATCCACCAACTGTATTTCCCGGTTCTATTGTTAAAATTATCAGAAAAATATCAGCCTTTAGGCTAGGGTTACGAAGAATCAAAGGAGAAAAACAGTCAATATAGTATTTAAGTATGCAGTGTGAGCGTTTTTGGGAAT
Source organism: Percina caprodes (assembly GCA_013375575.1). NCBI lineage: Eukaryota > Metazoa > Chordata > Actinopteri > Perciformes > Percidae > Percina > Percina caprodes. Next base: position 29,429 of record JABXJD010000051.1, read on the forward strand.
GGCATCAGGTGAAACAGGGCAGCTGCAAAAACTGATTGTTTCATGTCTTGGAATGGAAAAGAGCAGAGATCTAACTCTGTCCATCACAGATTTCCCTTCATGCTCCATTTGCTTGTCACAGTAAAGCGCCTTTCCAATATAGAATATAAAGCCACACTGACAGAGCAAAACCTCAGGATATATGTACCATTACACTATAAAATTACACTTAAACTGCTGCATAAAAAAATGCTTCGGAGCATAATGTTTGTGTTTTGATTTCTTTACCAGATCAATAAAAAAAAAGTTGTCTATTTGGCAATACCCGGAGAGGAATAAAACCTTGAATGCTGGTATGATTTGATCTGTGACCTGTTTCTGATCATCAGATTTAGCAGAATTAGACATTCCCTTGGTGTATTCTGTAAATGATGATTTAATTTGGTGACTGAACTGCTGAGTGGGCTGTTGCAAGACAGCAGTGTCAGCTGTTCTATCAGTTAAATGACATGAATAATAAACTTTAAAAATGAAACAACTAACAAACTATTGTATGAGCTTGTAGTGTACAGGGTTGTGTATTTGGTGTTGGAACAGATATAAAGGGGGGTTGTTATGGGATGACAGCAAACACTACATTATTAAGCCTTCTGGGGCTATCTTGGGTGCAATTTAATGAAACACCTGAGATAGCAGGTGTCCATTCCATCACCTCAGTGGCAGTACCTGCATTCAACCCTGTCAGATTTAGAGTAGTTAAGCTAGTGAATGGTAGTATCTGTCCTTTGGCTTTGTAGATTTATGACAGCCTAGCCTGAGGTCCTGTAAATGGACAGCGTAAAATGCCAGGATTATCATTGCTGCTATCGTCTCGTCACGTTTTTTTCTTGAGTTTATTTATAGTTTTTATATACTTTATGGGTTTGACTTTTTTGAAGGCATGTATTGCAAATTTCACCATTTTGTGTTTAATTAATTTAATGAGTTCTTCTTTGAACACATGCATATTTCTAAGGTTGGAGTGCAATCTGAACCACTTGCAAGGGCCTGTTCTCTGCCCAAAACATTGTCAGAGGGCCTGCTCTCTCTATAGACCCCAGTGTAACCGCACTGCCTGCACCATGTATATTTACGCCCCTGGTCAAGAGTGAGTTGTTTTTAGGGAACCAAGTATTTCTAGCAGTGTCCCTGAGCAAGAAAAAACAACTCATAAAACGTTGAAAAAGAGCAATGGCACACACTAACTCTTCATCAAAGTACCTCTAAAGACAAGAGACAACAAATCCCATACTGCACCTTGATGGGGGAAATGATTCCAGAAAACAAATCATATCTAGCTTTAGCTTAGAACTGAGACAGTGCCTGTTCAAGGTTTCAGAAGAATGAAATCAGGCTAGACACGAACATGCCTCTCACGTCCCTAATTTCTTTTTAGTATGGTAAACAGAATTGTGGTCTTGTGCTTGTGGAAAATTTGTTGGGCATATGATATTGCAAGATATGTATTTACCAAGTCCTCTACTGTATGAAAAGGGGCCATTGTAGACAGGCTGCAGCTGCTCTCCACCAGGTTGTTCACCACTCTCCTGTCAGCTGCTGATATTTTTGTAAATGATTTTGACCTAAGAAATGACTTTGAAACTCCACACCACTGATGAAACTCATTTTAGCTATTGCCAAAAGGCAGAAATTGTGGCTTTTGGAAAACACGCTAGCAGTACAATTAATCAAGGTCAATGGCTCTCTCTCTGTTATATTTCAGCTAAGAAAGAAGCTGTAAACAAATAGTTCTGACATGCTACACACCATTGCTGCTCTCATATAGGACATGTATAATTTCCACACAGCCAAGACGGATGAAGTTGGTCAAGTGAAGATTATTGCTCAGTAAACCGAGTAAAATGACCAGTAAATCATTTTGTAATGCTAACTCTCTATTTTTGTTTTAACTTGTATCACTGTTTGTGATACGCTGCATTCCTTTGCACTGGCTGCTTATATCACATATACGATTCTTATCAAATCACTGTTTTTTTCTTAATTTAGATGAATTTAGATTTAGATGAATAAAAGTGTAGTGTCACATGATATAATACCTGTCTCACAGTGCCATTCAACGGAAAAGGGCAAAACTTACATAACTCACAACTGAAAGGATCTCAACAGGGCTGACATTACAAGCTTTTCCCCCTAAAAGTGCTCCCTCACTGCCCTGCTCTACGTTCTGTAGATGCCAACTCATAAGTGGAAAATAGACCATTCCTCTCTTCACCTTCATCTGTCCACACGTTTTATTTATTCATTTTTCTCGTGCCCTTGACTGTAAACCATTGAACAAAGCAAGCTAAACTAAGAGAGACATGTTTCTCTAAAACCCACAAGGCTACCTGGTGATATGTAGTTTTCTGCCTTCTTACACTATCTACTATTCTCTTTTAACAGGTACAGGCCAGACCCTTTTCAGACTGAACAATGGCTTTAGTATCATCAGCAGCAATGACACAGTGAGGAGGTAAGGAGACCAGAGGGAGAGGTAGCTGTCAGCCCTCAGTGGAACTTTGACAGATGGAACCAGAGACAAGGGGATACAGAGACAATGATGGCCTAAACTAGAGAGATCATTCTCTGCCCACCCTCGCTCTCTCTCTCTCACTCTGGTTGTTTGCATGATTGTGAGAGGAAAAGATGATCACACTGAAGATTGAGATGAGCACTGAAATGAGCAAAGGCCCTGTGTTTTGTCTATGAAAGTGGGGTTGTTTTGGACAAGATACAAATTATGACTCCCTCATGTCAGATCAGTAAGGTTATTAACTTGTCACACACTTTTCATCTTGCCCATTATCAGCACTGTCATTATTCAAGTTAGAACACATTGTCAGGAAAATAGAGAGTGGAACAAAATTGTAGTCTGAGCTTGATGAAAATGGTCAATAAGAATACTGTTGTGAGATACACAGTAGCCAGATGCAACCAACTAAAACCTGTGTAAGCCATGTGACAAAGAAGGCCAGTGCATAATTGCCTGCTATTGAAAGCTTTAAAGGAGTGGATGTCTCAATATTTTTATTCAAGGTGCTCCCTGGTATTGAACGCATAGGTCTCCAAAAAAGTGCAAAAACGAAGAAAGAAAACCCTGTTTCTATTAAAGAAAGATGGCTAATGTTATAATTTATAACAAATAATGGGATAAGAAATCAGGCTATAACCTTCAGCCATCAAGAAGCAGCACATACAAGCTTCCTCAGGGCAGAGACAACATTTGCAAACCCCTTAGTAGGAAACTTCTCAGGTAGCATGCGAGTGATGGCCAAGTGGCTATGACACACAAGGTGCTTACATTAAATATAGATAAATGGAAGGGCAAGGTGCATTATGATGTAAGTGTAGTATCAGTTCCAATGCATACTGTACACACACTTTATTTTATTTATATAGATGTACTGAAATACATTTTCCTCATTCATTATTCTTTTGATAGAATGCTCTTTGGTACATACAAACAGGGCTCTGCTGCTGCACCAAGATTGCTTAATATCCATATGAAATGAAATGACATCTTGCTCTTGTGAATTGTGTTGTATTGCTCCATGTCACATGACGTGTCTGATACAATTATTTGATTTTTGACCCTAAAGTAAATATTGGACATGTATCACGTGTTACATTCTGATTTTGTAGTTTCAATTCTGTTTCCATCCTTTGTTGTCTTGAGATATATATTTACTGACATACTTAGTTTTACTTTCTCTACAGTTGCCTGTTGCAGAAAACAAAGGATCAAGACTGCCAGGAGTTGTGTGTGTCTGTTCTGAAATTATGGAGGGTTATTTGTTGTGGAAACGGTATGTAGTTATTGAGTTACACTTCCTTTTCTGTCTTTGTCCAAGTAGCAATTTTTACTTACTGAGTTAACAAGAAATAAAAAGAAAAATTAAGTAATTAAATACTTGTATAATCCTCAGCTTCTCTTTTGTCAAGTCTTTATTTGCATAAGCTGTGTGGGCACATCAACCGTTTGTGCAAACTGTGATAGTTTCTTTACATGGCTATTCACGTGTGTATGTGTGTGTGTGTGTGTGTTAGTTAATACCATAAGAACAACAACAGAATTCTTCTGTATCAACACAAGTACAGTGTTCATGTAATTGGGTTTATGGACTAGGTTGTTGTTTCTTTGGGAACATAGCATTTCATGAGTTTTTCATTCATGTTTTCCTTTTGCTTTCAGATGAAAACCAGAAAATGTTGATGACATGCCCAGTCACCAGGCAGTCCATTGTTCACTTGGTAACATCAGAGCATGTTGCAGTGCAGGAAGAATGCCTGGCATTAATATGCTTGCACTCACAGATGCCACATGGCAGACGTTTGGCCATTGACAACCTGAATGTGCACATGTAGGACATTTATTTATGTTAGATTATTAGATGCAACTAATGAGATCAATAACATAGCTGGAGTAAGAATATACTCATATGTAGACAGAGATGGTAGGCTTACTGTATGTTCTAATGAAATACTTTCTTTTATCTCCTCCTATCCCTATACTTTTTGAATTTCACATTGTTGCCTTTCTAATAAAATCAGTCCAGGGGCTTTAGATCAGCCCTGGGCCATGTCAGTCATACTGCCATGTCCATTTAATGAGATTTCAAGACATACTATATTATACATCATATTATCAGCTGCATAATATATTGGTATTATAATGCCAAAAAGGAGAAATACTTATATATTTTTCTTTCTCTCTCTCTCTCTTCTTTATCTTGCTCTACTCTTAATCTGGATCTAAAAGGTTAGTGAGGAACCTCATGGCGTGCATCTCAAAGCCAAAGCAGCAGCAGGAGAACACAGCAGTCAACATTCTGGAGAACTTTGCAGCAGAAAACAAGTATTACTGATATGCACCCTAACTAAAACACCACAGTTATTTTCCTCACACCTTAGAACATGTTGAATTGTATCTCTGGACGAGGAAATACATATTTTCAGATACAGAATTCAGAATATGACCCACCAGATCCATGGATATTAAAAGCACTTTAAAATCTGTTGTTGCATCATGTCAGGAAAGGTCCTCTGAGAATAGGAAAGTGTGACATCTTTAATAATTCAATATGTGCTATCCAAGTGTTTATGTCACTTGAAAGCAAAAGGCCGTTAACCTGTTTTTTTCTCTCTGGTGCCTCCATGAAAACAAAACATGAAAGGACATCCAGGCTCTCCACCACAGCAGGAAATAAGTTGAAGTGTCAAGCAGTGAAATGGGAAGATCAATTTGCTCTGTCTATAGCTCAAAGAGAGTTACTCAACACAAATATCTTATCTCCTACAGAGGTTTCTCTTCAGTGTAAAGGCTCAGCTGGGTCAATGTTGGGCTTTCAAGGATATTTTTGGAGTAAAAATGATTACACTACACAACAGGTCCACATTTCACATTCATTCCGAATCTTACAAATCTATATACAGTCTGGGTTTCTGGTGGTTTCAAATGCACTACAGGCGCTTATTTGTTTAATAGGGGAAGGCCTTAAACCATTGTGCATATGTCTAGATATATACTGATATACATATTATGTATCTTACATGTACATCAGAAATATTTTTCAAATACTTTTTCTTACAGATTTTGCATTCAGCTAAGGGATGTGTTGACAGACTCTGTTATTGTGCCATTTACAAAACTACTGGTAAGAAATGTACTGTAGATACAAAATTTCATATTTATTTACAGTATGCGCTGAATATGTATCAGTGTGTTTATGTGTCTGTATCTGCAAATCTGTTTTCTTTTAGAGTAATATAAGCAAGTCCAATCAGCATGTCCTTGCATCACTGATATCAGCTGTTGGCTGTCTGGCTCGAGATGACGTCATCTGTAAAAGTTTTGCTCATGATCAAGAATGTTGGAAGGCCTTTGTGGAAGCCATTGTTAGTATCTTCACAGACTGGAGTCTTTGCATCAAAAAGTACAAATAACTTGAATTCAGATGCCACAGCACTTAATTACAAGAAGTACAACACCACAGTATAGTCTGAATGACACAGACATTTTATATAGCCTTTCTGGGCTATTATGAAAATGTTTTTATGCATTTAATTCAGTGTAGATTATGTTGGCTGTCATTGCAGAGGCAGTGCAGCGCATGTGAATACAAAGAGGTTATTTACCCTTTGCTTGGTTTGATCATCAACCTTTCAGCTATCACCTCTCCAATCATTCAGGTAAGACAAGTGATGCGTTATATTTACCTTGCCTGAGGTGTCAGTTATGCATGTCTATGAGTGCAAAAATCAACTTCTGTCCTTTTATCTTGCTATCTTAATAGAGGGAACTGTATTAATTGATGTAACAATGATACTGTATCTTAGTTTGAGCTGAATTGTCATTCAGGGTGGGGCCACCTTAAAATAATTATATGTTTTGACACGTTATTCACTCCACCCCCCTTCAGAATATACGGTTTTGTAAAAATCATTTAAAGCCAATGGACAAGGGAAGAAGAGGGAGCCATGATGTGTCACCTATTCAAAGATTTAATGTAGGTGAAAACCGGTTTAGCCATGTTTGCTCTCCTCTCTGTAGGAACATGCTGTTTCACTGTGTGACTGCTGCCTGGGCCTGCTGAGGGATAGTGACGGAGGAGTCATAACTGTGAGTGAACTTTACTTTAGCACTATACTCAGGAGGGTTGAAAAACCCTTACCTTGATTTTCCACTAGCTTTCCGAAAGCAGGGCGGCTCGGGTGAAATAGACCTTGTGCGTTTCTTGAGCAGAGAGCTTCACCCACGCTTCTGGGACGCAGCATGACGTGGGTGCTGAAATATCAAGCATTGACTTGAATGGCTGCGATTGCTCATGGGGGGGTCGCGGTGTACCTGGAATGCAGCGCAGACACTCCCCGTAGAAAGACACATCATATAAGTAGTAGTTGCTTCACTGTATCATAACTACCATTCTGGTTGTATTACTGTATTACTGGTTGTAGGACCAAGTAATGTTTGAAAAATATTAGTACTGAGAAAGTTTTACACTTGTTTAAAACTTTTTCTTGTTTGTTTTCCAAACACCCTATAGGGCATAAAACCATCCTTAGACGAAAATAAAAGTAATGAGTAATGGGCCTTTTCTTGTGAGCACACTGACAATGTGCCCCAAAAGGTGGAATCAGCAATCCATAATGTTCAGATGATTGTATATATGTGTCATTTCAGATGATTAAAACTTCAGCTCCAGGTGCTGTTGTCTGTGCTAATGGCTGTTATAGCAGTTTCACACTGCCTATGCAATGCCCTCAGAGTCCCACACTTCCAACCATCTGTCTCTTTCCTCAGTTTTAGTGTTCACTCACCGCGTGGCTGGAACCTTTTGCTCATTGTCACCTGATTTTAACATTTGTATTGAATATCCTGAAAGTTTTTCTCTGGTCTTGTCTCATCTTGACTTCACTTTCCTCTCTAATACATCATAATGGTTACAACAAAGCCCTAAAGCCCAAAATATTGCTGTTGGGCTGTTTAAAAATAAAAACGTATGTCCATTTAGGTTTAGCTTTCTTGAGAGAAGATGTAATGAGCATGCATGTGTGAGGTAGAAACTACCTAGTTTGTCCATGCCATTTACTGTTATTGTAGTCACTTTGCACCAACTGTGAAAGAAAATGCCACTCTAGTAAAAAAAATGTAGTAAACATTCAAAGACCAAGGCACTAGGAGGAAAAAGAACTCCAAAACAAGCTGACAGACACACAGCCTAACATATAGTATTACTGCCATAAAAAGTTGGCCATCATGTTAGCAAAAAAAATTTTTTTAACAAATATAACATGTCATGAAGCAACAATATAATCATATTGGAGCTGTAGTTGGAGTATGTGGTAGGCTCTTAACTCGGATTTGGTCTCGTGATAGGATCGTTTTGCCATATTTCCCACCTCTACTGGGGAAGCAGTGCACAGTGGGTTAATCAGTATTCTGGGAAAATGGCTGCCTGCTGCTGCTATGAATGTGGCTGATGAGAGAAGTGATACTCAAGTGAAAGCTGCAGTGGTTAAAAGGGAAGATTATCAAAAAGATCACTCAAATTAGTAATTTGAGCCCTTGATTTACAAATATCTATCTCCAATTACTAATTTGCACAGTAAATACACTTATTTTGTTGTCTTTCTTGACTAATTCATGCCCTTAAGTTACTTTTTTCGTGCCCTCAAATTACTGTTTGGTAAAAAATGTGATTCAACAGATCCCCTCAGCAAGACAAAGCACCCATGTGTGACCTCTAGATCTTATTTTCTTCTAATCTTATACTTGTTCTCATCGTCTTTTCTTTTTATTATCCTGTCCTTGAAAGGTTCACTATCATTTTATGTTCAGTCAAATATGTTTTCAGGCAAGTCTATCACCATCTTTACAGTGGACTTTCTGTACTTTATTGCTCCCTCCATAAAGACCTTTACACCTACTGATTTCACATTTTTTTCATTCCTATTCCCCATCTTTTTTCCAACTATTCTTCCATTCCCTTGGTCTCCGGTAGGAGCTGGTTTTCTTTCTCCCACTGATATTTTCTCTTGATCCTCTGCTATCCTGTCTTTTTCTCTGCTGTGTTTTCCCATCCCTATTTCTTCTTCTACATTTCTGTCCCCTATTATCTCCGTTTCTAATGCCAACATTGTTCTTCGTCTTCCAGAGAGCTACAGGCGTGCTGAGCACTGTCCTCCCTCAGTCCCCTGAGGCCATTCAACATGTTATTAAGGGTAATATTGTCCGGACCATGCGCAGGCTGCTAAAGGTGCATAATTGTTCATATTGTACAGCACAAGTATTTGTGAAAACATCAACACTTATTTGTATTTTACTTATGAAAGGATATTCTATAACCCAACTATCTTTAAATGTATTCGTTATTGTTAGAACAGCCCATGACGACATATACCCTTAAACATCATGTCATGATGAAAGACATGGTAAAAACATGCTATTGAAAAAAACAACTATGTTCTGTACTTATATTGATGTTTCTGAATGGGCTCAATATTTGAAGTAGGTATTCTTCTACTAATTCTACTACAGTTTAGTTTTTGTTGGCATAACGTTAGTTTACAAATACACTGAAATTGTTTGATGTCTTGTTGATTTTGTGTCTGCCTACCCAGGGAACAGGCCAGACTGCCACTAAGTACGCCATTAAGACTCTGACTGTGTGCACTGCTGCCAGTCACTCGGCCCGGGAGGAGCTGGTGAAGTCTGATAAAAGTGAGAAATGACTGACGTGTTACCATTTCTTTTAGAAGCTCTTTCATTAGCTTATGAATATTTTAGGATTGACCTAATATGCCAAATGAAGTATGTGTGTGTTTACATTTGTATGCATACTGCATGTATGTGAGTGCTCTGTGCAGTATATCTGTTGATTTCCAAGTCATTACATGTGTTTGTTAATAAATCAAAAATTCTATTCCCTTCTTATTTCCTATACATTTATTGTTCTACACAGAGCTGTCTATTTTGCGTCATTTGCTGGGTTCAAGCTGTGATGAGATGGTGTCAGGAAATGCAGCCCTTTGCTTGGCCCACTGCTTTGAATTGGACGGAGTTGCCAGCACCCTGCTGGGCACTGATATTGTGTTGCTGCTGCTGCGCCACGCTGCAGGGGACGCTAAGAGGACAGCTGTGCGGCAAAATGCAGCAATTGCTCTGGGGAAGCTGTGTCGATCTGAGCCCAGGTGCCCTCTCATCTCACTCTGTACAGTGATCCCCTACTGATTTTGTACGTTTGCCCACTGAAAGAAATGATCAGTCTATAATTTTAATAGTAGATTTATTTGAACAGTGAGAGACAGTACAACATCCAGAAAAACGCATGTAAAAAATGTTATAAATTGATTTGCATTTTAATGAGGATTAAGTATTTGACCCCCTCTCAATCAGAATGATTTCTGGCTCCTAGGTGTCTTTTACACAGGTAACAAGCTGAGATTAAGAGCACACTCTTAAAGGGAGTGCTCCAAATATCAGTTTGTTACCTGTATAAAAGACACCTGTCCACAGAAGCAATCAATCAATCATATTCCAAACTCTCCACCACGGCCAAGACCAAAGAGCTCTCCAAGGATGTCAGGGACAAGATTGTAGCCCTACACAAGTCTGGGCTACAAGACCATTGCCAAGCAGCTTGATGAGAAAGTGACAGTTGGTGCAATTATTCACAAATGGAAGGTGCCCCTGCTCAAGAAAGCACATATATATGCCCGTCTGAAGTTTGCCAATGAACATCTGAATGATTCAGAGGAAAACTGGGTGAAAGCGTTGTGGTCAGATGAGACCAAAATGGAGCTCTTTGGCATCAACTCAACTTGCCGTGTTTGAAGGAGGAGGAAATCTGCCTATGACCCCAAGAACACCATCCCCACCGTCAGACATGGAGGTGGAAACATTATGCTGTGGGGGTGTTTTTCTGCATCCATATTTCTGGATAATGCACGGGGCCATGTACTGTCAAATCTTGGGTGAGAACCTCCTTTCCTCAGCCAGGGCATTGCAAATGGGTTGTGGATGGGTATTCCAGCATGACAATGACCCAAAACACACTGCCAAGGCAACAAGGGAGTGGCTCAAGAAGAAGCACATTAAGGGGCCTAGCCAGTCTCCAGACCTTAATCCCATAGAAAATTTGTGGAGGGAGCTGAAGGTTCGAGTTTCCAAACATCAGCCTCGAAACCTTAATGACTTGGAGAAGATCTGCAAAGAGGAGTGGGACAAAATTCCTCCTGAGATGTGTGCAAACCTGGTGGCCAACTACCAGAAACGTCTGACCTCTGTGATTGCCAACAAGGGTTTTGCCACCAAGTACTAAGTCATGTTTTGCAGGAGGTCAAATACATATTTCCCTCATTAAAATGCTAATCAATTTATAACATTTTTGACATGCGTTTTTCTGGATTTTCTTGTTATTTTGTCTCTCACTGTTCAAATAAATATACCATTAAAATTATACACTGATCATTTCTTTGTCAGTGGGCAAATATACAAAATCAGCAGGGGATCAAATACTTTTCCCCTCACTGTAAACCACATGCCTTCCATTACATTCCAGAAACTAACCTGAAGGAGCATTGATAGATGAGATAAAATGCCTCACTGAAATGAGATAATGTGATGTTTTGGCTCTGGTCACACATTAGGCAAATATATTGACTTCTGGCTCAGGATAACCTGAACTATGTGTGTGACTAACCCCATGAACAGTGAAAGCCATAACTTCACCACTTTTCTCTTAATATTTGCAGTTGGTTAACTGGATAATCATCATGGAAAGGCTGATAGCCAGCAGCAGCTTAAGTCATGTCTTTATTGCACTGAGTTCATTTTTAGAGTCTGTATTGACTTCATAATATTGGTCTCAGGTTTCAAGTCAAGTTTGGGATCTGGTCGTAGTTATCATTAAATTTGTTTGATTGTTTAATCAAACTTTAGTTCATTTAGTCCATTGTCTTTGCTATCTTGCTATCTGCTAACATTGAACACACTGTCACTGTGTTTTCTTTTAATATGCTGCTTTCTTCAATTCCAGACATGTGAACAAACTTCGAGAACTGCAGGGTCTTGAGATCCTGCATTCCTGTATGAAGCTCATCACATGAACCCAGAAAACATCTTCATTCATTTGACAACAAATGCGCAGCATTTAGCAAAGGCACTGCATATACTGTACACAACCAAATACAGAAACGATGCAAAAAGAAAATCACACGTGTTTCAATAAGTTGCAGTGCATTTGCCCGTCGGCCACCGTAGCTATTAGATTAGAATATTATTAATATTTTATAGCAGAAAATTTGTCTGAATTCTAAATTCTAAATGAGGAGCAGAGGGCATGAAAGATCATCTTCCCTGTAACACTGACTGCTTCCACTCACCATTTCTTCATTGCATCGCACAGATAAGCGCAAGATCTCACCACACTACAAAAAAAAATAAAAAAATACATACTACCCGGGTAGATGGACTATGATTTATTGTTTTGGGGTTATTTTATCAGAGCTCTGAGTTCATTTTTATTTTCTGTTCTTTTCTCAATTTTTGTGGAAAAAGTTTGAAACTAAGAGACATTCTGATTTTCACAACTAACAGTGTTAACAGTGGGTTTTTTTCTCCTCTTTTTGAAAAGTTCCTTAGAAAGGCAGCGCTTCACATTATAATAAGTGCCCCTTACACTTATACAGTATAAAGAGTTTGCTTATACAGTGATACAAATGGTAACTGCTGGATTGTAAAGGACTGATATTGATCAGGCAGCATTACCATACTGATGGGCTTTTCATGGTGGAATTTACTCATCCGTCTTGAAGACCTCCCTTATTTACCATGAGGGGAATTATTAGCGGTGCACGCTTCAGAAAATGTCATCATTCAATATGGATTTTTAGGCTCAAGATTTGATTCAAAATTGATTTTCGATTCAAAAATGATTCTCAATTAAAAAAATTATTCACAGTATGTAAATGTAGTTACTTTTCCAAAGTGATAGTATACACACACCATTACAAAAATGTGTCTGCCAAATTTGCATGTCTTTGAAATATGAGGATTATTTTAATCTCAGAGGGCTGTGTCCAGGAATTTTAATGTAGAATTTTCTTTGCTGTGTGACAACAGCACTAACCACTACACTACAGTGCTGCTCTCACTATTGGATGTGGAGCCCAGCCACCATTAGAAGGTCAGAGCTATAACTCTGCCAGCGTAATGTTTGCACACCCATTGGAACTGGAATTATATTTGCTTTTACCTTAGCTACACTATATCATGAAAAGGTCTGAGGTTGTGATTTTAGGAGACTGATAGTGTGTTCGTGGGTACAGGTTATGTGCAATTTCGCACCAACCTGTGATTGGAAAGCTTTTTTGGAAAAGGCAGGCATCAACAATGTGGAAAACAGATGTTTTTTTAGACCTCAGGCCATGTTGAGTTTTTAGCCATGATAGTCTAGGGATGACAATGACGATACAGAATGACAATGACAATACAGAATATGGTATTTTGATGCAACTCACTTTAAGTAGACATTAATCTCATAGGTTTGTCATATAAAGTTTCAGTTTCAATTACTTTTCAAATCACTGAGTTAAAGAGCAGATGAGAAGGTGTCCTAGTTCTTTAGAAAAATGTCAGTAATGTTAGCACTAATCTGTGCCACCCTCAAAATAGTTAATTAATATCATAGTTAAACAATAAGTGAGTACATGAAATTGATTGAATTGATTTTTTTACACTGTAACATCTTTTGTACCTGACTACGCAGTACCGGCAGTGACTGTAAAAGGAACGCTTATAGAGAAATCTAATCCATGTATAAATGAACTGCAGAGGACAAAAGCCCCCTGTAAGGGATGACGCCATTTGTGCGTGTCTGCAAACAACTGATACCTTCTGCTCAGTTGGATTAAACAGTAATAAGAACACTTATTCACTGGGGCTTGAATGATTGTAAACAAGACTGAACAGAAATGAGGTGGTTTTACTGTTCCACGCTAGGATTTTTCCTGCTTACAGGTATGTGCTTATTTTTTGTTTATTTTTGTAGCTACAGTAATTACCTATTGTATGTTCCAATTTATTTGTGATTCTGCTGGTAAATGTTGAATGAATAGATACACCTTTAATTTCTTAATTTAAGGTACTTTCACAGTTCTCAGTTTATGAGATGTACAGCCCTGAAGATAAATGTATTGGTGCATCTACAAACAGTGACACATGAGGACATTTTTCTGGATTCTCCCTTATTTTCTTTCTCATAAATATAAAGGATTTTACCTGCAGTTTACACTTAAAGTCACAAATAGCAGCTACATATTTGTCCTTTTCACTTTGATGCAAAAAAGTTTATTGATACAATTTCTACTAACTATGTGGAAGCCCACAAGAACAGCAGTAAACTTCACAGAGTAAAATGTTTCATAAGTAAATCTGTAGGTCTGCCTCCCACCGTGGCTGATTACTACTCTATCTTATCAATACTGTAATGACAAACTTCTAACCACATACAGCTGGGTTAACATCATTTGTTTATTTTCCTCCCACACGGTCAGTTTTCATATAGCATCTTGTACAAAAGAGGTGTTGTCATTATCTAAATTGATAACTGACATTAACAGATGTGAAATTGCCTACACAAATTCATTTAATTAGAAAACTGCCTAATATGACTGCTACAATAAACGAACATCTCAACTCAAAAATGTTATTTCATAGCCATCAATCACAGACCGAGGGCTGTGAAAATCATTAACGTTTTTCCTTTGACGGTTCAAATGATTAAATGTACCCTGTGGAGGTTTAAATGTAAATCATCTGTTTTGCTATCTGTCAGGCACATTGCAGGAATCATTTGCAAAATCCCTGCTTCTTTTTTTACGTTTATGCAAAAGCTACTTCAGTTTCTTCTCCTTTTTTTAAAATTTGTGCAGCACTCGATTACCGCTTGTAAAATTGCTCACGTTGATAGTATTTTTCATCTTAGCGCCATTCCTACTGCCTACCAGTGGACTGTACTTTATACTGTAGCTGTAATGATGCAGACATCTTAAAAATACTGGCTAATTAGAAAGCATCCTAATTGATCACCTTACACTCTAAGTGTCCATAATCACTGAGGGAGCACAAGTGAAGTGGCGGCAAAAAGGCTCCTTCCAATCATCAAAAATTGTTAGAGACACAGCCGATCTCGTCTTGAGCTAGTAGGTTGTGAAGCAACCTGACTGCTATTACAGAAAAAAACTGAAGTAGCTGACCATGCCTGGTTGAGCCCACCCAACTCCAGACAACAAAAGCCTAATTGATTCCACAGATGTAGCTCATCCGTGCAATCTGCACCTGTAACACAGCAATCAGGGACCCATGGCCCAAGTGGCGATGGCTAATTTAATTTCTCAGTGAATAACAATGAAGGCATGTTTAACCTTACATGTGTAGAATATTAATGGATCTCCTGATATAGTTTATTTGGAATTTTTTCACACCGCCTTCTGCCAGGTACTTACACACATCAACATAAATAGATGATGACACATATACCATGAATAATATAACCAGCAAATAGCTGTTAAATTGTGACTAATTTGAGTAAATAGTAATGTCTAAACATTTTAGTTGAGTCTTGAGATGTAGTACATGTGACAGAAACAGCATGAATCTACAATACAAATGACTCTCAATTTAGTTTTATGCTACATGATACTTTTAGGAAGGACAGCTTGGCTTGGGGAAGAAATTTGAGTGACGTGTGATCTTTTTCTCTTTGTAGCCTGGGCAGAAAAACAAGATTTCCAAGGTTACAACACAGAACAAACAAAAGGCACAACTGTCACAAAAGATCTGCTTTTGAAAAAGGATATCACAATTGGTCATGGCATGGAAGCAATACCTACAGAGAATAAACATCAGCACAGTGCAGTGGCAGCAACTGCCAAGTTTCCAGAGGCGGTTGTGTTTGACACCAGACCAACAGCTTTTTATGAGAGAACACAAATCACAAAAGCATCGGCTGTAATTGCGTCAACGAGCGGCTTTGTTTCTAGAAATGGGCAAAATTCTCCATCAGATATGAGGATTCACACTAAATCAGAAAACCAGTTGATTTCTAATTATGATAAGGTCATTTTCTCTTCCTCACAAGCTCCATTTGAATCAATGATGAATGGCACCTCCGAGCCAGCGGTCTATTTGTCCACTGATGCACTGAAAGCCTCTCTTTGGCTTCACACTCTGCTTGATAACAGGAATCAGAGAAACACTGACTCTGTTACTCTCGCATCTGCTGACAGAGGGCCGGGAGATCCAATCCTATCTGCATCTCATTCTCGGGTAATTGATAACCTCGCTGTGCTGCGTAATGACAATAATGACAAACAATCTCAAGTCAAGGACACTACGGGGATTTCAAAGCTGGAAAGGAATGAGTATCCGTTTGATACCATGCAATCCATCTTCCGGAGCGATACAGCAGAAGAGTCACTGAGAGGAAACACCTTGACAAACTTGTGTTTGACCTGCCAGGAAGATCTGAGAGCGGTGTCCACTGAGAAACATGTGGCTCTGCCTGCACTGTCACAAGATGGCTCATCAGACTCTCTTAGTGTTGAGGGGCTCACTTTAGATTTCAGCCCATTTACATCCTCGTTACCCAGTTTACACCATCAAGTGGAAGAACAACAAGACATTCTGAACAGAGACATCAGTCGGCGAAACATTACCAAACATTCCAGTTTTGCAGTGAGGGAACAACTGGTTTACAAGCTGACACTTCCTCCTTTATCCTACAATAGAACTGTGAATCACAGTCAAAGCATTTTGAACGACTCCCAAATCAAATCTTTTCCTCCTGCTGAGATGTCACCAGCAACACAAAAAAACACCAAGAAACAATCGGGGCACATTTCTTCAAGTGAAAACTTACTCACAGAGAGACAGATTTCAGCAACCCCAGCGCTTTATCGCTCATCAAAGTCACTCTATACTGTGAGGAAACAAGAGATGCTTGACAAAAAGGTGAGCATTGGGGACCCACAGTCAAAACTAATTTATTTCAGTAAGCATAACAAAAATGCTTCCCACAGTCTCTCATCAAACTTCAAAAATGTATTTGTCCAAAACCAACCTTTGGACTTCAGCAGTGGGTCAGTCAGCAATTCGACTGATGTCGCTGAAACTCCCACCAGCACTCAGAAAAGTGTTCTACCACACGGTAGTGATCAAAGCGCTAAATCACATCCAACTCAAAGAATGAAATCAGTTGAAGCTTCTAGTGCAATAGCATCATTCAGCCTTAGTAGGCAAAGCACTCCTGAGTTTCCCTCTGTGACAGGTAGAGCTGATTCTTTGATCTCTGTGGCGAGGAGCCAAACAACAGCCAAACCAAACTCTAAGACCAAAGAACCCATATTGACTTTGTTACTAAAGAATTCTGCCATCAAGTTTACACCCGTAACTACAAAGAGATACCTGACAGACAAACAGACAATTCTCAACACCCCAAACAGCATTGTTAAACAGTCTATTGTTGATCCCTCAGGACCAGCAAATGAACCACAAACTCCAACCTTGTCAACAAGTAAAGTTGTTGTGCCTGTGAAGTTGTTTTTTTCCGAATCAAGACAGAACCTTGGCGATGATGTATCAACGTCGACTCCAACATCCCTATCAAGCCGGTCAATCTCTGAGAGACTGACAATGACCGCACTTCTAGGGAGTCAATCAAAAATTACTCGGGAGAGGATGTTTGATGTTAGCAGTGATAACCATGAGGCACCATCACAGCAATCGTTTGTAAAATATAACATGGATTTAATCACAGATGCACTAATAGTCCATAATCTAAAGCCGGGAGATAAAAATAAGCAGGTGTTGACTGTAGTTGCAGAAGACAAGGACAAAGAGATTCTCAAGATAGAGGGCAAGCAGGGTGAAGGAATTAAAGAGACAAAAGACATTCTAAAGTTGCAGAAAGTTAAAGAGAGCAGAGACGATGAACAGTTGGTAAACAATGGAGAAGAATTATTGAGATCAGAGGAGATGGACAGCGGCAAACAAGAAAAGATAATTATTACTGGAGTAGATATAAATCGAAATACACACCGAGAGGAGGATAAAATGGAAGAGCATGAGGCCAAATCAAGCAGAGAGGAAGGCGGAGGGACCATAATAGACAAGGATGTAACTTTGAGAAAAGACAATGATCCAAGACAAGGAGGAGTAAGAGACGCAGGCGCTGGAAAAAAAGCTGTGACAAAGACTTCCACCAAAGATGTAGCAGAAAAACAGAGAGAGTCTTTGACGACAACAGGAGCAGAGGCTGGAGGAGAGGTAGAAGAGAGTGAGGAAGACTTTAAACACAACAGAGAAATTGGGAGAGAGGACATGACAAATGTTCCCCTTGGACCTACTACTAATTCCAAAGAACATAACGGAGACAAAGGGGACACCGTTACAAACCTGTCTCCGTTCCACAGTTTGATTAAACAGTTGCGAGCCCCTGAGCACAAAGGCATTCATCCAGGGGAAAATATTGCAAAAATTGTGGAAATGAAAAATAAGCCCTTTTTCTATCAAGTGACAAGCAATCACAGACCGCTACACTCAACTCTGAGATCCCAGAGCCCGAAACTATCAAAAATGACATCTTTTCCCAAAGAGCCCCACACAGAGATTAAACACATGGCTATGCTTACACAGCATGGAGCTACATCTTCACATTCTAAAGAAAGTACTCAGAACAAAGTTCTTGAGTCTGTGTTTTCTGTGACTGCCATACCACAAAGTGTCCCACGACTCTCTCAAGCATTTGGAATTAGCACTTCAAAATTTAGCGGTGCGTTGAAGCAAACAATTTCCCCACACAGTAGTGCAACTAAATCAGCTCATCCTGTACTAAAAAGTATCAGTAAAACCCCACGACTGGCAATCACAACAGAGTTCCTCAGAGCTCAGCCCAACTTTACAGCAAATAGCTCTACTCTCAGTGTATCAATTATGTACAGCATCTCAGATCATAAATTCGGTAATAAAGAAAATTCGCTTTTACAGAAAACGATTGAGAGAGAGCAAGCGACACACATTATACCAGCGCGCATATTTGATTCCAGTATCAAGAAGCCTTTAACCTTGAACACGATTAAAGAAGAAAATACATATACTTCAGTGAATCCTGCGCCGATCCAGCATATGTATAATTTCTTATCTACCAGGCCAGCCATAGCGGCGTGGGCCCTGTCATCTGTGGCCCACACCTCCAAAGGCCAGCCTCAACAAAGTCGATCTGTCCCTGAGACAAGTCAGTCCGCCTCATCCATCTTTAACATGTCTTCAGGCCAGCCATGCTCATTTAAACTATTAGAGAAGACCCATTCAGATGCTTTGCATGGTCCTGTTGATGATAACAAGCAGAGATCTGTGCAGACCTTAATGGCATCGATGCGCCCTAAAGCAAAGAACAATCAATTTCCTTTCAGCAACATGTCACCGCTGCCAAATCTCATGATGTTTGGAGATGACAGTTTACCTGGCACCCATAGCCTGATGGGGCTAACAAGATCGGCCTCAGAAAAAGAAATATTGAGGGCCAACTCTAACAGTGAACATTCTGAGTCCTTGTTAGGGACTGCTGATGAGGAAAATGAAACAGAGGAGAATGACAGTGTGCTAAATATGTTGACCGTGGGAGTTACAAAACAGATGGCAGAGAGCAAAGATGAAAAGAACAGGTCCCATTTTAGAGCACAAGCCATTGACAGGAGTAAAAACCATGATAGTACCACTGAGGACTATTTGTCTGTATTACAGACTGAGAAGCAAGCAGTAAAAATCACTAATGATGACAAGCGCAATGACCTGTTCAATGCAGATGGCAGTGATGATGCAAACAATACAGTGAAAACTACAATTGAGAATAATCAGCTTTCCCAGTTAGGAGGTTATAATGAAACAAGCACTCAGCCCATCATGTCTGCAATTCAGAGCACTCACAAGATTGGGCAGGGAATAGATGACGATTTTCTGCCTGATACAAATGATTTTGCTTTACTTGTGCTTGACACAAATGATCAAACTGGCACCACTGCATTTGTTGGGTCAGATAGTCTGGCCAAAATACCCCAAATACAGGGTAATGATGTGACAAGCAATGCTATTTCTGATAGGGAGCTTCATGCTACTGAAAAACATGATCCTTTCAAACCACAGGCCACTGCGGGTGCAGTCCCACAAATTCATTTAGGAAGTCACCTTAAGGTCCGCAATATATCCACACAGCAGATTGCTGACCAGATTATTAATGGCACTCCTGAATTTCAGATAACCACTACTAAAGCCAATAACTTTTTGTCTCTGGCACCAACTGCTAGTGCAAGTGTTCTCATTGTTTCCACAGAAGCTCATGAATCAGCGCTGACTACTAGTGAGAGTGTGCAATTTGTTATTACAAAGTCATCTCAGGCTGCACAAGCTGAACGTATGGTACAGTCCAATAATCATATTGAGCCTTTGTCACTGAGAGGGCCTCCCACAACTGCCACTACTGACAACCC
Source organism: Percina caprodes (assembly GCA_013375575.1). Classification (NCBI taxonomy): domain Eukaryota; kingdom Metazoa; phylum Chordata; class Actinopteri; order Perciformes; family Percidae; genus Percina; species Percina caprodes. Next base: position 49,493 of record JABXJD010000051.1, read on the forward strand.
ACCCCCTGCTGTGAGAAGAAGAAACACAACAGAAAGACAGCAGTCTGTGCGAAACATTTCTGTACAGGCGACCGAACAAAACCAGCATGCCCCGCCTGGTATGCTGGCAATAACACGTCCAATCAATGACCCGGGGAAGAGTGTTCAAGGTTTTTTAAAAGCTGCCCACAGTGCTAAAGGACTACATGACACAACATCTACTACGGTGGAAAGAGTTAAAAATTCATTATTTAAAGATATCACAACAACACTGACGACAAGGAGTGCTTTTGAATCTAAACATCCTCAAAATGAGATGACTCCTACAGTACATAGGTTGGACAGAGCAGACCAACATAAGAACCAAACCTTGCCTGAAAAGATACTTGGGGCTGTGATTGATTCTGTACCACTTAAGGGGATCTTGCCAACAGAGTTTTGCTGCACTGAGTCAAGCGTGACAACTGAAACAATTGGAGCAGGTGAGATTGATCATATTGCTCTAGACACAATGTATAAATCACAGGCAGGAAACACAGCAGGAGATCATTTAAATGCAGTGCACAGTCCAGACACAAAACCAGCAAATGGTAACTGTAGCACTGACTGTGCTGTACCTGGAAAGGCTACACCACAGGCCACCAACATCGATAATTCAGTACTTTCACCAGCCACCAGTAATTCTGACCATGACCACGCCACTGCTGAGACTACGTCAAAAAAGGCCAAGGGTATGACGGTTGACACATGGAGAGTACTTGTTGAAACTGATCATTTGGAGAGGAGTGGGGAACTTGTAGAGAAAACAATACAAATACACTCTCACAGAGAGACCTCAAAAGCTCAGGAGACTGTTGCAACAGAGGTCACGTTATCTGAAGCTGAAGAAACTACTGCTCGTAACATTGTAAAGACTACAGAATGGACACTGCTCACTGAAAAAAATATAAAAACACAATTAAATAGAGGAGCAGCCAAAGCTGAGATATTTGAGGCACAACATGCCACCAGGTCAGCACGTGCTGTGGTTAAAGAAGAGCCAGGAGTACAAAGGTCTGGGCGCAGGCTGTTACTGCCGGAGCCAGAGTCAGAGCTGCCAAGGCTCAAACACAGGAGAAAGTCCTCACCTCATCTTTATCTCTCAGGGTAATATTATTGTATTATCTTTTAATCATGCTTTAACAAATTAAAGAACCATACGAGTTATGCTAATTAGTAGATCATCCACCACAGTGAACTGCTTTCTTTGTTCACTTAATTGGTATAGTCACATGGTAATGAGCAGGTGCAGTTCTGATGATGCACTCCTAAATCCAATATTGAGGAGTCTGCTGCTTATAAGTATTAACTTTGTGAGTTGCCATGGTGCTTGGGGATCACAACTATTAGAAAAACAACATAAGGTGGCCGGGTTAGCTCAGATGGTAGAGGGATCGCACATATATAGAGGTTTACTCCTCGACGCAGCAGCCGTGGGTTCAACTTCGACCTGCAGCTCTTTGCTGCATGTCGTTCCCCCCCTCCCCTTTCATGTCATCATTTATCCTAAAAATAAAAGCCTAAAAATGCTCCCCCCCCCAAACCACTCTTGGAATGGCAATGTAGGCAACTCGGTCAGTCCATAACCTTGGCAATCCCCAAACTTTTCATGGAGCTTTTTTTAACCAGCTCTTTAGTCTTTGGATTTTGACTAAATAATTGCAAAATGCATGCCTTTGTAGAGTGCTAATTAGCAATTAATAGTGTTAACACATTAAACAAAGCTGGTGAATATGATACATGGTAAACATAACTGTTCTCTCAAAGCACCATTGTGTGGCTTAAGACTGTGGATTCTAGTTTACATTGAATAAGATACTGTTTGGCAGCTAATCGGAATTGTCAGTTGAGGAGCGTTTTGAAAGAGCACCTGCTCAACTATGACAGAGGATTCAAGCAGCTAAATCATTCACTATGATAGATTACATATCTCAGCAAGTTTCAGTTCTCCAGAGTTGATTTTCATTATACAGCAAAACAAATGAACAAATTGCTGCCTGGAGTGTAAGAAATGAATCTCTAAACTTTAAAAACTTGCTAAAACATTAACTTTGTTCCCATGGTCAGCAGTAATATATCATATGGACCTGTATAGACAAACATTACATACCATTGATTTATATTTCCAGTGTAACAGAAGTTTCAGATGACCTGTGTGGCAGTGGGAACTACACAGCAGAGATGAGTCTGAACCTGGGTGGAGGTGTAGAGCCTGGGGATTCTGTGCCTGCCTTGGGGACCCTCAGAGTGGTAATCAACCTGAAGACAAACAACAGTCGGGTAAACCTCGAGGTCACTTCATGTTGCTTGTCTCCGAACATCCAGCCTCACCTCAGCAACTCTACCTGCTGCCTTTTCTCCAGGTACACAGCAAAGTTAAGTGACTGGGAAGAAGTTTGCTGCGTTTTCATTTCAGGCAAAAAGAAGCAGCTCAAAAAAAAATATGTAATATTAAAACTAAATATAGACAAGCAGAGGCAGCAAATACAGTATGATGTACACAGTGAGAAATTGACAGTATATTTACTGATTTATGTGCAACCATCTGGACTGTATTTCATAAAATGAAAAGCACGCACTTAGTCTTTCCTTGTCGGCTTTTTTATTTTTTAAATACTGCTTCACATAGTAGAAACTGGACAGAGTTTTTCAAAATATATGGTAAAAACCTGACTGTTGGTTTTTATAAACATATAATAGGAGTGCATGCATGAATAATGCATGCAATAAACTTTTCAATCTCTGTAACAGGCCCGACACAACCTGGCCAGACTGCCATTGCTTACAAACCTTTTTACTTGAGAAACAGTATTATTATAAATCATCAGTCCAGGGAGTTGCAGGTTCAATTCTAAGAGCTAAATATTCTCTGCTTAGTAAACAGAGGACCGCTGAAGGTTGACGGTGTTATCTCTCTGAGCCAGCATCACTCAGATAAATAGAAATTCAGTCTGCTCCTGCACACTTAGAAAGGCAGCGGTATAAATGAATCTAAAATGTGTCAAACTGTGAATGGGCTGTCTGTTTTTACAGTGTACCTGAACAGAACACTTGTTAAAGTGTGAACACCTAGGCCAAATCTTTTTAATATGTCTGTGAGATGGAATGAAAAGAGACTGCAAAACATTTGTCACCCTGAAATCATAAAAGTAAACCATTAACATACTGATGAATACATTCTAGACGATAATGCTGAATTTAAATATGTTGGATTAGGTTGCATCTGTCCCGGTGGTCCTGCTGCACGCCATGCTTTGTTCTGTTGCACCCTGCTACGCTCTGCAGTGCCCTGCTACGCCATGAACTACTACAACACTACTATTTCTAGTCATTGTGACATTATCTTTATTGTGACTACTATTGCCACTGTTCATCCCACCCCCAACCGGCACCATCAGACACTGCCTACCAAGAGCCTGGGTCTGTACGAGGTTTCTTCCTAAAAGGGAGTTTTTCCTCGCCACTGTCGCACTAAATGCTTGCTCTTGGGGGAATTACTGGAATTGTTGGGTCTTTGTAAATTATAGTGTGGTCTAGACCTACTCTCTCTGTAAAGTGTCTTGATTTAACTGATTAAGAATGTATACTATGAATAAAATTTAATTGAAATACATAACCTATTCACATTATGCAGCATGAGTAATGATACTAATGTGACAGCAACATTAAGTAAAGGCTGACCTTTTCCCAATGGTTTCATTTCGCTTAAGGGCTCAACTCAATATAAAATATTGATGGCAAGCAGCCTTTTTTCCTGCTTTTGTGGTTATTGATTAATACAGATTTAATAGCTTGTGACAGCTGTTTCTCTTTTCTTGCAAGTTATTTGCAGTTATACCACTTTTGCTTTCCATGCAAAAATGACTCTACTAAAGGTTTTACTGGGTTTGTGTTGGGGCCTCAGGTTAGCAGCAGAGCCAGCAGGGATCACACTGCTGCCCAGTGTCCTGTCAACCAGTGCCAGCTTCACCATCAATCTCTTCCAAAGGATTAATTACTCTGTAGTGTACCTACACTGTGATCTCAGTGTCTGCCTGAAGAACCAATCTGACTGCGAAAGGGTAAGGCTGCAGTGGATGCATGGTGTAATGAATGTGAAAGGGTGAGAGAACGAGCGGCTGAGAGTGATTTAAATTTAGTGACACCGGGTGTGACACTGTGAAAACAGATGAGGAGCGAACAGGTTGATGTAGATGGATGGGAGAGGTGGGGGGAACCCAGGTGAGTGATGAACTGGAGAGAGGTAAATTAATACATGGCCGAATATGATAGAAAAACTAGGAAGAGAGGAATGATAATTATTTTCAAGTAAGAGGATACGTAATTTTCCTAAATTAGAAGTGAAAAGGGAGAGTGTTGGGTTATTAAAATAGCCTGCCAGAAACCACTTTCTTAATGTGACAAGAGTGAGATGTACTGACTGAGGCTGACAGCCGAAGACGCCCAGCCTAAACCATCTGTCAAGCCATTTTGCACTAAGGGTCAGATAAGGTATTTGTAAAGTTACAGAATACATTTGCAGAAAAGGACACTGATACCGACTACTGCTGTAGGAACAAGGTCTCTGATTTATAAACTGAATCATCTGACACATACATGTCATAGAGCAGAGGTGAAACAGAGGATAACCTCTGGAAACTCATTTTGATGTCTGCCTTTGTAGAGCACTTCTAAATCTCTTTGATGCTGCTGCTAGGGTATCCTAATGTTTCAGTATCGACCATGGACAATGGTCAGTTTAAACGTTCTTCCACATTATCCGCAACTGTCTTTGTGTGCTTCCATTGACGTCAGGCTACATATTTTTCCTGAAATATTTCTTTTACATATGAGCTACTATATCTCAACTACCTTGTTTGACGTGCTCCAACAAAGATTGGGCCACTTAGATTGAAAGAAAGACTAAGTCAAAAACCTATTTCCAGACATCTATTTATCTATAAGATATTTCTGTTCCTGCCCTTTCATTAAAATAAAAACCACAAAGGAAAACAGGTTTTTAGACATAATTATCAGATGTGCACCTGTATTATTTTAGTTACCATTTCTGTGCATTGTTCCAGTTATTTTTGATGATAAACAGGAATGCCATCCTTCTTCCAAAAATGTTCATTACCTGTCATTTTTCATACTCACATGCTACATATTTCCTTTGTCGTTTTATAGCAGTGCCTTCAGCAGAGGAGTGCATTTTCCTTAGAGGGTCCAGAGGCTGTTGTTACCAATCTCAGGAATCGAATATCATTTGGTCCCATGTTGAAAGAAGTGAACAATTCTACCTTCCCAGGGGAGATAGGTAATTATTAACTGTGCCTTAAACAAAAACATTTATTCTGAGATAACACAGTGTGCTTGTCAGATGCTGCAAGACAGGAAATGAGAGATGGCCATGCCATTTATCAATAGCATTGGGGGAGGAGACATAAGTTCCTCTTTGTGTATATAGCTATCCAAAGGTTTATCACAGAAAGCAACTCTACAAGCGCATCTTCTCGGTCCTGGTGCCAAATTGAAACGGTTCTTTTCTTCATGAGCCTCAAGTCAGATGCCTTCTCCGTTGTGATTTTCAGATCCATCAGAGCTGGACTTGGTTCTGGTCATCGTCAGCCTGGTGGTTGGCTTCTCTCTTGTCACAGTGATGCTGCTGCTGGTTTGGCTGGCTTACCGTCGCCGGGCAATCTGGCTGCTCCACTCGGCAGCTCCACCACAGGCCTGCTGTGGCTGTCTGCGCCCAGGAGGTGACTTGATCCTACCCTGACCAAGGAGGAACCATTGCCAATTAAACTGATCACGTCTTTACCAAAATAGCTGCCGACAAATACATTAGTCAACAGACAGTGGAGCAGTCAATCATATTAACCGTAGAGCAGAGGCGGGCAGTCGTATCAGCCGGTACAGGCCAGGCTAGATGAGGAGCAATACAATTCACACCTCTCTTAGGTGACACAGCTGTTGCAGTCAAATTTCACACTTAACCATGAGCAGTCTATTATCATTCACTGAAAATAAACACCATCACCAAATAGAAAAGATGCTCTGATCCCTTTATTTACCCTCAGTGGCAACAAGTCAATACTCTTTGTATCCCAGTTTGAGATTGATAGCCCTTTAATACTGGTTTAATATAATGTATGCATTCTTGGCTTGACAGTTATATTGAGCCGCTGTGATTGACTGTTTAGTGAAAATGTCTTTCATTAGGTTAGAGAAAAACAAAAATGCTCTTTTTATCAATCAAAATGACATATTGCATCAAAATATCGTAATATGATAATGGAAACTAATGTAAAAATGGTTCATCTTTAATCATTATCTAACATTTAACAATTTAATGCATATATAGCCTATATAACAGAACAGAAAGAAACAGTGTTCTACCTGTCTGGAAGAATGAATGATCATTGACTGTGACTTCAATTCATGCTCTGAATTTCTGACTTGGATCCTCAATCATTACAATGAAATAATATAAAATATTAAAAGCTGTCTATTTCTATTATTTTCACATCACTTCATTCATGTTTAGGTTATTGGTGATACTTATAACACTGTGATTCTTCTTTTCTCACTATGTATGCAGGACCACAGCTATGCAGTTAACACACTTCCAACAGAGGTTGAATGCAGCAGTTGGCCTTTGTGGATTTCACCGGTAGCCATTGTGAAACTCCGAAAAGAGTCTTGGACAACTTCAACAATTCAGTAATAGTGATTAGAAACTTAAAAACAATGTGTCTTGCTGCGTCCAACAGTGTGACGTCTCAAATTAAAGGGTTCAAGCTCTCTTTTTTCATTCGTTTCACAACTAAATGTCACTTTTTGGGTTTACAATTAAGTGCAACACTATGAATACCTTACAGAGAAAATAGTTAATAGGTGTGCTTCTATCCCCATATGTAAATTATTAGGCAATTAAGCCCATTTCTATAATTACCCTGCATTTGAGTCTGGCCGTTCAAAACAACTACGCACACTTTTGCCTTACTATTTCTAGAAAACTAGACAGTAACTGTCAAATTAGGTACATTGTGGTTAATTCCAGGAAGAAACAAAGAATCACCAATGAAAGAACATAGTACCTCAATCTAAAAAAAGTAAATTGTAAAATACATAACATTAGCCCAACAGTAAATAAACAGTTAATTCTCTTTCTATAAGCAACATATTAGCTTCAGAAAGATAGTGTAATGGCTAGCTTGGTTAGCAGTAAACTATTCACAGAAAAAGGATCAGAAAACAGCTTTAAAGTGTACCCGCGGAAAAAGTACCTACAGAAAATACAATAAGAAGATGCTTTTTATTTGGTTGGTCACAGCTTTCACTAAAAGGTGCAATTTAATTATGTAAGCATAACTCCTTGAGCACTGTGCTAGCAGGGGTTGCTATAGCCAGAATCTTCAGAGGCATTTCACATCATCGCTATAGAAATTAATTAATGCAAATAAGGGTTAACCCAGCAGATAAAGCTTATGCAAAATATATTTATATCCATGGGAACAGATAATGCTGTATATTGAGTGAGGTTTAAGCGACATTCCAAAGGTTTCAAAATTAGATGATGAAATGGATTTGAGCCAGTGCACAAAAGAGAAATATTTAATCATATTGCAATTTCTTCCTCTCACAAGCAAATCCTAGACATGCTCTTTTTCGCCTGACTAAGTCGTGATTTACAGTGATGTTACTCTCTCTCACGTATCTTTTTATCTTTCGAATTATGTAGAAATATAGTGGTAAAATATCAGCATAAAATTTTGATTTGATTATACATTGCTCTTGAGAGATACACAGGAACCAATTAATGTTTGAGTTAACATACAGTTGTTTAGCACCTTCTACGCTCACAGAATATGGATCAGAGACACTGGAGTTAAGCTTGTTGGTTACTAGAGGACATGACGGGCAATAGAAAAGCCTTTGGATCAGCCACTCAGCTTACCCAGCGTGGGGGAGCCTGCTAATGCAATTGGCTGAGCTGTGAGATGTAGGTTTCATCAATGAAGACAGACTTCTCCCCTCAGGTAGCCTATCAGGAATCTGATCACGAGTGCCTGGTTTTCATTGGAACATCAATCCATGAGTCTGTCCTAAATAATAGTGTGAGTTAGCGAAGCATGAAACTATGGCTGTCAGTGAATGTTAAATTGATCTATTATCATCAATGTATACAGAGAGTTGAAGTGTTAGGGTGTTTGGGTGAATATTGTATTTCAAAAGTTGATGCTTATAGTGCCCAATACAAAACAAAAAGAGTTTAGCTTTAGTGTATCCATTAAAAATATGTTAATGATGATGCTCTTTCATGTTTTTAGGATTCTGCTTATGTCTTAGATATCAGCTAAAATCTGTAGATTGTTACCAGGTTGGAACAGTGGGAGAGCAGGCGCATGTCCAGGGGTCAAATCTGACCTGTGATGATTTCCTGCATGTCTTCCCTCTCTCTCTCTATCTCACCGAACTGTCCTGTCAAAAATTTAAAGGTGGAAAAGCCCCAAAAAATGATCTTTTAAAAAAACATAACTTTTAATCAGAATCAGAAATACTTTATAGATCTCCGAAGGGAAATTCTGTGTTGCAGTTGCACAAATAGTAAGTAGAAATATAAATAAAGAAATATAAGGAGTGTGGATATGTACGGTATTTACATAGTTAAAGGAAAAGATCCACAGTGTATTAATGTGCTGCAAATATAGTTAATTTACAATCTTAATACAGTCTCACAATAGTACGTTTACAGCATTTTCCATTTACGATGTGTGTAACACAGACACAGGCCACGGGATGTCTAAATGCAAATCATCCCACAGACGTGCATCCTCTCTCTACAACATACCTGCAGGGCAAGCCAGCAGATTCAAAAAGAGCAGGGGGGGGGAATCCCATTGAAGTGAAATTATTAATAAAATCTTCTAACCGTCTCTTTGAAATGAAATCCTAAACAAAGAGCCAGAAGCATAGAAGAGATGTGACTGCAGAATCCTGACCGGTAGCTCCTCTCTCATGAGACATACATTGAGTACCAATTTACTTTTAGTTTATGAAAGCAAGAGAAACACGGAGAAAGTAAGAGATGGACAGCTGCCTGGTGAGCGTAGCACACAATTGTGAGTTTGTGGTGGAGATTTGCTACAAGGCAAATAATTTACTAGTCAGTGTTGTAGAATCACAGAAAACCAACAGACCACACAGTCATGAGCATGCTGCTCATTCTGTGTAATTTAACCTGTAATTAAAAGGGGCATGTTCAAAATAATAGTAGTGTTCTGTACAATTAGTGAGGGGATTGACTCTGAAGAAACAGGTGTCAATTATGACCCATATTTAAGGAAGGAAGGAAGCCAATGTTGTGCATGCTGGCTATGGTGCATTTCACACTGAAATACTAAGCAAAATGGGTCGTTCCAGACATTACTCTGAGGAACTGCGGACTTTGATTAAAAAGTTGATTGGAGAGTGGGGGGGAAAAAAAGTGCAGAAAAGTATAGGCTGCTCAGCCAAAAGACTTCAACGACTTGAGAAAAAACGGTCAACTACCATTTGAAAGGATGGAAGAATTGCCAAAATGGAAAGGCTCAACCAATGATCAGCTGCAGGAAAATCAAAGAAGACTTAAAGTTTCCTATGAGTACTGTTAGGATCAGAAGAAGGCTATGTGAAGCAAAGCTATCAATTAGAAGCCCCCGTAAAGTCCCATTGCTGAAAAAAAGACATGTACTGAATAGGTTGAAATGTGCCAAAGAACACATTGACTGGCCAAAGGAGAAATGGTGCAACAATCTGTGGACTGATGAGAGCAAAATTGTTCTTTTTGGTTCTTGGCACCGCAGACAGTTTGTCCGACGACCCCCATGCACTGAATTCAAACCACAGTACACTGTGAAGACAGTAAAGCATGGTGGTGCAAAAATCATGTTATGGGGATGTTTCTCATACTGTGGTGTTGGGCCCATTTATTGCATACCAGGGATTATGGATCAGTTTTAATACATCAAAATACTTGAAGAGGTCACGTTGCCTTATGCTGAAGAGGAAATGCCTTTGAAATGTGTCTTTCAACAAGACAATAACCCAAAACACAGCAGTAAGCGAGCAAAGTCTTGGTTCCAGATAAACAAGATTGATGTTATGGATTGGCCAGCCCAATCCCCGGACCTCAATCCCATAAAACACTTTTGGGGTGACATCAAAAATACTGTTTCTGAGGCAAAACCCAATAATGCGGAGGAATTGTGGAATGTATTTCAATGGTCCTGGGCTGGAATACCTGTTCACAGGTGCCAGAAGTTGGTTGACTCCATGCAACACAGATGTGAAGCAGTTCTCAGAAATAATGGTTAGGCAAGTAAATATTAGTGCAGTGATTCAAAGTAAAGCAAACCTTTGAGACATTTCAATTCATAAAGTGAATGTTTGAGTTTGTAAATAAAAATGCAAATGCTATTTTTTTAACAGCCTAATATTCCTTTTTCTTCACTTTCTGTAAAGTAAGTTATAATACAAACTTGATCAATTTTGGTAATGTTTTGATTTGGAATTGAATAGGAAGTTAATTTACTGTATATATAGACCCAAATTATGTGTGTATATATACATATATACTGTACATATATGTATATATGTTGCTGCTGAATCTACTTATTTCTTAGAAATCTTAGTTTTCCTTTTAGGTGGATGATGAGTGCAGTCAGGCATGTGTTGCCTGCTAAAAACCAGCTTTGCAACATTGTAGTACAAACAAGTTCTGTGCCTCAGCTCCTCCCACAAACGAACAATGTAGTCTGTGACTCCACATGCCTTACACACAGTCAGCTGCCACTGATATTTATGTGTGTCTATGTTCTACGACTTTTTCTTTCCACACACGAGACAAGAGGATAAACCTTGATCCTTGTTGTAGGATTAGACAGCGAGTGTGTCACAGTAGATCTATGTTCATGGATTGCCTTGACGGATCCCCTGGGCAGTTCAGGAACTTCAAGAAGGACGACTTTGAGGCTGACTGGATTAAGGTGGCAGAATGCAGATTTGGTCAGGTGTACCAGGTCAGGCTTAAGCGCCAGCGGGAAAAATGTGCCCTGAAGAGCTTTCATACAACGTTATGTGCAAACAACATTTACAGGTGGGATTTAAATTTTGAAAACTAGCACAAATTGTCATCATGTTGAAGTCTGGTACAAGCAACTGTCTGAATTTACAGCAATTCCTTAGCATATTGGCACAGTTGTGTACTTTAAATTAATATTGCACATTCCGAAGATCGTGTGGTTTCATTAGTCTTTGTACCTCTACAATGTGTGACAGAGAGGAATGTTTCCTGTGGTAAAAGTTCAAAATACCTATTTAAAACCCAAAGCAACTAACCATAATAACATAAAGCATAACTAACTATTTTTTTTCCATCACAGAAGAATAGACGAGGTGTCCAACATAGCCAAAGTGAAATTCAAGTACATTGTGTCCATCTACGGACTGTGCAGTGAGGCGTCTGCTATGGTGATGGAGCACATGAGTAATGGATCACTGAACAATCTCCTAGCCAGTCACACTTTGATGTGGCCAAAGAAGTTCCAGATGATTCATGAAGCCTCTATGGGAATGGATTTCCTTCACAGCATGACCCCTCCACTACTCCATCTTAACCTCAAGACGTCCAACCTTCTACTAGATGATTATCTCCACATCAAGGTCAGTGAAACTCAAAGAAAACAAAATGATGAGATTTGATTTCAGTGAACTCTTGACATTTTAGACCTCTGCAGAGCAATGCATAATCATTCTGTATTACTCTGGAATTCTTGTTTTCCAACTAAGATTTCAGATTTTGGTTTAATCCACTGGGAGGAGGGCATGGACAGTAAGTTGTTCGTGGAGCATCTGACAGCAAGAGGGAATATAAGTTACATTCCTCCAGAGACGTTCAGTCAGCGCCTCAATCCTCCAGGAACTACCTTTGATGTTTACAGGTGACTTGCCAAGGGCATTTTCAAAATTGCACTATCAGAGAGTTGGTGCTTTCTTCCCCCCCCCGATTCAATGTACAATTCACACAGTAACCTTGCACTGTATACATTTGTAATCCATCCCAAGTCACTGGGACTTGTGTTTTACTCATGTCGGACTCCCTCTCTTTTACCATTTTATATTTATTGGTTCTGTTTTCTTAAAAAGCTTTGTGTTGTGTACTTTTATATAAGTGGGACTGCTATATCGTTCACTTAATGCAGGATATGCAAAAGTGAAAAAGTTAAGACTGAGGTGCCTCTTTCTGCTTTGATGTACAGCTTTGGAATTGTGATGTGGGAGATTCTGTCTCAGCAGAAACCATATGCAGGTAGGGATGAATTCATTTAAAATACATCCCATCTTCATAACAAATCCATTGTTGCAAAGGTAACTTAATAAAATGAAACAAGCCTTTGCTCTGCAAAATGTAAACATGTCCTGCATCGCACAAATGTGGTAATGTCTAGCAGTGGATGTTCAAATGCTAAAAAATTTATATACATGTAGATGGCATATGCATACTGTTAAACGTTATTAATTAAATGTATTCTACTCATGAAGTCATGGTTAGTGTTTGTCCCTATAAGCAACAACCCTTTAGTTAACAATGACTGAAACCTTGATCTTAAATCAACTGTTTTCAAACCTTTTATATGTGAAATCCAGCCCTTGTCTAAACCTAAACTGCCACTCTGAACTTATATTTTGTTTTATTTACTTAAAAATGGCCGCAAGTTAACCTTTTCAAGAAGTAGTTTGACATTTTGGGAAATGCCTTTTGGCTTTCTTGCACAGTGTTATACAATATTGATACCACTGTCCATTAAACTTGAAACTACAGCCAGGAAATAGTTAGCTTAGCATACAGACTAAACTGGAAACAGGTAGCCTGGCTCTGTAATGTGGTCATTTGTGGCCTACAGCACCTTTGACTGTAGTCTGGATGATTGGATCGCATTCCTACCTTAGAGCTGTCCACTCAGATCAGATTTTGGTATCAGGTCAAAATGGGGCCATAATTGACCAACCAGCCAACATGGCATCATGACTTTGTGTAAATATACAGTACACGCCAACGTTCTTAAGCCAAGGGGAGTGTTAGCTGTATGAGTTTTGAGCTATCCGCGTGTATGTCTATGCTGTATTCAGCGGGAGTACACATGCATTTCACTTGCCGTGCCGTGTTATCACCACTTGCCCTGTTATCGCAAGAATAACATGTCATCGCAAGAATAACATGTTATTGCAACAAGAAAGCTTAGGACAGGAAGAACAGGGTTGGCTTTAGTAAAAGAAAGACATGTTGGACACGATCCCTGGTCTCCTGGGTTAAGTCCTTGGTTTTACCCATCTGCCAACCCATCAAGCCTCCATATGCTGATTTTCGCCCTTTCATACTACAGCGTAAATTCACACACCATCGCAAGGTAACTTAATGGAGGCCAAATGGCTTTGACACACACACACACGCTACAAAGCGAGTATGCGTCGTGATATGATTTGGCGTCTCATACATACACCATTTCATGAGATCAGCTAAAGCTCACTTATATGCTACATCTGTTTCTGTGCAAAAGTGCAAAAAAACTGTAAAAACCACAGCCTGAAGCTCTGATCTTCACATAAACCTGTGTGGTGTGTTAAATTAATGTTATACTGTCATTGTGTTGATCTACATTGAACCATGTGTGTGACATCCGTTTTGTGGGCCCAGGGTGCTGTATGACCACAGTGCTCTTACAGGTGTCACATGGTAAGAGACCCTGTGTGGAGATGATACCCGAACAGAAGCCACGTGAGTGTGATCAGATGATCGACATCATGAGGCAGTGCTGGGACCAGGATCATAGGAAGAGGCCACAGTTCTCAGGTGCAGAAGTCAAAAAGCAACAAAGACAACTTTCTAATTTGTATTTAAAGCTCTCAAAATAACTGCAGCTCTTTGACAGCCTTTCCTTCAACAGAAAAAGCTGATTTACTAAATGGATTGCGATGAAAAATAACACCATTATCTGTTATATAATGAGATTCAAGTAATGTAACTGAGATGGATCATGATTAGTTAACATTTTGCAAACGTGTACACAAGACACAAATGTGATTAAAATGTAAAATTCCTGAAGCTCAAGAATAATGACATACTAGAATTATCAAAGCTCATTGGTTTATCGCCAGTCTGCCCTAAAGATGAAACTAAATACATCTGTTAAATGGATCATAGCACACACATATCTTACACACATCTGGGCTGCATCCAAAGAAAGATAAATTTGTCAAATTTGTCTGATGTGTATAACTTTTCTTTTGTCATTTTAATGTTACGTTAAATATTTCTGACTGTAAAATTAATTCAATTTGTTTTCTCTTAATGAGATTGTCCAGATAAAACATCAACGAATGCTATCAAACAGTGTTAATGTGCACCAAACAGACTCTCACACACTAAAGGATGGACAAGGGCCAATTGATTAAGAGAGACATTTTCACATCATGTTGAAACCAGAAATTAGTGTTTTAATCTGCTGCAATAAGGCATTTGGCTTTTCCATCTTTTGGTCCACATTCTTAAAACAAAAATGTACCAAACACAGAAACCATGTGGCTTGAGAAGTTGTGTTAATGAATACTCATGTTCATGTTTATTCATAAACAGCTGCTATTCCAAAAACTTGTTACCATATGTATGAATGAATTGACCGGTAGCCTAATTCATGCATGACCGTTCATTCTCTGGAGTGATGCAACTGTGAGATGATCTATAATTACATTTTTTTGACTGCTGTTTTGTTTGCAGATACTGTGAGGAAAACGGAGGCTCTGAGTAAAGTCCTGAAGTCTCCAGGACCAATCCAATGTCACAAAAACGGGGAAGGACAAGAATTGGAATATCCTTGGCTGGTTCACCCAATGCATAAAGTTAGTTCTGCTTGATACTCCACTTGAATAGAAGTGCAGTATCTACTGCATCTACTCCACATTTGGCATAATGAGCTGCTTAGGTCAAATATATCATAAGGAAAAGTGTGGAAAAAGGTAATGCAGGTTACACAACAAAAATAGTAGAGGCTCTCTGAGCATGTAATTAGGCACAGTGACACCTTAAACCTGCAATATCAGATTTGTTGGCCACGTGGTGGCAGTTGTGAACAACATTGACATAACCTTTTTGACTTGATACACCAGCTAGTTGCTAACTTGTTCTGACTGATGTTTGGTGCTGAGCAGGTAGTGTATAGTGGGCTTTTGGTGCTTAGAACAACAGTATTAGTGGACTCAAACAGTAAAGCCGAACAGCAAAACAATGAGCTGAAACTCCCAAAGCGCTGTAAAGCTAAGAGGAACTGCAGGTACGGGGGAATAATTCTCTGTAGGTTTGTTACAAACTTTGCCACTTAGTTTTCACATTTCACAGGATGGTATAATGTTTATCATGTTGACTCTTAGTTAGGCGTGTTAGCATTCAAACATTTGCTAGAATGTCAATCGTTTTGCACTAGATGAGTATCATCTGAGGTCAGGGGATCAGCAAAGTTATTAGGATGCATCCTCTACGCACCTCTGGGAATCTTTACCACTTTTCATGGCAACTAATAGTTGTTAAAATATGTCACTAAAAACAAAAACGTGTACTTCACGGTGACGCTAGAGTAAAATCCAGGGGATAGCTGTTGAATCTCATCTTTAGAAAACGCTCTTATCATTATGGTAATAGCGTTGGTTGCTATATTCGAGGTATTACGGTGTTACGTTTACGTAAGGTATTATGTTTTTTTTACCTGCGTGTATGCCATGTATGTCAGTTGAATCCCCTTTTATGCAATGACAACGAAGGATGAACCGAGCCGTGCACATATGTTGAATAAATAACTAAATTAAACAAACGCTCCGCTTATACTTCCACATCAAGTTAAGCCTGCGCAAGTCAGTCAACTTAACAGGTTATAGGCCCAGGATTGAAGATAAGTGAGCGTGAAGTTTGACGCGACGTATTATGCGGCAGCTAGCTAACTGACAAAAAAGCTAATCTAGGAAATCGGCGGGATGACAAGATGGCCCACCAAGCAACAGGAGTTCCAGCACCGCAGCTTTTATTCGACAGGTCTGAGGAGAAATATGACCTTTGGGAAACGCGGTTCTTGAGCTGCTTACACATTCTGAAGTTAAAAGGACACTATCTTAAAAGAGCCTACTGATGCAAACGAAAAATCAGTTAGCTGAAGACAGACGGAAAAATGCTGACTGCTATGCTGAGCTGGTAAGGCCAATAGACGATAAGAGCCTATCGCTAATTAGGCATGAAGCCGCTGATGATGGCAGGAAAGTCCTGGGTATACTTAAGGAACAGTATTCGGGAAAAAGCAAGCCGCGGATTATAAATATGTACACTTCATTAACAGAGTTACGCATGACAGACTACTTAATAAGAGCAGAAAACATCATTACAGCATTAAGGGATGCAGGAGAGACCATGAGTGACGGGCTAATTGTAGCCACGGTGCTAGGCGGACTACCAGACTCGTTCAAGCCACTAGCTGTCCATGTAACGCAAAATGAAGATAATGTTACGTTTGCAGAGTTCAAAAGATGACTGCGGGTCTTTGAAAATGAAAATGACAGAACCGACTATACAAGACAGGGCCGAGGCCACAGCAAGCCACACAGTAACAGAAAAGAAGATGCCAACATTACTTGCGACAAGTGTGGAATAAAGGGACACATGGCAAGAAACTGTTTCAGAAAAGTGTGGTTTAATTACTGCAAAAACAACATGCATGCAAAATCACTAAGAAAAATGGATAAGATGACGTCAGAAAAGTTGCAGAGGAACAACATGGCAACCAAGACCACCTCTTCAAGGCCAAGTACGTCAAAAGTGAAAGACCAGACAATATGAAAATAAAAGGCATCATGGTGGACACAGGGCAACTTCCCACATTGTGAATGACATCAACAAGTTTTAGAACTTTGACAGCTCGTTCTAGCCAGAGACCCACTCAGTAGAATTAGCTGATGGAAGCAAGTGCATTGGAATGGCGCAACAGAGAGGAACAGCAGTGATACAGCCTCCTTGACAACGCTGGACAACACACAGCGCAGCTACAAGATACACTCTACATTCCATCTTACCCACTCAACATCTTCTCAGTGGCAAGAGCAATGGAGGAGCGACATTCATCTTCATAAATGGGGACAGTCGCATGGTCACCCAAGATGTTAGCAGATTTGACATTCATGAGAATGAAAATTTTTATTATTTGCCAACTGTTGAAAAGAATGATGATCAATGTAAAGCATGTCATGATATGCAGACGTGGCATGAAATATTGGGTGATTGCAATTATGAAGATGTGAAAAAGTTGCAAGGTGTTGTGCAGGGCATGGAGATTAAAGGAAGTGTAGTTGGTTTGGATCAGTTATGTGAGGTGTGTACACAGGGAAAGTTCACTCAGACACGAAATAAGGAGCCAGATAGGAAGGCAAAGAAGCCTTTAGAACTAGTCCATACTGACTTAGCTGGCCCCATGCCAGTACCAAGCATGGATGGACACAGATATACACACTCATTTACAGATGACTACTCTGGCACTATGCTCGTATACTTTCTAAAGTCCAAGAGTGATACAGTGCAGGCGACAGAAAGATTCTTAGCAGACATAGCACCTTATGGGGAAATCAAGTGTATCCGTTCAGATAACGGCACTGAGTTTTCTAGACTTCCAGACACTTAACAAAAAAAGAGGATGAGACGTCTGCGCCATATTTACGCCACCAAAATGGCACAGCGGAGAGAGGTTGGAGAATACTGATATGAGCAGATGCCTACTGATTGAGAGCGGGTTAACAGATAAGCTATGGAACTACGCTATGCAGACCTCAGCTTATGTGAGGAACAGGTGCTACAGCAGACGCACGAAGAAAACTCCATACAAGCTTTTCACAGGCAAGGTACCAAACATATCCAAATTAAAAAATTTGGATCAGTGTGTTTTGCTTACAAGCAATAGAAAGGCAAATTGGATTCTAGATGTGAGCAAGGTGTTTTCATTGGCGATGACAAGAAAAGCCCAGCCAATCTAGTTTACTATCCAGACACAGAGGGTCCAAAAACACAGGTTGGTGAAATTTACCACTAAAACAACCAAAGAAAGGGAAACACAAACACCCGAGTCACACATAGAATATGGGGAGGTACATCCTAGGGTTAACAACAGTGAAGAGGATGTTGATAAAAATGTACCAGGTCAAGGTGTTCTGATACTTTACCTAAAAAAAAATCAGCACACGCAGCCAGGTGAAGCCACAGAGACTGTGATCAGAAGGAACCCATGAGATCTAAAAAGAAACCAGTTCATCTACAGGACTTTGAGACAGAGGATACAGGGAAAAAAAATTGCACACATGCATGGACTCTTGTTACAGAGCAGTGTGTGATATTCTTCAAAGTTACCAGGACGCCATTGCATCAACCAAAGCAACGCAGTGGAGGAATGCCATGAAAGAGGAGATTCAATCTCTGGAGGAAAATGAGACCTTCACCCTTACTCAGTTGCCACCAGACAAACAGACAGTGGGGGGCAGATGGGTTTATGCACTTAAAACAGAAATGGATGGATCTGACAAATATAAGGCGAGATTTGTAGCAAAAGGCCACAGTCAAAAACCAGGCACTGATTATGAGGAGACTTTCTCACCCACAGCTGATATGACAAGTGTGAGGGTAGTCATACAAAAGGCAGTGCAGGAAAACCTAGTCTTACACCAAATGGACGTTAAAACAGCTTATTTGCATGGTCCAATAGATTGTGAGATTTACATGGCGCAACCTGAGGGTTATGAGAAAAAGTCAAAGTTAAACAAATCTCTCTATGGTCTAAAACAATCAGGGAGAAATTGGAATGCTATGTTGCATACGTGTTTAATCGAGAATGATTCTGTACAGAATCCAGCTGATACCTGTGTGTATACAAGAGAAAAGCACAACGAGAAAGTAATCCTAATAATATGGGTTGATGATCTGATCATAGCAATAGGGCTGCACAATTAATCAAATTTTAATCCCGATCACGATTTTGACTTCCCACTATCAAATTTGCGTGATCGAGCGATTATTTTTTCATCGTCATTTCACAGAACGCTCCGGGTTTTTTAGCATAGCGCATCTACCGCTCTGTAAACCACTGTCTGCTCATGTGCCAGTCAGAGTTGTTCCCAGCACCGCGCAGCTTAGCTTGTAAATGTAGACAGTAACGGAGGACAGAGTAACGGGAGGAAAATTCAACAGATAGCCGTCGGTTATACGGCGGTCTCAAGGTTTACCAGTAAACGCAACATTTTGTCCCATCTGTGTTGTTTTTCAGACAACAGCAGTGACCAGTGCTACTTAGCGTCTGTTAGCTGTTAGCTCCTCTAGGACGCAACGGTGCTAATGTCCTCGCATCCGCTGCAATGTTGTTTATATGGATATGGTTTCATTTTGCGTTCCATAACCCATTTATTATGTAAAGCCGTGCCTGTGTTGGATCTCTCCTCTCCTCTTACTCTCCGCGGAGCCCCGCCACACTTCTGACATTTGTCTACAATTTTAATTAACACAGCTGTATATTGTTAAATATGAGGGGCAAACCTGTATTTGTACCAGTGTTTATTTGTACCACTGCTATCATGGCGGCCACGGTGAAAAACACAGAAGTTATTGAATGCAACCAACTTCAGTTTGTAGAGTAACAGCGTGTGAGACGGAGCCTGCTGGACCTGGGCGAGAGATGTGACCCATGGCCAGAATATCATAGTTCATACAAATGCAGTGCAGTAACGATAGAGACATTTTGTACACACGATGTGTGTATCCGCCATTCGACCCGTGTGGGACTCATTCATAATGATCAGCCGTCTCTCTGTGAGTAGCACTCCCTCTCTCTCCCTAGCTCTTTTAATCAGTTATTGTTGAAAACAAGTGAAGGAGCTTTCTCAAAGATGCATTTAAAAACTATGTATATTTCAGATAGCTAATTTTCATTTACGTGTGTTGCAGCTGTATGTCTATACAACATACAACTTCAACATAAGAAGATTGTAACATAATATAGATTATGAAAGCAGTTATAAACAGCCTATGTGACAATAAAATTTGTTTTGGTTAAAATCAACAAATAATCGTGAGAATAATCGTGATCACAATATTGATCAAAATAATCGTGATTATCATTTTGGCTATAATCGTGCAGCCCTACATAGCAACTAATAATTAGAGATGAGATGCGCAAGTCAGCCAACTAACAATGGCAAATGTCAGTTGGCTTCATCCTGTAACATGAGTGGCATTTTTAGCTGCAAGTGTGGTTTGAAACAGAAAAGTACACAACTACTTTACAATATTGTACATAGGGCAAGTATCACTGTGCACCAACAGTAATGGCAGTTATATTATAAATATAAAATAAATGAACCTTCAACCATATACAGTTTAAAGTATAAATAATTGCATAATTATTAAATAATCAAAGTTTGAAGCAGAAATTATCAAAAACCTAGTATAATTTTTTATTCAAATAAATGAAATCACTATGCTTGTAAATGTCAACACCTATTCCTTTTATTAAAGAAAAACATTTGATACATTTTTATGTGCTTCTAAACGTACACGTGTTCCTTGGGGAAAAGAAAGTTTGTATCAAGCCCCAAAACAGCCATGCTCAGATACAGTGCTTTGATGACTGATGTTACAACAAATAACTTTCATACTAACTCTGTCCTCTTTTCCATCTTAGATTGCATTGCCTGAGGTGCCTGACCTTCCCTCAGGTAAACACATTAAAGATTATGTTCAATGCAGTACAAGCCTGGAGGGCTGACATTTAATAAGGGATATTTGCAGTGCTGTTCCCTTCTTAATATTACCTTTAGTAGGGAAATGTAAAGACAAGAGGGGATTTAAATTAAAAATAATTTAGTTACTAACAGTTACTTTTAATAATAATGACTTCTTTTACCAGTAAATTGCTGTTAAACAACAAAAACAGATGAGAAAACAGTATTTTACAATAACAAGGTTTACCAGTTGTAAGTAAATGCAATCTTTATTCACGTCCGTGTTTTTCCGACAACAGCAGTGACCAAATGCTAGTTTGTGTCTTTAGCGGCATCACAGTTGTA
The DNA here is from genome assembly GCA_013375575.1 of Percina caprodes. Classification (NCBI taxonomy): domain Eukaryota; kingdom Metazoa; phylum Chordata; class Actinopteri; order Perciformes; family Percidae; genus Percina; species Percina caprodes. The sequence continues at coordinate 70,667 of JABXJD010000051.1, forward strand.
TGTCCTGGTGTTGGAATCCTCTACAGTAAAATACATTCACACGTTTACACTGTTTAGCGGTCAGCATTTTAACCGTGTTTAATCCAGTTATTACTATACTATGGCAAGCCATTTTAACATTTAAAAGCTAGACTGGATATGTGTTGCAGATATCTTTAATTCAGTTTTGCCTAGTCAAAAAGAACATTTCGGATATCCGCAATTACATTCTTCCTATCCACAATTGTAATTTCAGATATCCACAAAGACATTCTTCCTAGGACAAATTACATCACGTTTGCCATTCATTTGTATGTGGTTTATCATTACAGATATCTACAATTCAGTTGCAGATATCCAGTATGTGAATTACGGATATACGCAACTGAATTGTAGATATCTGTAATTCCAGTTTGAGATATCTACAATTTGATACTGACTAGTCATAACTCCAGTTCAAGATATCTTTAATTCAACTTAATTCAAGATATCTATATGGTCCTTTTCAGATATCTTAAATTAAGTTTTGACTAGGCGAAATGGCTAGTAGATATCTGTAACTGGAATTATGACTAGTCAGAATGACGTTGTAGATATCTCAAACTGGAGTTAGGGATATTCGTAATTTAATAGTAGATATCTATTATCAAGATATAGATATCTTGAAATAAATTTTAATTAGAGATATCTGAAATTTGAGATATCTTTAACTTTAATTCTGCCTAGTCAAAATGTAATTACAGATATCATGAATTAGAGTTTTGACTAGGCAAAATGACGTTGCAGATATCTGTATGCAAATTGAGGCATCCCACTGGCGGGAGCAGAGCGCGTTGTTCAAATTATCAAATCACATAGCTAGCACCTGTTAATTGTGTAATTAGCACATTAGCACCATGTCGGAGCAGCCAGAGGACGAAGGCATTTTTAATCGTCTTTTTAATGCAGCAGCCCGTGCAAGACAGAAGCGTGAGGGCTCGTTCAGTTGCATGCCATTTTCTGGTGTTTTTTTTTTATTACAGCCAACGCCATGACTCTTTCTTCTTCCATTCTCAGAATAAGGAAATTAACTTCTTCTACTAACTTATTCTACTTAATCTATCAATTCGTTGATTATGGCGGGGAGGGGAAAATACGTATTTCTATCTATATATATATCTAAAATAGAGCAACGTCATGCACAGTAATTTGCACTACTCATAATGACGTTTGAGATATCTTTAACTTTCATTTTGCCTAGTCAAAACTGAATTACAGATATCTGCAATTGTCATTTAAGATGTGTGACGAATTGAATGACGTTTTCAATGACGTCATTGTATATATCTGTAATTCAGTTTTGCCTAGTCAAAAGTCAATTACAGATATCTTTATCTGTCGTTTTGACTAGTCACAATTACGTTACAGATATCTTGAATGACAATTCCAACTATCCAAAATATAATTACGACTAGTCATAAAGACGTTATTGATATCTACAATGTTAATTCCGGATAGTCGAATTTAGCTTTTAAATGTTAAAAGGGCTTGCCATACTATACAGTCCCTCCAGGATTTTGTTATCGTGCCAATTCACGCAAATCCAACCAATCACCGTGACTTTGGTGCAACCCGCAGTTTTGACCAATGACCACAACTTTTCCACAAATTTGACCAATAACCAGAGTTTCCCTCAACTTCAACCAATCCCAACAGTCCCACGTGCCAGACTTTGTATCAATGTGACTCTGACAGCCAATGACGAAGCAGGAGTAAGAACGGGTTGACGTCACACGTACGTTGGCAAATTCATTTTCTTGGTTCTAATATAAAGACGAGAAGTGTGTGACTTTAATATCTCACATTCACCAACAAAATGTACAGCAAAAGACTGTGCCAAACATTTCTGACTGTCCAGCCAACCTGTATACATTTTAACATCAATGTACGCTGTAACGATTTTTCACTCTGAAGCCACTGCTGTTTCAATCCAGTCGGCTCTCTGCTGCGGACACGGCTGCTCACCTCCCCTCGCAACTGACTGACTGACTGAGACACGCACGCGCACACGCGATGCAGGAAAACCCGGAGATGAGACGTACAGGATGACCTAAACTGAGTACAGCTACGCTCGTTATTGTAAGTGCAATGATAAGTCCAATAAAAAGGGCCATGAAACGGTTGCCAATTGACTCAATCTGGTGCCAAGGGCAACTGGGCAACCGTTACTGTCGAGCCCTGGCCACTCCATTGATCAGTCCCTCCGGGATTTCGCTGCCTTTTGAGATTGCTGAGGCCCAAATTGGCTGATGTTGCGTGAGCTTTAAAAATAAAAAGGAAAACCTGTTTATAAATAAAATAACATTACTGTATGCTGAGTTTTCCTAGTAACCTTACCAATAAGGCTGAGGCTGGTGGATTTCAGACAAAATATTTTATTGAATGAATCAGATGTGAACATGTCTGTCAACAGCTTGTTGATCTTTACATCATTTCCTATCCTGGCCTGGGACACACATACGGTTTGATAAAGTACTTATTGGAGTTTAATTTAACATTGCACTTACAATAACAAACTTAGCTGTCCTCAATTTAGGTCATCCTGTACGTTTTTTCCTGCATGCTTTCCGCAGTTTCGGTGTGAAAAATTGTTAGTGTGCATTGAAGTTAAAATATATACAGGTTGACAGAACAGTCTGAAATATTTTTGTGTTTCGCTGTACATTTTGTTGGTGTATGTGAGATACTTGAGTCAAGCGCGTCTCGTCTTCATATCAGAAACAAGAAAATGAATTTGGCGACAAATTTGTGTGACGTCAACCTGTTCTACAAAGTCTGGCACGTGGGATTGCTGGGATTGTTTGAAGTTGTGGGGAACTGCGGGTATTGGTCAAATTTGCTGAAAAGTTGCAGTGATTGGTCAAAATTGCAGGTTGCACCAAAGTCGCGGTGATTGATTGAATTGGCGTGAATTGGCACGATCGTGACATTGTGAAATCCTGGAGGGACTGATTAATATAAATCTCTGTATGTTCAAATATTAATGCACAAGCTATTGACTAAGCTGAGTCAACAGCCTCCCGAAAGCTTCACGCTTTGCCATCATGTACCCAAGCACCATGCTGTACACAATAAAATGAGCAAACTCAAATTGAATACGGCAAATTCATAAAAATACTGTTATCACCATTTCTAAAAGGTCTTTTCGCAAATACTGCCCTTTGCTTCAAATTCACAGATGACCATTGTGGCAAGGACAGCATTCTTTCTCTGCTGTGCCAAAAGGATTTCTGTAGTTTCAGAAAGTCTGTGAAAAGAGAGCATGTTAACACACAGTTTTCAGAAAAGAAGAGCCTCCTCCACTACACGGTAGCCAGCGGGGATGCAGAGAGTGTCGAGCACGTCCTGAGACTGGGTGCTGAAGTCAACTGTATGACTGCCAGAGGTTACACTCCTCTTATTATTGCTGTTCTACACAGGTCTGTATAAATATATATATATATATAAAAAAAAAAGTTTTTCAGGAAAAGAAATTACTTCTAGTAATTGGGTATTTTGAAAATGTTTAAGGGTAAGCAGATACCTTTTTTCCTCTATGCAAAGCTAAAATTTAAACTGTGGCTTGTTTGCTTACTTGCCGAGAGTTGGATGAGAAGATTGATACCACTCATGATTGCAGGCTAGACCCACAAGACAGTTAGCTAAGTTTAGTGACTGGAGTCTCTGCTCTTTGCCTGGCAGCCTCACAGTGCTGACAAGAGTCAGTAATAATGTTCCCTACAGTATGAATGAAACCTCTTTTCTACAGGCTTTATGACATCATCTCATTGTTGCTGGAACATGGTGCAGCCACCGCCCAGGGAGATGAGGACCAGTGGACAGCACTCCATTTTGCTGCTCAGAACGGCGATGACAGGACTATCAGACTCCTGTTGGACAAAGGAGCTGTGGCGGATGTCCGGGAAAAAGCCGGCTGGATGCCCCTCCACTTGGCCTGCCAAAATGGCCACGAAACAGTGGTGCGCCTGCTGCTTTCACGGCTGTCAAAGGAAGCAATCGGAGAACGGGAGGCACAAGGGAGGACGGCGCTCCACCTAGCCTCCGCCTACGGGCATCTGAATATTGCCAAGCTCCTCCTCTCCAAGGGAGCAGATCCCACTGCTGCTGACTGCTCACTCTCCACTGCTCTTCACCTATCAGCTGAGGAAGGTCATAACAGAATAGTCAGACAGTTGGTGAAGAGTGGGGTAAATATTAACAGTGCAGACAGCATAGGATACACTCCACTTCACCTGGCTGCTCTGAGAGGCCATACAGGCATATGCAGGCAGCTGTTGTCAAACGGGGCCAGCCCAGACTCCAAGACCCTCCAAGGCTGGACACCCATGCACCTGGCTGCCCTAAGGGGACATGAAGCCACAGTGGTCCAGCTGGCGAGTCAAGGTGGTTGTGTGAACGCCGGAGGTGAGAATGGATGGAGCCCGCTCCACCTTGCCTGCCACCAGGGTGAGCTGGAAGTAGCGGCAACGCTCCTGGCAGCCAAAGCCGACCCAAACGCGTCTGAGGACAGTGAAGGATGGACGCCACTTCATTTAGCATGTACAAGTGCCAGTTTACAAAGTGTCCTCCAGTTGATATCACATCATGCAGATGTCAATGCAGTAAACTCAGGAAAGGTGACACCTTTACACCTGGCTGCCCAGCATGGCTGTATGCCTGTTGTAAAGGCTCTGCTGCTGAATGGAGCAGACAGGACTCTGATGGACGCTTCTGGATCCACATCTCTAGATGTGGCCCAGAGGTGTGAAAAATGGGAAATAGTGGAACTACTGCAAAAGTAGTTCTGGTGAAGGAAATATGAATTGAAGGATAACAATTAAAACATCAAACAAACAGCTGGAATATTCTCCTTTTGAGTGGGGATTGCCAATTTATTTTCTTTTTCCTATTTCTATTTTTTTAAACAAGTTATATTACGTTACACCTTTTATTATACAAGTTATATGTACTGTTTGTTAGTTCTATAATTAATTGTAAATGTTTTTATTCTAGTTATCTATGTATCTGTATTTTATGTTTCAACAATGTAAAGGAATTGTGTATCTGTGTGTGGGGGGAATGTATGAATAATAATAATAATAATAATAATAAATACTTTGTTAATCCCACAAGGGGAAATTTCAATTTACACTGTTATTACACACAGGCCTGAATTACACACACATGCTCAGTACCTATACATGCACTAATGGAGAGATGAGTGGGGTGGCTGCCCATGGAAAGGTGCCCCAAGCAGGTTTGGTGCCCTGCTCAAGAGCACCTTGGCAGTGAACCGGCATCTCTCCAGCCCACCACTACACTTTCGTCCGAACGGGGACTTGAACCTACAACCCTCCGGTTCCCAACCCAACTCCCTAAGAACTGAGCTACTTCCACCCTTATGAAGCAGTTTGTGCTACATTTTATGTATGACATGTGACAATGTAGAAGAAAAAAAAATCCTACAGGGACATTGTGAAAAATGAGGGAGCCAACAAATGGGGTCAAAAACAGATTAAGTAACCTGTAATGACAAAACACTTATTGATTCTCCTCTCTGAATCACCTGCTTGCTTGCGTATGCTTTCCTAGTAAATGCAATTAATGTTGCTGCCACACATTGATGAAAATAAAAAAAGTGCAACTGCTGTTGTAATGACTTATACAGGCAACCAGTGAACCGATCAGGCTTTATAGGCGGTATTATGTAACTATAATAATGACAACAGAACTAATGGATCACTTTAATTAGCACTACTTAGATGCATCTATTGAACTCTTCCAACTATAAATGTTTGCTTTATGAAATGCATGTAAAGAGACATGAAATGCAAAATAACTGATTATCAACCTTTCCCTGCAGGTTGACCCCCAATTTACACAGGATGCAAATCGCCGGAGATGGAAACTAAATTACTCCGACACTGTTTCGGAATCCTGTAGAAATTGGGGGTGAGGGAGTCAGCTTACGCCACACTCATTTAACACAGCAATGAAATGTGTGGATTCAGAAACTGTATTGACCTTCACATTAACAGGGTTATTACTGGAACCTCAAGAGAGACTCTGATGGATTGATGGGAAGGTGAGCCGAATCAAACTACTGTAAATTAATAGGAGTTGACTTAAGTCAGACTCAGGCTGATCTTAGATTTATTTCCCTTTTTTTGGTTGTTTGGTGAGTGTCTGCTGGTGTTTAATGTTTATTCCAAAACTATTTTTTTCTCTATGACGTTTGACCCATTTGTTGCTGTCTGTTAGCTTGTTTGGGTTGTCTCCCAGTGTTACAGTAGCCATTTCTGAATGTCTGTATGACAACACTGAGTCATCCATCACTCCTCTTCTAATCCTAGCGGGACAAATTAGAAAAGATATACCGTGTATGCTATGAGGTTTAAGGCTCACTAAAATTACACTTGCATGTACTGCTCAGCTGACCAGTGAACTGTAAAACCAACCCACTGACAAAAAAAGTGTAAAAAAAATTGTAAAAAATACAGACTCATACCAACTTCTAAACTCAACTAAAACCTACACTAAACTGGGTGTGGCTACTACACAATAAAAGCCATACATTAAAAAGGTTTTACTTTGAAAAATAGCCACAGGTGGTGTTTGTTTACATTAACAGCATGATAGCGTTGCTTATTCTCTCTAGTTTCTTTGGCTGCATTCCTTTCCTGTGATACTTACATTTATTTTTAATAACCTTTAGACTGCTATCAAGAGGCAACACTCACTTGGACTCTTAGATTTAGATAAGCAAAAATCCTTATTTACAAATGTCACATGGCTTATATTAGCAGCCTGAAAAAATATCTGCTGACCCTGCTCTCACTGGAATTAATCCACTAGAGTTTGAAAACCAGCTATCACATTATGAAACAAGTCTTCTTAGAGAGAAATGGATATTTCAGAATGGGTAGGATGATTTATAGTTCAAAGTGTACTTTTTATTGCAGCAACTCCCATTTGAAATTTATGAGGCCTTCAGTGTCTCAAAAATTGGAAGCTAACCACATTTGTGTGATTGTTATCTACAGTAAACAGAATGGAGGCAATTTAACAGATGGGAATGACACATCTGTGTCATTGTCTAACCTGTCTAACTGCATTTTTGTCCCATCTCTGAAATGAAACAGGCCTTTTTGCTTAACTACACCATTGTTGTAGTGACAGTTCCTGAAAAATTAACCTCACTTTCCAACATCTAATCAGTCCCGACCTAAATCAATGGTGTTGCCTCAACCTTTTACACATACGGTGACACATCGGATACCCTCTATCAGCCAGTAATTGGGTTTGCAGGCACCTAAACTAATTTTATTTTCTAATAGGGAAACAAGCAGGAAGAAGATAATGTCATGTAAGTTGCAAGTACAACAAACACCAAGAGCTATGGAGGAAAGAAAGTAGCGGACTCCACCTCGGCTCGTACCTCCTTCTGGATATGCTTCCACTTCTCCTTTCCTTTGGCATTGCTGTAGCACGGCTTTCGGATTGCTACCAAGCCCACCCAGTAGCCACCGTGCCCACCAGGGTGTTGTGCCGCAGCCTTGCCTCCACTTGTTGCAGTGCATCCAAGATGTGCCACTACCTTCCTTTTCTGACCTCTACCCCTGCTGAGGAGACTGTGGTGTCAACCGAGTCTCAGTAGAACGGGACTACTCTGGTTTGGGTTACCTTGAACTCCTCTGCCAGACTGCTAAAGGGAAGGTGTATATCTAATAAAACCTTTTAACTTAAAGTTTTAACTTAATGGGTTGAAAATGACTATGGAATACAGCTCACCATAGTGTATTTCCCCATACACAAATTACAGAGGTGTTGCTGCATACAAAAGACTCTAAACTCATCTCAAGTAATTTGCATACATAATAGCATTTTCAACAGCTTACACAATAAAATAATTTGGATATGGGCCTGCTATAGATGAGCCGTCTGATGTTACCTTAAACCCCTCTTCAGCCTGTTTAATAGTACAGATGTTATGTTTGCAATAGGATTTTAAGATGTTATTTTGTTGCACTGTTAAAGGTTAACTACCGTTTTTTTTCCTTCTTCAAACTTATGGGAACAACAATCAGTGACATTGGTCCAGTATTAAGCAAGATCTCTGTAGTCAGAAGCGAGGAAACAAGCTACAATGCAAGTTAATATGGAAATTGTGCAGCTTGTATTTACCTTCACAAAAGTGTTTGTTTTGCCACTGACAGGCTCAGATTAGTGTCTGACAACATTATGGAAAGGATTTCTAAAGAGGTGGACCTTTTTTTTTAAACCATGAAAACATCGGCAAAATTGTATTTGCTAAAGTGTAATTTTACCATTGTAAAATACACTTTAAAGTCGACAAACACATTAATCTACGAAAATTTGTTTTGGGTCGTCTTTCCACTTTTCCAATCATCACAATTCTAGTTCTGGTTGAAATAAACAGTTTACCAACAAGTGAAAATATACTGTCTCTATGCTAAAACTGGTGGGTTTAGCGCTAGGGCCCTCAGAGTTGTTTCTGGTTAAACCGAAATGTCTTAAAAAGGCCCATCTCTGTAGGAATTTTTTCCAAAATGTTATCAGATAATCTAATTGCGTTTTTCCATTACATGGTATCTGCTCGACTCGCCTCTACTTGCCATTTTAGGTTTTCCATTATGAAAAAAAGTCCCTGGTACCTGCTAACAGGTACTTTTAGTATCACCTCCGTCGACGTCCCAAGCGAGCTGAGACGATCCCAAAAGGTGACGTGAAAACCTGCACACTACCGATTGGTCGGATTGAACCGTCACTATTATAATAATAATAATAATAATAATCTTTATTTGTAGAGCACTTTTCAAAAACAAGTTACAAAGTGCTTTAACAAGTGTAAAGAGACAATAATACAAAAAGATAAAACCACGAAAAACATTTAAAGACTAAAATACAGATAAATATAAAATTCCTACAATGCAATAAAATAAAAGTGATAAAATACAGTCAAATAAGATCGGGAAAGGCTCTCCTATAAAAGTATGTTTTAAGAAGGGACTTAAGAGTTCACTGACTCAGCTGACCTGATTTCCTCGGGCAGGCTGTTCCAGAGCCTCGGGGCCCTGACAGCAAACGCTCTGTCCCCTTTAGTTTTCAGTCGAGACTCGGGAACAGATAGCAGACCTCTGCCCGAGGATCTCAAGGTGCGTGCTGGTGTATATGGGACTAAAAGGTCAGCAATATAACAAGGCGAGAGGCCTTGAAGAGCTTTAAAAGTGATCAACAGAATTTTAAAGTCAATTCTAAAACATACTGGGAGCCAGTGTAATGAAGCTAAAATAGGAGTAATGTGGTCATATTTTTTTGTTCTTGTTAAAAGCCTGGCAGCTGAGTTCTGGACAGTCTGGAGTCGGTCAATAGATTTTTGGGTTAAACAGGTGAAAAGGCTGTTGCAATAATCCAGGCGAGATGAGATAAAGGCGTGTAAAATGGTCTCGGTGTCCTTAAAAGTTAACATTGATCGAATTTTAGCTATATTTCTTAGTTGATAAAAACATGATTGAACAAGCTTTGTGGTGTGCTGCTCAAAATATAAATTACTATCAAACCAAACACCGAGGTTCTTTGCCACAGGCTTAATATGATTTACTAGCGAACCGGCAGATGGCAGTATTTGATTTGCCATCTGCTGAGACCCGATGACCAGGATTTCTGTTTTGTCTGAGTTCAGCTGGAGGAAATTATTTGACATCCATTTTTTAACTTCACAAAGGCAGTTGTTAAGTGAACTCAGCATTCCAGGGTCTGTGGATCTAACGGGCAAGTATATTTGTGTGTCATCAGCATAAATATGAAAAGAAATGCCATGTTTATGAATAATATGTCCAAGGGGAAGCAGATATAAGGAAAACAAAATGGGTCCTAAGACCGACCCCTGAGGCACACCATATTTAACTGAACAGAACGAGGAGACATAGTTATTTACAGACACGCAAAACTTCCTATTTGACAGGTAGGATGAAAACCATTCTAGGGCTGTGCCAGAGAGCCCCACCCAGTGCCTCAGTCTGTCTAACATGATGCTGTGATCAATGGTGTCAAAAGCAGCTTTAAGGTCCAGGAGTACAAGGACTGAGCACATGCCTTCATCAGCAGACATTAAAAGGTCATTGGTGACTTTAAGCAGGGCAGTCTCAGTGCTGTGGTACTTCCTAAAACCATTCACTACGTCATAGTCACTAGCAATAGACGGGGGTGACCTGAACAAACCCCCCATTTTTAACTAGTTTAACTGCCTCCAGCTTCTTTTGAAACCAAATTTGTGTTTTGGCTGTGGCAACAGCCAAATGCCGAGAACCAAAAACACACACTGTCGACGTTCTGCGTGTGTGTGTCGCATTGGGTCAGGGGAGTTTCCTGCGGCATCCCTAAGACGACCAGCCACGCTCCCTCAGGCATGAAGCGGTACTAAATCTAAAATGGAAAAAGGAGAACAGGTCACTGCGGCCAAGACAGAGCAGAGCAGAGCAGAGCTGGTACCATGTAATGGAAAAACACCCTAAACCTTTCAGCTGCAAAATAAATCCCTTTTAGTGGACCAAATTGACGATGCACATTTGCCCTACAGGCCCTACATTGCAGCCTGGTCTGTGGCTGCCGGTTACAGCGTTTACGCTTAATACTGGACCCATTTTAAAAGGTTGTTGTTCCCATCAGTCACTTACACAAAACGTATGAAAATTGAATGCATGTTTAAAAAAAAGTTTAAAAGTTTAAAAGTTACCTTTTAAAAAGGTCTGACACTCCTAGCTCTTATCTTAATGCTAGGACATAATCTGGCTACTTATCGCTATATTTAGCTTCTCAGAGGAGAGCCATTACCCACTTCCTCCAGACCCCCTCTTAACTGGCAGGGTTAAACTCACCATTGATCTGTGCCCTGTGGTGTTAAGCAGCTGCAATCATGACTAGTGCAGCTGTGTCTTTTGATCCAGATGTGCCTCCTCAGCAGGGCCAAGCAGGCATCTTGGCAGGCGTCTGATCCTTGCCACAGTAATTGATTGAGTGATCTATTATCTCCCTGAGAGATAATGCTTTTTGGCAGAGTGATTATATGGAAAACATTATTTGCCTTTGTCATCTCTTAGCGACCTCTCACTCTGCAATATGACAATGAAAAAAAATAAAAAACACAGGTCTCTCTAGATCCCCAAGGTTGTTGCTTGCTGCAAGTGACAAGTGCTCCTTTTCACCTCTGTTCAGGTTAGTGAGTGGAAGCATTTACTTTCTCATCACATATACCCTTTGAAGACGTAACCTATGCAAAGAAAGATCACACTTTGGTTTTAAATAGATCATTAGAGTATTTTAAATATCAATATAAATATATTCATATACTGCAGAATCTCAACGCTAATGAACTATGCATCAAATGGCCTTGTTTTTTTCAGTGTATTCTTATTTTCCCCTCCGCTCCCTTCCCTTGGTGTTGTCATGTTCCTGTAAAATGATTAATGGTGGATCTCACTCTTATCTCCCTAGCACAGAGCAAAAACCCCAACACTTTACACTATTTGAATACCATACACAGTGAGTACACTTTGCATAGCTTAGCAGCACACTTGGGAAGATTGTACGTCCCATCTCTACTAGGTCACTTTGTAAGATAGAGTGGTAATGTCATGCATCATGCTCCCTTAGATTTTTTTATAAGTGTTATCTTTTTTTTCCCTTCTTCAAAATTATTTGTAGCTCAAAGAATGTAAACTCCTTGGATTAATTAAAATGAAAAGCAATTTTTTTAAAAAGGTGCAGAAACTAAACATTCATATTTGTTGAAACTGACCCTATGTTTGAGCAAAATTACATGAAGCAGATAATTTATAATAAAAAAAAATTCCAGCTACTATGGCACCACCACTACAGCCTGCAGGGTTTAAAGTGAAAAAGAAATAAAATAAAATCATAAGCCTTTTGGAGGGAGGGGGGGTCCACAGTGTAATGTTTCGATATGTACTCATTGAAGTTAAGTTTACTGGCAAACCAGTCCTTACATGACACAATAATAAAAGTTCACATTTTTACTTTTTCCAACCATATATTAAAGAGTCAATGTAGATTTTCAAATTACAATATCACAATCCTGCATTGAATTACTGTGAAAACAATACTTTCTAGATGTTGTGTTGTTACTTTGGCCAGGTCATCATCAAAAAAGCTTAGTAAGCTTAGTACATTCATGGGGTCTGACCTGCGTGTCAATTACTGCTCATGCACATGTAGCCCAATAGAAAAATTATGGAAATAAATATATTACTATACAATAAAACGATTAGAAATGCATATTTTTTATGAACCAATTAAAACATTGGTTCAAGAGTTGACCCCGCCTTGATTGATAGGTGACAGCCGAAGCTTCTCTGCCACGCAGACAGCCAGTCTGTTAGCGGCCGTACAGTCATTATGCACCGATTAAAACATTGGTTCAAGAGTTGACTCCGCCTTGGTTGATAAGTGACAGCGGATGCTTACAGACATTACACAGCCAGCCTGTTAGCAGCCAATGCGAGGAGATAACAGACATTAACATTTAAATATACCTGCATATGTAATCTAAACACTTGGAAAAGTACGTTGGGAACTGTACCGCTGACAGGGAGCCTTGAGGGATTTTTGTTGTGTTTATCCAACGTGAAACCTGGTGAGTTAGCCAAAGTGATGGAAGTATTAAGTGCTATGCTACAGTAAGCTAACTGTACAGTAACCTGTGATTTTTGTTGCTTCTTTTGAAACTAAAATTCTCTTCTGGCTGTGGCAAGTAACCACATGCCGAGAATCAAAAACAACACACCTCCGACGTGCTGTTGTGAGTTACGTTGAAAATTACATCATGGCAGTTACCGGCTGCGTAGCTATGGTGACCAGCCACGCTGAGGCGTTACTCAATCTGCAATGGAAAACTGACGCAGAGTGCGTTGAGTCGAGTAGAGACAAGGCGAGTCGAGCTGTTACCAGCAGGAAAAACGTAAACTACACTCACCGGCCACTTTATTAGGTACACCTGTCCAACTGCTCGTTAACACTTAATTTCTAAGCAGCCAATCACATGGCGGCAACTCAGTGCATTTAGGCATGTAGACATGGTCAAGAGAATCTCCTGCAGTTCAAACCGAGCATCAGTATGGGGAAGAAAGGTGATTTGAGTGACTTTGAACGTGGCATGATTGTTGGTGCCAGAAGGGCTGGTCTGAGTATTTCAGAAACTGCTAATCTACTGGGATTTTCACGCGCAACCATCTCTAGGGTTTACAGAGAATGGTCCGAAAAGAAAAACATCCAGTGAGCGGCAGTTCTGTGGGCGGAAATGCCTTGTTGATGCCAGAGGTCAGAGGAGAATGGCCAGACTGGTTCGAGCTGATAGAAGGGCAACAGTGACTCAAATAACCACCCGTTACAACCAAGGTGGGCAGAAGAGCATCTCTGAACGCACAGTACGTCGAACTTTGAGGCAGATGGGCTACAGCAGCAGAAGACCACATCGGGTGCCACTCCTTTCAGCTAAGAACAGGAAACTGAGACTACAATTTGCACAAGCTCATCGAAATTGGACAATAGAAGATTGGAAAACGTTGCCTGGTCTGATGAGTCTCGATTTCTGCTGCGACAGTCGGATGGTAGGGTCAGAATTTGGCGTCTACAACATGAAAGCATGGATCCATCCTGCCTTGTATCAACGGTTCAGGCTGGTGGTGGTGGTGTCATGGTGTGGGGAATATTTTCTTGGCACTCTTTGGGCCCCTTGGTACCAATTGAGCATCGTTGCAACGCCACAGCCTACCTGAGTATTGTTGCTGACCATGTCCATCCCTTTATGACCATAATGTACCCAACTTCTGATGGCTACTTTCAGCAGGATAATGCGCCATGTCATAAAGCTGGAATCATCACAGACTGGTTTCTTGAACATGACAATGAGTTCGCTGTACTCAAATGGCCTCCACAGTCACCAGATCTCAATCCAATAGAGCATCTTTGGGATGTGGTGGAACGGGAGATTCGCATCATGGATGTGCAGCCGACAAATCTGCGGCAACTGTGTGATGCCATCATGTCAATATGGACCAAACTCCCTGAGGAATGCTTCCAGCACCTTGTTGAATCTATGCCACGAAGAATTGAGGCAGTTCTGAAGGCAAAAGGGGGTCCAACCCGTTACTAGCATGGGGTACCTAATAAAGTGGCCAGTGAGTGTATATTAAAAACTACATTTTGAGTGCATTGTTTCAACACGTGCATGTAGCTTCAGTTCTGGTTAACACTGTTGGTATGCATGGTGTAAAGAGCTCAAGACATATGGCTAGAATGGCAAATGTATTTTATTGCAGAATTGCAGAAAAAGAAATGGGTAGTTGGTGTAACATGTTAAATACACATGTATAATATGTTATCATACATTTCATTATGCAATGCTGACCTTGTTTACACAGGTCAGGTTTTTTGGGACTCCTTGGAAAGATTTGAAGTTTGATTGCGAGCCACCCAACTAGAACTACAAAACCTTAGGATGGTGCAGCAAGACCCTCGTAAAGAAACACTTTGAATATTGTATACACTATATAAACTGCTCTGTCGTGCACAGCTCTCCCTTGGGGGCAGGAGGAGCCTTAGGTGACTGTGTTGGGCTTTATTGGAAAATGAGGGAATGAGAAGTTCGTTATGTACAATTTTTTTGTCCAAGGCCTAGATCTTCGCAATCCTACCCACAGCACCTTTAACTCTTTATGTAGCCCAATATTTTTAATTGGTTAGAGCAGTGGTGTCAAACGGGGCCAAAACTCAAAACACACTTAAAGTCGTGGGCCGAACAGTATAAACATTTATTTAATAGACTAAATATTTGTTTTTTAACCATTAATATGAATCAAAATACAATATTAAAATATTTTGCTCTTCATAAAAAAATATCCTGTCAATGCAATACATTCAAAATCTGTACATGCTGGAATATAACAAATCTGAAAATATAAATAATTTTTTTTAAAGTTAAATCATAACAAAACCTAACATTCCATTTTCTTGTCCTATTTAGTCAGAGCCTGATACTTGGAGTCTTTTCTTTGCAACAAGTTAGTTTATGTTTGGGGTTAGGTTCTGTGTTGTAGAGATTCTCAGGATGGATTGCAGGTGTTCATCAGTAAGGCGGCTCCTGTGTGACGTTTTGTTAATTTTCATCAGAGAAAAGCTGCTCGCACAGATATGTGCTGCTCAACATGGACAGGATTCGAGCCGCATGTTGGCGGAGCTGTGGCATCGCTTCAGGAAGGAAGCGAGTGAACTGTGCTGGCCCCGCAGTGTCGTACTTTGCCTTCAGTGTCCCGATACATTGCAGTTCTATCATCTCCATCTGCATTTCTACTGGTGCGGTTTCCACGTTGACTGCAAATGGGTTGCGAAGCAGCTCGAAATTACTTTTATGTGCCTCAAAGTCACTGAAACGCTGAGTTTTTCAGCAAAGGTGGCATTTGGGAAAACTGTGGCACTTTCTTGGTTCAGTATTACTTGGCAACAGGGAAAGTGAGACAAGTTGCATTGGTGCATTTGTGTCTCCCATAAGCGCAGCTTCACTTGAAATGCCTTCACTGCATCATGCATATCAGTTATTATGTGCTCCCGTCCCTGGAGTTGAAGGTTTAAAGCGCTAAGATGCGACGTTTTGTCAGCCAGGAACGCCAACTCACATTTCCACTTTTCATCCCACAGAACTGTGCAGTCTTTCCCCTTACTGTCCATGAAGTGGCAGATTTCCCCTCGCAGCTCAAAGTGTCTTTTGAGAACTTTTCCCCGACTTAGCCACCGGACCTCCGTATGATATGGCATATCGCCAAACTCGTAATCTATTTCCCGCAGAAAAGACTGGAATTGGCGGTGATTTAAACCGTGGGCTCTGATAAAGTTGACGGTTTGTGTTACAGTGTTCATCACATGATCCATTTTTAGGACTTTAGCATTCAGTGATTCCTGGTGTATAATGCAGTGATATACTGTCAACTCACCGGCACAGTTCTCCTCCCGCATCTTTGAGCGCATCCTTCCCACCAGTCCATTTTTTTCACCACACATTGCAGGTGCGCTATCTGTTGTAAGTCCAACAAGTGTTTCCCATGGCAATCTCATGTCGGTTACACTTTGAAATACATTTCCAAAGATGTCTTCTCCTTTCGTTGTCCCATGCATTGATTTAATGTCCAGTATTTCCTCTGTTACGCACAAATTGGAATCCACTCTACGGATGAATATCGCCAGCTGTGCAGTGTCAGTCGCGTCAGTAGTTTCATCCACGGCAAGGGAGTATGCAACAAAATCTTTTGCTCTTTCAATCAACTGTGTTTTCAAATCAGTTGCCATCTCACAAACCCGATTAGCAACAGTGTTTCTGCTAAGGCTTACATTTGCGAACGCTCGCGTTTTATCTGGACAAACGACGTCGCACACTTTCATCATACAATTCTTCACAAATTCTCCCTCGGTAAACGGCCGTCCTGATTTGGCGATCTCTTCGGCCACAATGAAACTTGATTTCACAGCAGCTTCACTTTGTGATTTCGCTTTGGTGAAAAACGTCTGCTGGGATGTCAAATTCTTCTTCAACTCCACTACCTTTTGTAGCTTCTGTCCTGCGCTCAGGTTTTTGAACTTGTCCTCATGTTTTGTCCCGTAGTGCCATCTTAGGTTATACTCCTTCATTACAGCAACATTACTTCCGCAAAGGAGACACTGCCAATACAAAGAAAGCGGAAGGTAAGGAATATCTGACCTAAAAAGAGGGACATTCACTGTCAGCCCCGCCTCCATTCACTCACACATGGCTCCCAGCAACAGAGATAGAGCGACGACAGCGCCGGTCCACACTTCATTATTAACACAGCTGTATATGGTTAAGAAGGACAGGCAAACCTGTATTTGTACTAGTGTTTCCGCTGGTAACTCTGCTGTTGCGGCGGCCACGGCTAGAAATACAGAAAAATGTTATTAAATGCAACTAACTTCAGTTTGTAGAATAATAGCGTGCAAGACACAAATCTCAATATTGATTAAAATAAATGTGATTATCATTTTGGCCATAATCGTGCAGCCCTAGTGTTTGCTTTTTTGTTTCACTAGTTATCCCTCATTAGAAAGGTGTTTCTTGCTAAGAATATTACCATCTTCAACAAAATGTCAGGAATACACCATGTTCTTTGCAAAACAATAGTTTGCAATACTAAAGATACTGCATCCTCACAAAGGAGCATTCATTTTTGATAGCCTTTCCCTCCTACGTGGGCAGGAGTTGTGAGACAAGGCAATGCACAGATGAAGGACATAATACCACAATAATCGTGTGTATAAACCTGATCAGCAAGTCAGGTATGTTATTGTCATATTAGGTTTTTGTATGATGCAACACCTGTAATCCGAATCTATTCTAGTATATCTAGACTTTCTCTATTACATTTTACATGAATTATTAATTACCTCTGAATATTAATTTATTTCAGATAACAGGAAAGAGTTTGGAAACTATGATTGAAGAACACTGCGGAATTGGCCTGCTCAGAGGAAGAGGCACTAATGATTGCATAAAAGAGGAACCCAAAGAAGAAGACCTACACAGACTTCGAAATGGGTAGGTAATAAACTATTAAATAATTTCCATTTATCAACAGTAAATATTTTAACCCTTTGGAAGTTGTACTTAGGTTTGTATTTAAAATGTAACCCAAACGTGCAGTCAAGGAGAGATACCACACATCCTTCCTGCTGCTGTCGGACTTTATAATTAACACTGTTCCAAGTAGACCACATTCACCCTATGTGACAATTTACTCATGTGCAAAACCAATCTACACATTATGCAATATTAATAACTCCTCTGTGCAATTCTGTGCAAACGTTCTGGCTTCACTTCACTATTTTAACTGCTTTATTCTTGCATTTTTACTGATGCATTTGTCATTGCACTCCCCCTTTGATGCAGGATCACTGAAAATGTACCCACTCTGGGACTAATTAAGGATCTTATTTTTAAAATGTTTTATATGTTAGTATTTTTCAGATCTCTCAATTGCCATGGTGACCAAGAGGACATGCGGAAAGCTGCCATATTCCCAGTAATTACTTTGCCAAATCATCTTTGGTAAATTTACAAAAATCTTTGAAATTGAAAATGGGACTAGGAAGTAAAGAGAGGGCAACATAAAATGGCACCTTTGGTATCAAAAGTAAATACTTTTTAAATCATTGTGATTACCATGAAACCTTCATGTTAGCCCTTTTGGAGAGAATGTTATGGCATATTTTATGGGACGATGTATAACATGCTATTTAAAGCTTTCATTTAGAAAGTGATCTAAAAACATATTGTGAGAATGGCACTTTAACAGCGGTTGAGGCTAGATGGGCTACAGCTATGATGACAACAGTTAAGTTTAGGCACCAAAACGAGTAGTTAAGTTCAGGAAACAGATTGTGATTTGAATTAAACTGCTAGAGGAACAAAACGTGTTTTCCTGGGTGAACAAATGTTATTATATTAGTCTAGATTTAGCAGGATTTTTGCGTAACTTTTGGCTGTAGCTGTATCCCTTCTACCGTAAACAGCCCACCTGTTGTGGATCTTGAACTTCATCCAAAATGAAACTGCACAAACTGCAGCTCCCCCTACTGACCAAATGGCCTTACTGTTCAATTATATTAAAAGCCTGAATTGGAGCTTCTGAGGAAGGTTTTGCAGAGAATTTAACAATGTTAACATCATTTGGCTTGCCATATTCTGCTTAATGAGACCGGTCTTCTATTCACATCTGCCAAAAAAAAAAAACTTACGTTACAATTATTACTCAACCACTTCTTAAAAACAAAGCGAGAAACAAAAACTTAAACTGAAAAAAAATACTTCCTTGCATTAAAAGATGAATCTTTGAATAACGCACTTAACCCAAATCTTTTGTTTTTGCCACAGCAGCAGCACAGAGGAATCCTACTTTCCTGAGCCCGAAGCTGAGTAGCCCATCAAGGACTTCCGACCGGCAACAGACTGGAGAAGAGGCTGTAGCAGAGACACCCTTTTTTAGCTACTGAAATAATTGGCATCATGATAGACAGTGGACAATATAGTGTGAGAATCAGTTTTTGTTCTCCAACATGTACACACTGTTGTTGTGAATCAGGGATACACAGCTCACGAGTGTGTAGTCAAAAGAGAGAAATATTGTATAGTTCAGTGACTCCTACAGATTAAGAAAAATAATGAATTTTCTTAATAAATAAATACATAAATGTTATTCTTGGCTCAATTGTTCAGTGTCTTTGGATTCAAATAACATCATGATCCCATTGGCATCCAATAATTGATAAAGTGATATTTTCTTAACTGATTCTGATTGGGTATCACCTGGAACACAGCCAATAATCGAGAGACACACCCACCAAACGAGAGAAAACATAACTTAAGCTGTTGTACACCGCTCCCAGGAAATGTGTGCCCCAGCTATTTGCCCGAGGGAAGGCTTACAGTGGCAAACTTAAAACAAACACTGACTTAAGCTTGCAATAGTGTTTTCGTACATTAGCCCTATAGACCAAAGTAGGATAATTATCTCAAAATATAGCTACATGTTCAACAGTTTTTTGTATTTTCAGAAAAGCTTTTAATGGGTTATAGTTTGCTATTTTCTATAATAAATTTGAACAAAATTTTATGTAAATCTTTGAGTACCTTGAAAAGTGTTTATATAAAATGTATTATAAGTAATTGTGTATGATTTATCTTACTTTAGCAATTCATGTAATTTAGTAACGATATTTCAAGTTAATCTGGGTGACCTATCCTGACCAGTTCTGTTAAATGGGTTAATACACAATTAATTGATCAATGGATGTCGTCCTGACAACTGTTCTACGTGTAACATTTGTCAGGAAGATGTGCCTGAGACAGCATCTGTAAAATGTATAGCAGGTGTTGGGACGTTGTATATGAGTCTGCATCTGTATGATGTCTGACATATGTTAGAACGATGTAAATATGTATAAGTCGCGGGGAGAGCGGCTACATGTCACTTAAAAGTCGAGCAGTAACGTCCCAGGGACGTTGTGCCAGTGAGCAAACGAGCAATATACTACAAATTGCAGCAGCATTTTGATTACATCGCATTAATCACATTGCTATCACACCTGAATAAACATTAAAACACATTAATTTAAAGTCATTCAAGGCAATGTCTATTCCAGAATCAGGCAATTTAACCCTTTAAAATGTCACTATAGCTATCAACGGAATACATCCGGGGATTTTAAAACTCAGTCTGTGGTAACGTTACCACAACGTTGGCACGCTTTTTTGAGCTCATTTGAAATCCTTAAGGAGAATACTGCCTGTACTCACTGTTCCTCGGTAACTCAGAAAGCTAACACTAGCGGTCTTTTCAAAGCCTCTGTCCAGCGGGAAAGTGTACGATGAAGAAACCTGTCCTGAGTCTCTGTGTGCAAACCTCAGGCAAGACCTTAGCACCTCTGCAGCATCAATGGACACTATCTAGAAATTCACAAACACTAATGAGCTTACTAGCTAAAGCTTAACTATAAAGTCCATATCATTACCGTTACCAATGTACATACTCACTCAAAAATGTGGCAAGCTTGGTGGGTTTCGGCACGCGCAGTCTCTTCTCCCAGCTCCTGGCGGTAATAGTTACAATAGCTAGCTGAGCTTCTTAGCAACCGTCCACACGAAGCTATGGCGTTAGCTTTACTTCATTACCGTTGGCTACCGATTGAAATAGCTACAAAACACCGTAAACTCTCCCGTTTCAGCAGGGTCACACACTGACATAAATCCTCTGGTCTTAACATCAATGAACAGTTATTTAACCGATGTGCTGAATTTAAAACCAACTCTTAGCGTTTCTCTGATTAGCTAGCTACTGCTGTTTATCTTCTGTGAAATCCCGCCCCTTCAAAAGAATCCGGTAGGTTACAAGACTCCTCTCTGATTGGCTAGTAACAAATTTTACACCTGGCCGCACCCAATACAAAAGAAGAGCACCGGAGAGGTTCAAGGCCTACTTACAACAGTGGACAATTCGTACCTCACCAAACGATGTTTCTCTATGTTTATGCAAATTGCAAAAGTTATTATATACCAGGGATAATTGAACCAGCCATATATTTTGTTAACAGAAAAATATATCCAGGACCAATTGTTTAAACACATTTAGCAGGGTGCCATATTTAAACAATATATTTATATATATTTTATAACTGTTGGGCTAGCACTCCATTAGCAGCCATAATCCTGAGCAGTCTTTTGAGTGATTTTTAAAAGTGTCATTTGCAAACAATTAAAAGTATTAATTGTTGGGCAGTTTTGTAATGGTTTGTAATTGTATGTTTTTCTTCATGCCAGACAAAGCTAAATCTTTGATGGCTGCTTTCATTGCAGCACTCTGAGCACTTGATGCTTGGTCAGGTGCATTTGGCGTTTGTTACTGACGCAAAAAAGTCTCCTTTAGCGTCTTGCCCTTTGGCATCACTTTTTGACGCTCTGGGTTGGGACATACATTTGACTGACATACGGCACAAAAATGGGACAGTTATTCTGATTCTCTACTGGGCACGTCTATGCTTTGTTCCAGATGCGCCGCTGTTTTTTTCGTCCTCCGCCACGCGCCATACAACACCGGGAGCGTCTCAGAAGCAGAGCGTCTTGCTCCCAGACTTGCAAAATATATTGTCTCTAAAAGTACTTTACAGAACAATCACGTGTTTATTAAACTATAAACGTACACTCCAAGCAGTCCCGCAATTAAACTCCATGCCCTCTCTTTTCTGGTGTTTTCCTCAAAAAAATAAAATCTGAGATGTGGTATTATGTTTTGCAACCTCCAGGATTAATCTCTTGTTGTCTGTAGTGTTGTAAAGGAGACATAAATGATATTGGGATGTTTGGTAAATTTCCTGCATATTCTCGCTGTTTCACTTCACGGCCTGCGGTTTGTGCGAAAATAGACCTGGTGCATATCGGTGCAGATCCACCTGCCTGTGCAACGCTTCTGTCGCACTGCACACTACTTTATTTGCATGCACCTTGGTCTCCTTGGTGAAAGTCCTGTGTTGGTTGACCCAACCACCACCCCAATACCTCCTTATGTGGATTTACGCAATTTCAGTCATACTATTCACTACCGTTGTTGCTCTTAAGTCATTTTACAGCGAGCTACAGCTATGCCCGATGCATTCCATAAAGACACTAAAGGGTGATTTTTGCGTCGATATCGCACGCTGAGAGACACTGACTGAAAGTGTATTTTACGAGTTGGGAGTGAGAACGGGTTTATTGCATGAGTTGTTTGTGTTCTGTGTCCAAGGCTGTAATAAAAAATTTAATGGATCAGTTGTAAAAAGAGGTTACACAGATTAATGGAGAAAAGCAATGTTTACTATAAAACATGTTTTCTCTGTATAACTTATTTGTTTGTTATTTGGGCATTGTAACTAAAACAAAAGTCTCTGAAACACTGATGCACTTGCATGTGTTAGGCTTGTGGGCTGTAGTCTTCAGTTATGAAATTGTTGGTTACATCAAAGAAAATGCACTTAATTTACTGCTGTAACTGCAACTGTCAAGATGTTTTCTTACACTGCATATTGATATGTTGTTTTTTAAGGGGCAATTATACAACACATGCAGCATTTATCAATTTGCATACCAGAGGAGACTCATTATCACCACTGCAAAGGTAACTGCTGTTCTAGCCTTTTGGGAGCCACCACTGCTGTGTTGAGACTTAGGAACAATAGAAATGTTTATCTATGTAAGATTGAATAGAATTGACCCTCACATGATAGCTTTTGATCTGTGTCCAGGAGAAACCCCAGCGTGCATTTTAGATGTGTGACCTATACCTTTCTCAGGTAGCAAAGACAGCCACTGAGATGCGCTCAACATGTTACCATGCCAACGATGGACCAATGAGAATGGGTTTAAATACACCTGCGGCCTCCTGTATAAAAATATGCGCAGCTTTCATACCAAAAGATGGCATACGGCCAAAACTTGAAAAGTACCTACGCACAGAAATATTCATATACATGTATAAAACCAGGTGTACGCCAGGTCGTGCAAACCTTTCCTTTATACATCACAACCAGTGAAATTGAGTGCACGTGAACGAGCCACCGACCGCGCCTTGCCTAATCCCATGTGTTAATGACTATAAATGCGCCCCCGACGTCATTCTTTGTCCAATCACTACGGGTTATCCCTCTGCAGCCGGGAAAAAAAACGTCTTGTGACATTGAAAGTGCTGTTTGCCGAGGTGGAGGCGAGAAAATAAATGTTCTGTTTGGAGATTTGTCATCTGGGATAAGCAATAAAAGAAAATGCCCAGAGTGGCAAATGGTGAACGGACAGTGAATGCACCGAACGATGGCAGAAATAAAAATAAAAGTCTAATCTAAATCGAAGTGGAACTCAAACCAATAGCCACACCAGATACAGAACAACATGCATCTCAGGGCCAATCCAAATAACGCGCAATAAGCAGTTTGATCTCACTGATGCAATGCCATTTATTTTCATTAATTTGTAGGCTCAGTGAAACTGAGTCCAGGGCGAGGGAGATCCGACTCGGAAGAGGGGAGGTTAGTGAGGCCAGCGTCTCCACGGCAGGTGACACGCGCACGGATCCGTTGTGCCACGCATGGATGACATAATGAAATAATAAATAGGACTACAGTAACAGAGATGTGTGCAGACTTACTTATTGTAACCTGTTGAATGCAAACCACTATACCACTATATCAGCACAAAGTTACATCGTTGGATTGGTCCAGTCCAGAAATGATCTGTAGTGTCCACCGTGCAGTACGTTGGTCTACCACCTTTCAACAACAGGTCGTTTCCCTGTCAACTTTAAATCAATGACTTTTCAACACATTGGCAATATGTGGGCAATCATGTTTAATTATCTAAGATTCACTCTGAGTGCTTGTGACAAGCGTGTCTGCATGAGCTCATTTTTACTCTGACCAATGCAGAAAATGGATTTTCTATCCAACAAGCAACTTTGACCAAACATTTTTTTTGCTGCAAATTAATGACAAAAAGATATATCGCTAGAGCGAGTGCATTGGAGGTCACAATATCCTAACGTCCTAACACTTCTTTCCTGACATGCTGCCAGGAGGACTGAACCAACAGTGAATCAAACACCACTCAGATGTGTATCTGTTTCATTTCCTCATGCCTCCACATCTTGTCCTTCAGGCTTCAGGAAAGATTACATCGAACCTTTGCAGATGAAGGACAATTGTTTTCATCACAAGCCTCTCATCGAGAAACCTCAAAGCATCAGTCAATGCTGCTGCTGCTGCGCACTTCCT
Source organism: Percina caprodes (assembly GCA_013375575.1). Taxonomy (NCBI): domain Eukaryota; kingdom Metazoa; phylum Chordata; class Actinopteri; order Perciformes; family Percidae; genus Percina; species Percina caprodes. The sequence goes on from JABXJD010000051.1 coordinate 95,057, forward strand.
GTCACTCTTAACATCCTCCTCAGTCACTTACTGTATGCATTATTGAGTAAGGAATGCAGGCATGTCAAACAGAATGCATGCAGGCACGTACATTTACTGCACAGTACGAGATGAGACAGGATTTGAAAGCTATAAATTATGACAAAGTATGATTTAGCTAAGCTTAAGATTTTGATGTTTTTCAGGCTGAATGTATGTATTCAAGCCTTAAATACATATAAATATATGCAAATCTAATGCAGAATGCAATAACAGGTGGGGGTTTTACCGATCATTCCATTAAAATTGGGCCAAATCTCCTTCAAAAGCACCACTGAAATCCCCTTGATATTCTTTGCAGCAAGGCAGGAATTAGAATGCACTACGTATAGAATAGGTTTTCTGATATAACCCTTACAGGCTACTCCACACCAGTTGTAAAGCCAGGATCAGAGAAAATTAATCAATGCATTTAATAGTGCAGATTAAAGTAAGACTGGTGTTACTATGCTATAGGAAAATTGCTAAAACCTTTAATTAGACACAGAGTAGATATTAATCTCTCTCTTTTCTTTTGAATCAGGTTGTTACTTCCACACATTACTACGTGACAGTTATGTCATGGCTCTTAATGACTGTCAAGCAGTATCTCAGTTGCAAGGATGTGATGTGGTCTCGTGGGTCGATAGCCGACACCTAGAGCGGAGGCTCTGAAATTCCATGCTAAAGCCCCTTAAAGCACCCAGAGTGTAAGATGCTGGGAGGGAAGTTAAAAAGATGCTTTTAAACGCAAAGTTGTTAGTGCCTTTTATTTTTATTTGGTTACTATGTTAAAATTCTGCACAAAAATATTTTACTTTGCACGGCAGCTGGATTTTTGCGAGATTGCGCAAGAATCGCAGGATTACATAGGCCTATCACAAGAAAGGTCCTTCCAAACAGTCTTTCTATTTACGTGGGTTAGGTGCACCACTCAAATGGTTCTCCTGTCACTGATTGTAGAGGGGAGTGAAAAGAGGAATGGATTGGGGCATGGGAGAGCGGGGTGCAAAAAAGCAGAAAGTGGAACAGATTAAACAAGGCCAAAGTGGAGATAGAGGGAGATAGAGAGAGAGAGAGAGAGAGGGAGAGAGGGACTCGCCAAGGATGTGATTATGACTGCACCAAAAGAGCCCTCCAATCTCTCACCACCAGCACAATTATCAACACAGCCCACTGCTCGTACACCAATCCCAGGCTTCTGATTTGATATATTGTGTAAAGATTTAGATTGATGCTCTGCCTAGGGGGATAAATGATTACAAATGACTTGGACCCATCTTCACAAACCTCCACAGCAGACAAGAGCCAGGTTGAATGAGTTGGTTAGAGTGAGGGGGTAGGTTAAAGGGGGCTGAGTTGAAAAGCTCAGCACGCTGCAGTTCACTTTAGTCATCTGCTTTCAACATTATACTGTCTTGCATATCATGCCAAGTTTGCAGAATTAGAGAAAAAACCAGACGTGAGGCATATCCAATCGATCCAATCCTATCCATTGCAAAAATGTTCTTGTCTTACAATTTCTCATTTCCTTTGAGATGAAATAATTTCCACGTTTGAAGCTTCATTGTGTTCTTCTTTGACATTTTTTAACTTGCCTTTAGCATACAATTGATTTGCTGGTGCCACTGTGGAAGAGGGACTGTTTCCTCGTTTCCTTGTGAAGAATTTGGAAAGTACATCCACCAGGAAATCTTCAATGCAGACATACTGTAAATCCATTAAGAAATAAATTTTGATTAAGGTAGTACATATTTAAACTTGATAATACATTTAGATCAAGATAATTCACATTTAAATTCATTTTATTCTCCCTTTATCATTTCCTTAATTTATTCATCTCTCATCTCCACCTTTATTGCTAGAAAACAACATTCACTAAAGCACAAAAAAGTCAAATTAAAAACATTGCAACAAGGGATTGTCCCAAGCTTGCTACTTCTTTCATCTCTGTTATCATTTAAACTCATCATGGGATTAATGCCACATTCAAAGCAATAATTGCAACTCAAGAGGGGGAGCATAATCACTTTTAACAGGCATTTCATTCAACATCGAAATGACTGCAAATTATCTAATAATTGTAAATACTGGAGGGTTGTTCAAGCTGTTGGATAGCTACTACAAGCAACACATTTTTCAAAAGGTCACAATAAGAGCTGTTTAGAGTGTCTGGTACTGGTGCCTGAAAGATGATAAAAGTACAGGAGCTGCTGCGCTTCAAAAGGCTTCTTCAAATGCTATTTCAGCTCCTTGATAATTAGTGTGGGCAGACCAACTGGGTGCTTTACTAATAGCAACACAGTATACAAAGATAAATCGTACTGACACATCGGTAATGTTGAGTTTGGTCATTTAAATCAAGGCATTAGATGCTCTAAATATGTTATCCAATTATCTTTTCAAGTGGGGTGAATACAAAAAGTCCTGCAGCTAAAGCTCCTCCAGCAACAGTAATGACTTCACACCTCTCATGATTCTCATAGATATAGCAGTCATAGCAATGGTAGTATTTGAATAAAGTTGACATGTACACAGGTTTTAAAAAAGGTTTTGGCTTGTAACATTTGCAACTGCTAACTGCAATGGCAGACGTGGCCAAAATAGTGCTGGTTCTAATCTTGCTATAAGGACTATTTACATGTTTACACATACATGTACAGTTACCTCCCCACTATATTGAGGAACAGTCGTTCAAAAATGTTACCAAACTATCGATGTGCCAAGACTGAGGGGCAATGATGGCTCACAAAATTAACATTAGACATGTGTATGAAAAAACATTTGTTTAACAAGACATGAATCTGTACACATTTGTGAAAATGATGATCTAGACACATCAATGCACATCAGATTGCATTGACTTCCATGGGATCGTCTGTTTTCTATCCCTCAAAAGGGTGTGGCCTTGACGTTTAGGGAAGTATCCGTATGTGCTGGCCTGATGTTTATCGCCTGATGGTTTGGTATGCTCTTGACAGTGCTTCAATGTAGGTTTTTTTCTGAATTAGATTTATTTTTCTTAGAACAAACCATAAAAAGTATATCCATGTATGTGCAAACTGAGTCTTCCATGCAAAGCCAAAGACTCATAGGTAGTGCAGTGTTGCAAGTTAAAATAAATAACTGTACTTGATTATATTACCAAAAAAACAACACAAGCAGAAAACCAGTTATGATTACAATGCTTACAGAAATATCCTGATTTGTGGGTCAGGATATTTCTGTTAGGTCTTACAATGAATATGTTTCTAACACAGAAGACAAGGCATCTGTCATCACAGGTGAACCCAACAGTCATGGTCAGTATCTGTCTTCAACAGTAACTCCCTTCAGAAATGATTAAAATCTGACAGTTTTCTCTTTGTGCAATGTGTGCTCCCACAAGGGGATTGGCTCAGCTTTCATAACTTGCTGCACACTTACAAAGTGAAGAAACACAAAAATCCACAAAACATAGGACTATAATATTTTCCTTTCATACTCACATAAAACAAAAAAACAAATATTAACAGTTTCCTTTGTTTGCCATTGTTCAGATTGATCAGATTAATTAAATTGAACAGCAGCAGCATGCAACACAAACAAAATGTATCATTAAGTTAACCATGGCTCAAAATAAGTCTGACAATAAAGTAACCCTTCCATTTTCTCTTTGAATTTTTCCAAAGGTATTACCATATTGTGCTGCTTTGTCTCACTTAGCACATTGCCTGCAGGGCCTGGAAAGAGAATGGTTGATGATCCAGCAATAATCACACTTAAGGACTCAGTTATTTGGCATAAACATAGTTTAATAATTCAGCAAAGCTATAGCTCAGTATAGCTCAGTGATTCAGTTAATTAATAGTCTCGTTGTTGCTTGAATAGCATTGTGATTGTGTCCCACCTCTGTTTAAACCAGGGGTGCCTATTCAGTCCAGCATAAAGAGCCAAAACAAAAACGCACCATAGCAAAGAGCCACACAACACACGCACGCTGCACTACAACAGTGGCTTACAGATCTAATGACAGTCATAATACAAAACACAACAGTTTTACAGGTTTCTTTCTTACCTAGACTGACTCAGTGGGAAACTTGACAGTCTTTGTTATCTACAAGCCTTTTCAGGTCTGCCTTGTACTCAGTTGTGGCCACTCAAAGCACTTCTTTCACGTGTGTGTCAGTGAGAACAGAACGATGTTTAGACTTTACTTGTTTCAGTGTAGAAAACACAGATTCACAGACATAAGTTGTTGCAAACATTGACATTAGGTTGAGTGCAGCCTGTTTAACATTGGGATGGGATTGGGATTGGGTCTGTGGGCACTGTTTTCCTGAACAGATTTCAGTCTGTCATCAACTGTTTCATTTTTCAAACAGTCTGATTCAGCAGTGAAAGGGTTAATGAGGAAGGTGATCTGTGGCTGTTTTTCCCTCAGGTTGCAGAATCTGTCCTCAAAACTCTGCTGCAGATTTCCAACCAGTTTTGCATAGCATGCAGTGCTCCTCTGTAAGACCTCAGCTGCTCCTCCACTTGCCTTCAACAAGGAGGGGAAATGTGTGAGCTCTCTCTTTTGAAGATGGGTCTGGAACAGCTTGAGCTCGTTGACCAGGTCAGGCAGCATTTTTAATTTTCCGATCTACATTCAGTTTCTTCAGATGATGCAGCATGTTGACCAGAAATCCCAAATCTGAAATCCACTGGGGGTCATATAGCTAAGGATATTCCTTATGTTTCTCTCCCAGAAACAGCTTCACTAGGTTCAACATTTCAAAATAGTGGGAAAGCATGTTACCTCTTGAAAACCATCTCACATTGCAGTGGAAAAGTAGATCACTAGGAAGATCTTCATCAAGTTCAGCTATGAGGTTTTTGGACTGTCTGTGATTGAGAGCATGAGTGTGAATTAAATTCACATTTTCTAGCACTGGTTTCATGACGTGGTCCAAGTTCAGCTTCTGAGACACCAGATGCTCTTGAAGGATGATGCAGTGAAATATCCAAAATTTCCGGAAACGGTTGTCAACTTTACACAGCCCAACAAGGCCATTTGCAGCTCCTAACATAGCTGTTGCACCGTCTGTAGCTATTGCTGTCAGTTTTGACAAGTGCAAATTTGCCTTCTCAGCAACAGTCATGAGTGTCTCTTTCAGGTCAATGCCACGGGTCCTGTCTTTTAACAACACAATGTCAAGCAGCTCTTTCTTAATTGTACAGTCTTCTGACACAGACTGTACAAATATTGCCGACTGAGGCTTATCTTGAATGTCACAACTCTCATCCAAAGCAATGCTGAAATACATGCATTTCTCAAGGTCCGTATGTAACTGTGTTTCAATGGAGTTGTTAATATCCAATATCCTCTGTTCAACTGTGTGCCGTGACAGTTGCAGGTCTAACACAGGCCGTTTTAAATTGTCATTTTCAGGCGCGAGGATAGCAATGACGTCTTTGAGACATGTCTTCACAAAGTCCCCTTCACTGTATGGCTTTTTAGCACGAGCAATGTTCCACGCTAACTGATATCATGCTAATGTGACACTCTCTGAGTGCTTTGCAAATTTTCGAAAAAGCTAAGTCTGCTTCTCTGACTGAAGTTTCAACATGTTTACCTTGTGCTTGCGAAGTTCACTACCTTTGGGAAAATCCCGGGCGATGTTAGCATGGAGTGAGGTGAAAGGGTGCTCCAGGTTTGATGCTTTAAAATGCGGTGGCAAAGTCTCGCAAATCAAGCAGAAGGCTTCCCTCTTTGTTCCACAAAAAATATAGTTCCCCCCACTCAAATAAAAATGTCTTGTGCTGCTCTTCATATTTGCGCTTAGCTTTTCTTTTCTCTCCTGACTCACTCACTAGCAGCACCTACGTACCTTGCATTGTCAATTCAACTAGCTACGGCAACACCACATAGTTATTGTCCTATGTTACCGACCGACGTGATACGAAAACGTGTAAGGGTCTAATATACGCAGTATATTTATTTTATATATATTTATTTTTTTCCTTTTATTTTTTTAACCCAGTTGCTCAGTAAAAAAGCGCCGCATGAGGGTCACAAGCCACAGGTTCGCCACCCCTGGTTTAAACTCTCTTTATCCAACCTCTGGGAGTATTTGACAAGTCTGTTGTCACAGAGCTCCACATAGCCAGGACCATACAGAGGAGATGGGGGAAAACATCCACTGGAGACTGAATAGGGAAGAGAAGGGGATGACAGACATGCTCCTCAGAGACCCTGTGTTTCATGCTGCAACATCTCCCTTCATGCACAACTGACTGTTGTGTTATCAACATCACCTTTGGTATTCCTTACAGCAAAAATCAATGATATAGTGTGCAACATTATAAATCACTGATGAGTACCACTGCTTGGACACATGTCATTTCAAATGTCATATTACAAGACAAGCCAGAGTTGATTGGGCCTTGAAAGTTTGTGTGGATACGTTAGTCTCAGTGTGTGTGCCTGTGTATCAGTGATGCTTGAATTGGAACCCTATGGTGCTGCAGAAGGACTGACACTTGGGGCAGACTGGTCAGCATTTGAGAGATTTTTCCCTGACCTAATACAATTTTTTAAATCTCAAACTGGAGATTTCTATATTTGTGACCATGTGTCTTTGTCTTCTTGCCTGTTCATTACCGTGTGTGAGTCTTGCATTTACTGTTTAAATTATCACTTATTTATAATGGATTCATTGATTTAAAAAAAAAATATGTCATTGAGTGCTTTAAGGCTGTATAGCTTTATACATGTATTGCATGGCCAACAAAATGGATGAACTGCTGCTCCTCAACCAAACTAACTCGGACTTCTGCAGATCTGCCGCCCTCTGCTTTACCAATTCTTGGCTCACCCCGCACATCCCGGACAACGCACTTCACATACTGGGATTCAATCTTTCCCGAGTGGATCACGTACTGGAGCTCAACGGGGAAAACAAAAGGAGGTGGACTCTGTCTCTACATAAACAAAGGTTGGTGTACAGATTTCACAGTGCTGAAGAAATCATGTAGCCCTCACTTAGAGACATCATTCACTGCAAACCCTTTAATCCTCGAATATTCTGGTCGCAGTCTACATTCCACCTCAGGCCTGTGTTAGTGAGGCGTTACTGCACCTGGCCGACCAGATAACTAACGTGGAGAAAAAAACATCCTGACTCCCTGCTTATTATCCTTGGGGACTTCAACAGCACAAACCTCAGCTATGAACTTCCACAGTATAGACAGCATATTAAGTGTCCCACCAGGGACACTAATATACTGGACCACTGCTATACTACATTAAAGGATGCCTATCGCTCTGTCCCGCATTCAGCTTTGGGACTCTCAGATCACTGTCTGGTTCATCTTTTCCTGACATACAGGCAGAAACTAAAATCTGTTAAACCTGTTGTAAAGAGTGTGAAAAGATGGACCAACAAGTCAAAGCTGGATTTACAGGCCTGCTTTGACTGTACTGATTTTGATTTTTGAGGCTGCAGCCACTGATCTGGACAAACTGACAACTGACTGATCAGTTTTTGTGAGGACATGTGAGTGCTGACTAAAACCTTCTGCACATACAACAACCAAAAACCCTGGTTCACAGCAAAACTCAGGCAGCTTTGTCAGTCCGAAGAGGAGGCCTTCAGAAGTGGGGACCAAGTCTTGTATGACCAAACACACTGACCAAAGAGATCAAAGCAGCTAAGAGGAGCTATGCTGATAAGCTGGAAAACAGCTTCACAAACAGCGACCCTCGGTCAGTGTGGAAAGGCCTGTAGACACTCAGGAGACCATCCCCCAAAACTGCTGGTTCTGAACAACTGACTGAAGAGCTGAATGGATTATACTGTAAAGCCCACAGTCACACCCCTCCCCCACACCATCTCACCAACTCACACTTCAGTCAGTCACCTTCCCCCACCCGTACGCTGTCACCTGTTAATGGACTTCAGCTCGGCGTTCAACACCATCATCCCGGACATCCTTAGCAACAAACTCTCCCAGCTCACTGTGCAAGACTCCACCTGTCAGTGGATCACAAACTTCCTGACTGAAAGGAGTCAGCAGTTGAGGCTGAGGAACATCACATCCAGGGACGGTGATGAGTCGGCCTACAGACTGGAGGTGGATCAGCTGGCTCTCTGGTGCGGTCAGAACAACTATGAGCTCAACACGATCAAAACTGTGGAGAGGATTGTGGACTTCAGGAGGAGCCCCCCCACTCTTCCCCCATCACCATACTCAACAGCCCTGTGTCTGCTGTGGAATCCTTCAGGTTTTTGGGATCCACTATATCCCAGGACCTAAAGTGGGAGCCCAACACTGAACCATCATCAAAAAGGCTCTGCAGAGGCTTTACTTCCTGTGCCAGCTCAGGAAGCTCAACCTGCCTAAGCAGCTGCTGATCCACTTCTATACAGCCATCATCCAGTTTGTCCTCTGCACGTCCATCACTGTCTGGTTTGGATCTGCCACCAAAAAGGACAGGAGCAGACTACAACGGACACTCAGGACTGCATAAAAGATCATCGGTGCCAACCTGCCCTCCATTCATATATACACTTCGAAAGTCAGGAAACGGGCAGGAAACATCACTGCAGACCCATCTCACATAACCTAATATTATTTATTCCAGCACCCTTTGCACTATGCTCCATAATTAAAATAATAACTATCATAATTGTAATTTACTCCTGCATACTTTGCACTCTTCCTTGCACTATTGTCTCAACCTGTCTATATCGTTTGTGTTTATAGTGGATATAAATTGTTTGTTTTGTTGTTTGTTTTTTATGTATAAGCACATTGTGATCAATGATGATGATCCAAAGCAAAATTCCTCGTCCTCATACCTGGCAAATACAGCTGATTCTGATTCTGTATGATTGATTTAGGCTAACTGTCGAGCTAAGATTATCATAAATAATAATACTTACCAATTGTTAAAGGATGGGAAAAGTGTCAATAATGTGCCAGACATGATTGCTGCTGGTCCAGTACGTTGGTGTGGGGAATTCCCCCTAGGGATTTCTATATGGGAATACCACATGTACAGGTCTATATCCATGTATAGCAGAGAGAACACATATGGATCATATATGGATCTAGCAGACTCTTAATCCAATCCGTAAAAAGACTGCATGTGACTGAATAGTACAATAGGACATGCTTTGTACACACAAATATTTCAGACAAGTTAGTTTTAAACCTCCTGGTGTCTCGGTGGGAACACCTACAGTACATGTAGTGAAATATGAGTTACAGCATTGCCTTTAATTGGCTGTGTTAATAGAAATTATTGTTTTATTCTTTGTCATCAAAAAACCTATATGCTGGCTCCTCTGTGCCAACTTTGCTTTAATGTTTGCCAGGGGGCAAATAGAATCCAAATGTCCTAGTAGATGGTGCAAGTCTATTAAACTGTGTCACCAAGTACATCACATCAGTCAGCCGCTGCCTGAAGGAACAACATAACCCTCTCTTCTGATTCTTCTGTTGTTAGACTAAGAAAAAAGCAAGAGATTAAAGAGATTTTAAACTTGCTGCAATCAGGAATTTACTACAGCTTTAATTGTTCCTGAACAACATAACCTCTCCACTGGTTCTTCTGTTGTCAGACTAAGAAAAAAGCAAAAGATTAAGGAGATTTTAAACTCGCTGCAATCAGGAATTTACAACAGCTTCAATTGCTTTAATAGCTTTAATTTAAATTCACGTTGTTACTGGCGGGTATGGTACACAATGCAGAAAATGCAACTGCTTCTGAGTTAGACTTGACATCTATTCATCAATGTTAATCAATTTAGCTTCTTTTGATTCAAACACAGCATCCCAACAGAAAGAGGTTAACTCTGCGTTGCCTGAAAGTCCTCTGCCAGCAGCAGCAGCAGCAGCAGCACTCACCATGAGTGATGAATTGCTTTGAAAAGAGAGAACAGTTTCATTCTGCTACCTTTGTTGCTAAGGTTGAAATCAGTGATAGCTAACAGCATTACAGGGACTTCAATATCATGTTCTTGTTGTTGCTGCTGGCTCTTGCCCTTCATGTTAGCTTGTTGCAATGCGGATTTTTCTTTTCTGAAAATGATGCAATGCTAGGATGTTTTTGGTCTGACTTTGGTCATCACAAAGACTGATGTTACACTGTGATAATGTATCAGTGAGGTAAACTAATGAAAGACCGAAATTCACATTACACTATCCCTCCCTGTCCAAGACATGGATATCCATCAACTGTATTCTGATGCCGCTAGTCTACATGCAGGTATGCAACATAGACTGTAAGGTTTTATTTTGAAATGTTTATTTCTTTTTGTCAATTTAGATTTTTTTTCACCATTACAACAACACTATCTTTTTCAAATAATGTGTTTCCATATGACTTGCAACACTGTTGAATGCGTCCATTAAAATAATTTGAACTTTATAACATTAAGAAAAGGTACAAAGTTTTGAGCCTAAATTGGGTCTTCATCAGTCACAGATATATTCATCTGAAGAAATAGACTCAGTTCCTCCCATGGGTTTATGGCTACAGCTCCAGGACCAGTGCTATGTAAACCACCACAACCTTGTGTACATATAGGTAATTTATCACAAAAGCAGCAATACAAAATATAATCAAGGAATTAATTCAAATAATTACACAAATATATACAAAATCACAAATCACTAAAGGAACCATCAAAGAAATAAAGTCCAACACAAATATCAATTCAATTAAGAGTGACTGTGACAGCATGATCTTTCAAGGTGAAACTCACCAGCATGCATCACATTTCACATGGGAGGGCCTGGGACTATTTAATGACACACACAGTCAGTATGAAGCCTCTGTGTACATGATGGAAGTGCCAATGTGGCCTCAAAATGTTGTATTTTCTTTTTCGAAATAAATAATTGTAATAGAGTAAAAACTTTTTTTATATGAATTCAACATTGTTGCGAGTCTTTGGAAAGCAGAAATCACCGTACACTTTTTCTACCCAGCATCTGGACAAGAAAGATGTATTTTACACAGATTCCCACACATATTCCATCATTTTTTGCAGACACTTTCTCTTCTAAATTGGACTACAGCGCCTGACAGTGACAGTTTTGTGATTTCACTTAAGCTGAAGTGCTCTCTGGCTGATATTAATCAAAACATTAACACATTTTTGATATACTTTGTTGATTATGTGTTTGTTAAACTGAAATAAAATGCAGGATTTGTTGGCCAAAACAACGCACAGATGTAATTGCTGCATCTATTATTTTAGTTTTGCCAAGTTCACCTCATTCTTACTCAGCAAAGGCCCCGGGGAGCCGCTTCAGGGGTTGCACACAGCCACATGATTATACCTCAAAGCTGCAAAGTCCACATACAGGTCATTAGTTTTCCACAGAACAACTCTGCTGCAGCAGTGCTCAGAGTTACTTCCAGTAAACAACATTACTCAAACTGAAAACTATTCTTGGGGAAAAAGAGAGGCTGCTGAGTAATGTCAAGACATTTGAGTGTATCTGTATACACACACGGCAAACACTGATATTAATATGGCACTTAACAGTGTCTCAGAACTTCCTTTATTGTAAATCTTTTGTTTTATGTTAAACATACATTTCATAAGGAGGTCAAGTAGAGGAGCAGTGTAGCATGCATCACATTTCCTTGCAGGCGTATAATCACAGTTAATGTTTTAAGAAAACTATGTACAGCAAATAATACTCACAATAATAATAATAATAATAATAATAATAATAATAATAATAATAATAATAATAATAATAATAATAATAGTGTGATTTTTCAATTTATAAAATTGCAAATATGTGGATATTGGCATAGCCACATTATACAGCAAGTAAATTGTCTCTTGTCTTTAACACATTCCAATCAGTAATAGGTTTTAAGATTAAGAGCTCACACATCAGTTTTAACACTGCAATGAACACTGACTTGATATCTATAAGATTTGTAGAAAATTTCCACCATGAAAACACAAATTACACACACAATAAATAGCAGTTTGCAACTTGTATGTGTGTGGTATACACAAATGGCTCCTTATGTGACAAGTACAATGATTTTAGAGAACAATGTTACATTTGCCTTTTCTCCATGAAACAGGTCATTGTTACAGACATTTCTTGTTTTACATTCAGTGATTTGGAGAACAGGACTCCACAAACAATTTACATGTACTGTAGAGCCAACACGCCTTTCAGTAAGACACTTCAGTTTTTCAGTCACTCAGCTCCATAACTTTAAAAAGCAGATCGCAGTTTGCAAGGTGCCTTTTCCTTGAAAGGATGAGGTATTCGCCAGAAGAGAGGATTTTATTCATCGCTCTTCCCTCAGTCTGATTAGACAAGTGATGCTGCAGTTTAGCAGTGCAAGATCTTAATGAATGCCTTTCTGAACTCAACATTAAAGGTGGTGTATATAATGGGATTTACGGCACTATTCACGTAGCCCAGCCAAGTGAAAGCATTATACATCTCAGCAGGAACCTTGCATTTTGTGCAGTGGGTGTTCAATATATGTGTGATGAAAAATGGCAGCCAGCATATGATGAACACACCTGAGGAGATACAAGAACAATCGGAATATTAGAAAAAGACCATCAGAAAATTGAAGAAGAAGCTGTCTCATCGTCAACACCCAGGTATGGGAAAAAATGGAGTTGGACTCTAAAATGCAAGTATGAGAACGATTTCTTTTCGTTGCATCATTCCGCGTCTTGTCTTTAAGATTTGTTTTAGGTCTTATCAAAAAACACTGAAATGGAAATAACAACACATGCAGAGTCAGCCAAGAACCAGAGAAGGCTGGGGGCTTGTGCAAAAGAAAAACTGCTTTCTAATATGTAGATTACATAATTAGCTTGTTGTAAATTAGAAGCGAAACATATATTTAGTCTAGTTTGAACAGTACCCCCGTTGGTTTCATGTTGTAATCACTGCATGTTTTTGCATGTGTGAAGTTGATAACAAAACATTTATTGTTATTTGCTTGTCAGTGTCAGTTCGACTTTGATGTGCATATTACATTAAATAGCATTTAAACTTTAATGCTACTGATTGTAAATTATTTATACCAAATGTGAAACGAAAAAAAATCTATTACATTTAAACCAACTTACCAAGGACGATGGCTAACATCTGAGTAGCCTTTTTCTCCTTCTGTTGGGAGATCTTTCTCTTGCTCATGGTTTTCACAGAGGTCTGAGTCTTGCCATTAGGTAAGGCCTGCGTTTGGAAGGCTTTGGTCACAACGGGTGCTGGATCCCCCTGGGCCTCCTTGGTAGGATCGCCGTTCTTTTCTGCTTTCTGGCGCTCCTGAGGGGGTGTGGGAGGTGTGGAGGTGCAGGGGCTAGCGTTGGTCTTGTTAGGCATCAAAAGCTGGTGGCTGGTGGCCGGAGTGTCTCCAGGAGCACACTGTGGTTGCTGCTTCCGTTTCTGGCTGCTACCACTGTTGTTCAGCTCATCCAGCTCCAGATCTTCCCCCTCATTGACTACATCTTTAATGAATATCTGAGCAAGGTCAGGATGAGCAAAAAATATGGATTCAAATGGTCATTTTTTTAGTAAGGCAATATGTGACATTTAAAATAGCATGCAATAAACATAAGAAAAGATCACACGTCTTTAATTTAGTTTTGCTGTGCTCACAGAAGCAGAAAGGTGCCATTTCAAGCTATACTTGGATTGGAGGAAAACTTCAAGGTGACACCTTGCTAAATCTTTTGCAGGCAAAACAAATATTTTTCCAACAAAAAAGAGCACACACCACTTTCTTCTTGTTGCCAGGAAAACTCCCATTGGATTTAACAATCATGGTGCACAACCTCACATCCTCTGGATGAGTGCACTTATCCTGAAATGAAAACAGCTATGTCAGGCAAGGAGAGGGTACAATGTCAAAGCATAACTGACAAAAGGGCTGTCTAAGCACAGGTCCCACAGCCTACCGGGGTAAATGAGGCTACATCTGGTAAAAAAAGGCTTTTTAGCAGGAATCTGATCTGCAGCTTCAACTGCAGCTGCAGGCCCATTTACCTGACAGTGTAAGAAATTGTTGGTTATTTTACCAAGATGATGCAAACTCATCCAACAATACAACAGTATCAGCAAAACTTTATTCAAATGATGTTCATTTCCTCCATAAAGATTATGTACATAATCCTTCAATATGCTTAACAGATCATTAAATGATATAGTAATGTGGAGTTTATATTATTAACACACACACACACACACACACACACACACACACACACACACACACACACACACACACACACACACACACTTATAATTGTATAAAGCAATATAAGTTGTGTCGGCTTTCATCAATGAAAACATGTCAGTAAATGTAACATTGCAACATAACATTACGGTAAGATAAATAAAATTGGTCTCCTGGATGGAACCAGTTATAGAGTATTTAAATTAGATCCTGGCACTTAAAATGCCTTAGGTGTAAGTGAGCCTTGACCTTTTGACCTTACCTTAAATGTTGTCAACTGTTTTCTACAGAAAAAATCAATTCTCTTCTTGGCTACTTCTTAGGTTGTAAGTAATGCAAAGCCCATCCATAAAACCATTTTGGTTAATTTAACTGGTTAAATATTAATGGGTTGAGAAAAGTATTGATTGCAGTTTCATAAATAAACAGATCAACTTAAAAGGCACTGTTTTTTTTTTTTAAACATATTGAAAAAGACATGATAAAATGTTCAGAAACACAGAGCTATAGTATATGGTATAATTAAAGGATGTAGATCAATCTCAGTTTCATTGTGAAGCTGAAAAACATTAATAGTAGACAGCAGCCATATTGCAAGCTCACCTTCAGCGAAGTGGCCCCATCAGGGTCAGGAGCCTGACAGATGTGCTGCTTCGGTTTGGTGTTTACACGTTTTCTGCGCTTCCTCAGGACCACATAAATTTGCACATAAACTAGCAGAGTGATGATGAAGGGAACATAGAAGGACACGATGGAGGAGTACACCACAAAGGCCGGATTGGCGATCACACAGAGAGACTCATCACGAGTAGCTGTGGATATAAGCACAAGGTGAATGAATAAAGGTCTTAGACTGCACGTTATGTTCCAACTAAAATCAGTTTTTATGTAGTTTTTGTTGTTGCTGTGCCTCTGGGAATAGGTTCTACAATAAAATGGGGAACTTTGTTTTGATTAAACTTGCATCTAAAAACCAAAGGTTGCTTTTTGATTTTAATCAGGGCCCAAGCACCAACAGCGGCGAAGGCTCTATTAAAAATGAGGGATTGTTATTCCTTTTTTCTTCCGGCAAATCAATCAGCTTTTTGAGGGGCTTAACATACTCAAAAACTCACCAAAATTTACGGTTGCATCTATCCTGGTGAAATTTTACGTATTTTAAGGGTTTCGGGAATAGGTGCACAAAAGTGGCTCGCTGGCGCCCCCCACAAAATTAAATAATTGAGCCCCTGCAGTACGATTACGAAGACTAACGAAACTTGGTACACATATGTAGCGTGTCAAGACGTACACAAAACATTGGAGCAATACCTTTTGAACCATTTTGAACTGAAAGTTTGAAATTTGTGTGATTTTAGCCATTTCCACATGTACTTTAACAAACTCCTCCTAGAGATTTCCTCCAATCAACTCAGGCTGTGCCATCTTAAGACCTTAAAGATAAAAAGTTATTAAAGAAAAACTTTTTGTCATAGGGAATGGCAGTGGCGGGGCGGCACATAAAGTGGCGGGGCGGCCATTTTATGTGTTTTGCCATCGTAACAGGAAGTGGGTGTAACTCAATTGTACATAGTCCAATTGGCTTGTAACTTTTCTTGATTCATAAGACTCTAACCCTGAGGATGTTAACTGGCCAAAGTTTACTCAAAGTCAAATTCAATCAAAAAGAAATTTCTCCTGATTGACAGGGGTCAAAGCCTGATAACTACAGGCCAAAATTGACTTTTGGTTAAAGAGTCCCCTGCTGGCAACAGGAAATCCACCTTATACGACAAACATCATCCGATTTACATGAAACTTGTGTGTGGTACGTATGTGACACTGAGCCGCTCCTTATAATGTAACCACGCCCACTTAAACAGGACATGCCCCTTTATGGCTTTTGAACAGTTTGAAACTCTAAGATTTAGCCACGCCCCTTTTATCTTTTATAACTAATGAGCAGTTTGATGTAGACTATTGTGTGAAGTATCATTGAACTCAGCAGAGTTCCTCTTTAATTGACGACTATTTGCCACGCCCTATATGCTTAGGCTTATGCTGCATTCAATAATGCTTATGCTATTGAACTGTATGACATAGAGTCTTGTGTAAGGTATCATTGAACTCAGCAGGGAGTTCCCTTTTAATTGGTGATGATTTGCAGTTTCTGAGTGCCGTGCAAGTGCATGGTCACATGGAGCGGCGTCCGCCAGTAATCCTGACACGTGCAGAGGAGTGAGGGCCGGTCCAGCGCTGCTTGCAGCTTTAATTTGATTTAAAAATGCATCAGCAGGTCATTCACAAATTTTTCTTTCACCTCCTCCTCCTTAGCTTACTATTGCAATCCTTTTACAGTAATTCCAACAAACCTCACTCAGAACTGCCTTAGAGCTGATCCAGGAGGCTGCCACAGGGCTTCTATCTGATGCCAAATGTGGAGATCATATCACCCCAATTTCCTGCACTGGTTGCCTGTTAATTTTAGATTTCACTGATTTACTTTTAAAGCCAGCCAAATTTGCCCTGAGAGAGAGAGAGAGAGAGAGAGAGAGAGACACACACACACACACACACACACACACACACACACACACACACACACACACACACACACACACACACACACACACACACAGACAGTTGTTGCCACCGGAGTGATCATAGATATTGTAGATGTCACTGTAATTGTGTAGTTCATGTCCCAGTAACAACTTGTTATTTTCACACTTCAGGGTGGCTGTGGCAGGAGCAGAAGGTAGAGCAGGTTTTCTATTAAAGGAGCAGTTCGATTTCACATATGAAATTCTGTTAACTTGTGAGGAGGACTCGTACTCAGCCTGTAAGAATAGTTTATCTTCTGCATCTCTGGCAGGAAATAATAGCCCTTTTACAGTAAATAACCTTGTTCAGTTTGAAAGAAGTGGAAATTACTGGAAAGCAAGGATAGAGTGTTTTTGGCGCTTGAACCATCATTAAATCTTGGCCTTTGCTGCTTCAAATTTGATTATTTCTTTAAATCGGTTTCTGCCAAGCCATCCATTTTATGGAAGAAGCATACTAAATACCTCTTTAATTTTAAACACCTGTCTACATGTTGAACTGTCCCTGAACCCCAACTGCCTCAGATGGGTGGGTGAATAAGAGGCCCATTGTAAAGCACTTTGGGTAAAGCACAATACTGTACAAGGCAGAACATTTACGACACAAATATGAGGTTGTGATAGTGTGTTTGAAATCAACAGACACGTCTGACATACCATCCACAGTTAAAAAAAACCTACAAAAATATTTTAAAGTTGAGAAAGCTAATAAAAACAAATCTTAATTGTTTCCGTTTCAGTGGTTCCTGCTGGTGGTTTCTGCAGCCATTACTCACTTGAAAGCGATTGTGGGGCTCACAAATCCAAACACCCAAGTTATATCAAGGCACTCAAAGGGATGAGTGAAGCTTCAAAGAGAGAGGAATTGAGCCATAGGAGCTGATCAGCAACACGTCTGAGAAGCCCTTTAAATCGGAACACTCTTTAACTGTAATCCTCTGTAAAAACTTCTATTCTGTGGAATAACCTAAAGGGTCATGGCTCGCTTAAAGTAGTTGTGTTAGTATGAAGTACAGTAATATTGTAACTGCATGGGTAGCTTATATGTACTTCAGCAACATAATTCTGTACACTGCACATCGGCACTGACATTGACATGACTGGCTTTAGTGCAATGTCAATAATGGGCAAGCATTTAAAAGGTACATCAGCTATCTTCATAAGGTATATGTTTCTACAATGTATGCTGAACTGTGGATGTACTCCACCAATTTAGTCACACACCATGAAGAAATGTTTGTTATATGTATCGCACTCTCTCACCTGTGTTATTTAGGCCAAACAATAGGGGACATGATATTGCGAAAGACAGTACCCACACCACCGAGATCATGACTGTGACCCTTCTCCTGGAGCTGTAACGAGTGTTGTACAGCATTGGCATTGCAACTGCTGTGTAACTGTAAGGGGTAAAGAAAACATAGGTACATTAATTTGAATGTATTTCTACAAGACAACAGGGACAACATGAAAAAGAATCTTTGTATAAAATAGTACAACATATGGTTTGAATTTATTCATGACCTAAGGCTTAATGTATCCCCTTTCTGTTAATAGTTCTTTCTTCATCAATGCATTTTAGCTCAAAAGAAGACAGGGAAGCCTACAAGTGGTAAAACCAAGAGATGTGGTCTGCCATCTTTGATCAGATACCTTTTGATGTTTGACAGGCGCTTTGGAAATAGCAATGTGCTATGGGCTGCAGTTTTCAAGAAGAGGTAGTGTTTTTCTCCAAGGAAATGCTTTATCATTTAACCTTGTTTCAATGGTTGACTCTGTAATCACTAGGAAATGCGTAGCGTTTTACAGTGTCTCATGCATTGATTTCTGTGCAATTTGGTTTGAAAGACTTTGGACATAAATTATGATGGGTAAAGCTTTTAGGTGACTTTGGGTTTCTTTATGGACACATACAAGGCAAGTCAGGATATCTAAGGTCATTTTATTATGTCATCATAGGTTGTCATGGATTGTAAAACACACTGTACTCTGGTCTTGAGTAAAATAAGCCTCTAAAGTTGGCCCAAAAGTAATAATGCCTAGTGCTGGGGCAAGGTCATAAGAAATGCGTAGTTTCAGAACATAATTGGCAGATACATTTTTTCGTCTACTTGCTCCTAAATCACAAGTTTTTATTACATAATGCGGGAAAATGTAGTAAAAATCTAGTAAAGATGTATTACATTTTTTATTAAATGTTGACGTTTTATTGTATTTTGATGTTTTATTACATAATGCGTTGTAGCATATTGCGTTGTTATTGCATATTGGGTTGTTATTACATAATATGTTGTTACATGCTGCTTTAAAAAAAAATGTACAGTTAAATTCTTATACTGCACTGTAACTTTTCTTCTTGTATTTTATACCTGTGTTATTTTATTTTAGCTGTTTTTAGATGATCTTTTTACATAATTTACATAGAAGGGATTATTATTGACAGCTGAGAGTTTA
The DNA here is from genome assembly GCA_013375575.1 of Percina caprodes. Lineage (NCBI taxonomy): Eukaryota > Metazoa > Chordata > Actinopteri > Perciformes > Percidae > Percina > Percina caprodes. The sequence goes on from JABXJD010000051.1 coordinate 114,317, forward strand.
TGTTAACATGTCAAACAGTTTCTCATGGTTTTTCAAACATGACTAACTGCATTCACAAAAACTACAGCACATATTTAAAGACTAAAGTCAAACAATCAAGTAATTGTCTTGTAAAATATTTTAGTGCACATTATGACTCACTGATCACGCACTGAAGTGTTATGACAGGAAAGTGTGCTTTTTGGCAATCTGAGTTTTGTTAAATAAAACATTTGGCATGTTTATAGTCATATCACCTCCTACACAAAAGCAGTTTTGTCCGGGATGGCTGTGGCTCAGTGGTAGAGCGATTGTCTGCCAATCGCAAGGTTAGTGGTTTGATCCCTAGGCCTGCAGTCCTATGTTGAAATGTCTTTGGGCAGGACATTGATCCATTGGAGTGTAAATGTGTGTGAGTGTTTATCTGATTAGCAGGTGGCACCTTGTACGGTAGCCTTGGCCACAGTGTTTGAATGGTTCCTGTACTATGTAAAAGTGCTTTAAGTAGACGTTAATAGTTCATAGTCGTTGGCTTATAAAGAGGATGTGAGTTGCTGACTGGTAAGGCCAACTCCAACTGCTGGTAGTGTCTTTATTTTTTAACAATAGATTAACTAACAATCCTCTTTTCTGCTCTGTGTTTACAAAATGCCAAAAGTAAGTTTCCGACATGTTCACTTTGGTTAATAAGAACAAAATTAGTAGCGAAAAAAACAATCCTTTGAAGTATGCATTACGGTGCTGCCTGGAGCAGCTGAATTGATAAAAGGAAACACATTTGTCTGTGACTCTTATCTGAACCTTTACTAAATCAGCATTATACAGCCAAGGAAAGCAACTTGTGCTACTGTCACACTCATCCTTCCAGCAATTAGCATTCACAAGTAGCATACACAGCAAGCAGGCAGGAGTCAGATACATAATATAAATGTTAATTTAAATGTTATTCCTCTCTGCTTGTAAAATTAATTTCAAACACATGCAAACAGTGATCTACCTTGAGATTATTCAGAGTAGCTTTTAATTAGCTTCTCTCTACATGTGAGAAACTTTTGCATTCTAATTCATTCACTTTGGTAAGAGTTAATATTGTCTCTGTGTGTGGCCATGGTGAATGTTTATCTTGGGTTTAAGATGACTATTTCAGCCAAGCAGAAAATCATGTAAAATTAAAGTTAACAGAACTCTATAAAAATGAAAAACCTGGGAAATGTTATGTCCTTGGTATTCTTCAGACGTCACGCAGAGCAAACCAAGCTGTCCCACTTTTCATACATATTCTAGTTGTCAACAACTAACTTTACATATTCTAAATGTGTGTCAGTGAGAAATCATGCCAGTTAACCAACTAAATAAATGGATTTATCAGTCATTAATTATGTCAGGTAAAGGAGGTCTGTCATAAACTGGTATTTTAAAAAGCATTTTATTTTAAAAAGCATTTTATTTTTCTGTGTATTATCTTTAACTGTTATAATCAATAGTTTTATATTTACAACGCGTCAAATGTGTGTAGATAAAAGATCATTGTTTTGTTTTTACAGCAACATCTTCAGTCTCACCACTCTCATTGAGTCATTTTCAGATGCAGTAGGAATCTGTTTTCAGGAAAGAAAAGACTCCCTGTACACCTGCTCAGCAAGTTTAGCAGCTTATGAGCCACTTACGTTGTATGCATTATGTATGCACTATGAATGCATTTACATTAACTACTGAGTGTGTTATTTTAGGTGTTCCTGTGATTTTCCCACTTTTTACTTGTGATTGATTAACTGTGATTGATTGTGTGAAGACTAAAGATACTGCTTTATTGTACAGTATTGTTTATGTTATACCCGACACTACTTTATTAAAATTGGTGCTGACAGTATGCAGGAGTCCATAACCACAGGTTATGCACCCTTTCTAGAAATTGCTGCAATTTGACAAATTCACATTTATAATAGTGTAACATCTGTCGGCAAGTAATAAGGATGGGTATGCACTCCCATACCAATTTACGTGAAATAAAGGTTTTGTATATAGTCTGAAATCCATGTTTGTAAAAGGCATTTAGGTGGGTAAAAAATTTAATGTGGGCTTTGATGGTCATGCACCTAAAGATTTCCGTTGAAAATCCATGCAGAAAGCATGACAGGCCGCCCTAAACAATCAGTGCAGTTGCGAACTCACCGATCAATGCTGATGGCACAGAGATTGAGGATGCTGGCTGTACACATCATCACATCCAGAGTGACAAAGATGTCACAGTGGATTTTGCTAAAGCGCCACTCGCCCACTACCTAGAAGAGAAAACAAATGACAGTTTACAGCAACAGTCAACATAAAGCCGCTGCACCTTGTCAGAAATGTGTGTTACTTCTGCAACAAAAAGCGACCTTGACAATGAAATTATAATATATACACACACACACACACACACACACACACACACACATATACATTCACATATACACACATCACATACACACACACACACACATATATATATATATATATATACATATACATATATATATATACACATATACATATACATATATATACACATATACATATATATATATACATATATATATATACATATATACATATATATACATACATATATACATATATATATACATATACATATACATATACATATATATACATATACATATATATACATATACATATATATACATATACATATACATACACATATATATACATACACATATATATATACATACATACATATATATACATATACATATACATTTATATACATACATATATATACATATACATATACATACACATATATATGTATACCATTTGGATTACTAATACACATATATAGGCCTATATTAGTAATCCAAAATGGTTGTTACATTCATGTTATCAAAGTACTGTCACATCTGACATAATGTAAATTGACATAACTAATTTGATGGTTCCGTGACTTCATGACATCTTTTCACTGACCACAGTAGGAAGTAAACACTATATAGCAAGACTATAGGCACCATCTGTGTTAGTGGTGCAGTCCCATGTGGCTTCCAATCAAAGACATGACAAACCTATTTGTATTCATACCTCGGTTGCTCTCTGTTACATGGTCAAACCCCAAGATGAAACTAACATCATCAGTGATGCTCTGACAGGTCTGAACCATCCGATGCCAACCACGTCACCTGACATTACATACCTACGTGCTTCCTTCAACAGCTCTGAAAAGGGTTTGAGAGAGGAATGTGTTGTTGGGAGAGGGGGGGGGGCAACTCCTACCTCACCATGACAGATTAACCTTTGTCCTAGGTCATGTCTTCATTAACGTAAATGGCTGTATGTTGCTGCTCATGTCTACAACAGTAGCAGTGATTACAGAATGGTCCCCTAACCATAATGAGCGCCCTTCTCCCTGTCACAACCTCTCCTCTCTTCTCCTTGTGCCCAATTTTAAGAGCCTTATAAGAGCTTAAAACCATTGGCTGCAATACAGATCTATTTGTATCAATGTGGGGAAAAATATTCAGTGTATATTACCGTATAATTATTCTTAAACGTTGACTAACTCACATCTCAAACTTAATTTATAACTTCACACTATGCATATGTGCATCGCAAATAATACTTCAGAATGTATCAGCATTCTGATTTAAAATGCAAAGGTAAGGTGTTGGGAAATTGAAAATGCAGTAATGGAGGCTGGGGAACGGAGAAAGTTGTTAGAAAAGTGAAATTGAGCCGTTTAAAAGGTACTTTTACTTAAAAGGTAAACGTAAAATTAAACTGACTTTCATCTAAAACTCGGCTGTCTTAATGGCATTCACAACAATAAAAACAAACTTTATAAATATATGTTCAGTCCTAGCAGAAATGCTGAGGTGCATACTTTATACTTTATTATGCATGCATAAAAAACTACTAGAGAAGAATTACAAAGACAAGTCAAACAGTTGTTAAAAACATATTACATACTAAAAATACTATATTTCACTGCTGGAAAGATGAATATATATTTAAATTGAGTAATTTATAGTAGATGCATGTATGTATGTGATTTCTTTTAAGAAATTGGTGCCTTCTAGACCGAGAAAAGCCAGAAAATGTATTTTTGTTCTCATGTGGAATGCACTGGCTTTGCTACAAGTCTACTCCCAAGCCACAACTACCAGTTACAGACAGACAGTGAGGCAATCAAGTCAACTCAAGTGTGTTTTATTGTCATTTCAATCATATACACGAAACAACGTTTCACCGTGGCTCAAGTGGTGTTACACATTTAAAATACATAAAAACATTATATAAAAACTACCTAAACACAGAGCATGAACACAGCGGTGAATTTGCGTGGAATGTAGAATGGTCGGCATTTAACAGTCACAAACTCCACTGGCGGTTAGCAGTAGTTTGATAAAAGCACCCCATTTCTGTACCAGTCCGTGTTAACACAGCCCACCTCCATGAGGCGAAGCTTGCGTAGTGTGTCAAGTATTCCGTCTGTAGTAAAGTAAACAATTTTTGGCAAATTGGCAAAACGATTTTTGCGTCATGGGAGTTTTTTTTCCAGACACAGAATAGCGAGAAGAATTGTCTCAGGTGGACATGAGGGAGGGAAGCAAGGTCATTCGAAAATACTACTAGCTTAATGCTAATCGGTGAAGTATCCCTTTAATCTATTTGTCACAATGTTGGATGGTCTTTACTGACAAGAAGGAATAATGATATGATATTTATCTAAACGCCGCTACATTGGAGTTTACCCTGGTGGACGAGAGGGTCGCCTCCCTACGCCTGCGGGTGGCGGGGAGAATACTCTGACTGTTTGTGCATATGCACCAAACAAGAGTTTGGAGTACTCTGCCTTCTTGGAAACCTAGAATGGAGTCCTGAATGAACACCTTGGTGGACACCAGTGGTCAGGGAAGCCGTCCGACTGAAGAAGGAGTCTTTCCAGAGGCAGTTGCAAGGTACCGAAGGGCTGCAGCCTCTGCTGTGAAAGAGGCAAAGCAGCGGGTGTGGGAAAAGTTCAGAGAAGACATGGAGAAGGACTTCCGGTCGGCACCAAGGTGCTTCTGGAAAACCGTTCGCCACCTCAGGAGTGAGAAGTGGGGAAACATCCAAGCTGTGTAAAGTAAGGATGGGATGCTGTTGACCTCAACTAAGGAGGTAATGGAAGGTGGAGGGAGCATTGTGAGGAACTCCTAAATCCAGCTAACATGCCCTCTATGATAGAGTCAGAGCTGGAGGATGATGGGGGATTGTCGTCAATTTCCCTGGTGGAGGTTGCTGAGGTAGTTAAACAACTCCACAGTTGCAAAGCCCCAGGAATTGACGATATCCGTCCAGAAATGCTGAAAGCTCTGGTTGTGGAGGGGCTGTCTTGGTTGACACGACTCTTCAACATTGCGTGGAGGTCTGGGACGGTGCCTAGGGAGTGGCAGACCGGGGTGGTGGTTCCCCTCTTCAAAAAGGGGGACCAGAGGGTGTGTGTCAATTACAGGGGTATCACACTTCTCAGTCTCCCTGGTAAAGTTTACTTCAAAGTGCTGGAAAGGAGTGTTTGGTCAATAGTCGAACCTTGGGTTGAAGAGGAACAATGCGGATTCCATCCTGGTCGTGGAACAATGGATCAGATCTTCATTCTCGCAAATATCCTGGAGGAAGCTTGGGAGTATGCCCATCCGGTCTACATGTGTTTTGTGGATCTGGAAAAGATGCATAATTGGGTCCCCAGGGAGATACTGTGGGAGGTGCTGTGGGAGTATGGGGTAAGGGGGTCCCTTCTCAGGGCCATCCAATCCCTGTATGACCAAAGCGAGAGCTGTGTCCGGGTTCTCGGCAGTAAGCTGTACTCATTTCAGGTGAAGGTTGGCCTCCGCCAAGGCTGCGCTTTGTCACCAATCCTGTTTGTAGTATTTATGGACAGGATATCAAGGCGGTGTCGGGTTGGGGAGGGGTTGCAGTTCAGTGGGCTGGGGATCTCATCGCTGCTTTTTGCGCATGATGTGGTCTTGATGGCATCATCGGCCTGTGACCTTCAGCACTCACTGGACCGGATTGGCTTGGATAAGAATCAGCACCTCTAAATCTGAGGCCATGGTTCAGGAAGCAGGAAACTAATGCAGTGCCTTCTTCAAGTAGGGAATGAGTCCTTAACCCACGTGAAGGAGTTTAAATACCTTGGGGTCTTGTTTGCGAGTGAGGGGACAATGGAGCGGGAGATTGGTCGGAGAATCGGCGCAGCGGGTGCGGTACTACATTCAATTTATCGCACTGTTGTGACGAAAAGAGAGCTGAGCCAGAAGGCAAAGCTCTCGATCTGCAATTTTTATTCCTACCCTCACCTATCTGGTGGGGGGCGGCTGTGGCTCAGTGGTAGAGCGGTTGCCTGCCAATTGGAAGGTTGGTGGTTCAATGTCAAAGTGTCCTTGACACTGCAAGACACTGAACCCTGAGTTTCCCCCGATGCTGCGCCATCAGGGTGTAAATGTGTCTGAGTGTTTATCTGATGAGCAGGTGGCACCTTGTTTGGCAGCCTCACCCACAGTGTATGAATGTGTGAATGGTGAGTGTATGATGTAAAAGCGCTTTGAGTAGTTGTTAAGACTAGAAAAGCGCTATATAAATACAGTACATTTACATTTACCTATGTTCATGACCGAAAGAAGTGGCCGAAATGGGTTTCCTTAGGAGGGTGGCTGGCGTCTCCCTTAGAGATAGGGTAGGATAGGGCCCCACTCCTTTGCATCAAAATGAGCCAGTTGAGGTGGTTCAGGCATCTGGTAAGGAGGCCTCCTGGGCGCCTCCCTAGGGAGGGGTCCCTTGCTGGAGCTGCTCCCCCCACAACCCGATACCGGATAAGTGGACGAAGATGGATGGAATTATATTTATCTACAAACCTCAGATACGCACTTTTATCTTCTTTTTTATCTTTTATCCCTTGAATTGTTTTAGTTTTACTATCAGATGGAGAAGACCATTGAAATTCTCTTTTGCAGCCTGATTGTTGGTTGTCTGGCTTTTATATATGTTGTTAATTTATGTAGTTTTTGTTGTTTCAGTACGAATGTTTCTTTTCAGATGTCTATCTCAATGAGATTACCTTAAAATAGGCAAAATTACTGTATGATCATTATACATTTACAATGGCATTCCTCATGTTTCTCCATTACATCATTTGCTAGTCTTGAAAAGTCAGTTCTGAAGCCTTTCCAAAAGGTGCAATTCAACTATAAAAAAACATTGTATTTTAATTCACCTTGATTTTAAACAAGCTCTGAACCTCAAGCCATGCATAAAATTCTCTCCATATGCTCGCTAAATCAGTCACACTTTACAGAAAGTGAAAACTGTGGTAATTAATGCTAATTCAGCATTTAATAATAAAGGGCAAGTTGAATGCCCTGCCCACACTCTGTGACTAAGCTCTCACTAAAGTTCATGTTAATTCATTATCACAAGAAACGTCACGGTCATGGTCGGCAACACAAAATAAAAAGTCTGCACATAGATAAAGAAAAAGGAGTGTGTATGTGGTAGGATTGGCGCTAGTTATGTGTAATAAAGAAGAGAAACAAAACCAAAATATTGTTATCAAACACTGAACAAATACTGACAAGTGTTTGTTATTCTCTGAAGATGCACATGATTTCAGGTTGTGTCTCTGATTGAAGGAGCATTTACAGAAGAACGTGAAATGAATAAATACACACCTCCGAGATAAAACTGTTCACAGATTCAAGGTCACCTTCCCTTTCACATTTCAAATCTAGGTTAACATTATGAACTGGCCTCTCAGAAAATGTTTAAACATCCACATTTCCACTTCTAAATAATTTATTTGCAAGGATTTATACCAGTCTAATTGCTACTGTCTCAGTTTATCCCACTTCACATTGGCAGGAGGCAGACAAACCACACCTAACATATCCGGGATAATCCATTTTGACTTTGACAAACCGCCAGTATTTAGTTCTCAGCATGTTAATAGTGTGTGCTTTTCCCAATTCCCAACTTTGTACCTCCTTGACCCCCCCGGCTTGTGACCCGCAAATTATTCTCAGCGCCCATGTTGAAGGACGTCCCAAGTCCTAAAATGCACATTGAGGAGTGAGGATCGAGCATCGAGGACAATCCTCGGAGGAATTATAATAGAGGAAACACTGACAGATTTTTCACTCGCATACACACGTCATGTAAACAAAGAGGCGTGACAGAGCAAACAGAGGAGAGAGAGAGAAAAGGGGAGGGAGAGAGGATATGATTTTGCTGCATATGGATCCGACAATATCAGCTGCAGTGACATTTCTGCGACCCTCCCCCTACATTTTGCCATGTTGTGAATTGAACTCAAAGTAATTATATAGAAGTGGTCATAAACACGTTTCTGCTCCTCTGACGGATCATAAATTACAGCGTGTGACAAAACAATGGACAGTGGATGCACTAGTTCTGCAGGTCATATTTAATTGCCTTGGCTTTTAATGACAGCTCCTAGGCAGAGATGTCTTGTGTTTGTTAAAAGCCTGTTGCCTCAACTCCTCGAGGCTCTTCCTCAACTCCTTGGCTCATATCTCCTGTGGGAGAGAACGAGACGCGAGGAGAGAAATCGAGGCGAGGAATCAGATTGCACAAACTGGGAACTAGGAAAGGGCTGTAAAACAAAATAATACAGGCAGACATATGGAGGCTATGTAAGAAACTGGAATGGTTTTCCATGTTATCGTCACACAATCAATACACACTGCAGCCCCCACAAATGAAATAATCATGACAATCTGATCTAGATTTGAAATCCTTCAGCTCGCATACATAATTTGGTTACGACATTTGTAATTTAAATGCATCTAAATTTACCCATCAAATAAATAAGTCATAACAAAACCTCCAACAACCCCATACTGTAGATCCATCCTGATTGATCCTACATGGAACAGACCTCACAAGTATCCAGTTTAAATAATTTTAAGGATTTTGCAACAGGTTAGAAAAAAAGTTTAATGTCAAAGGATAAATTCTAAAATTGCTCATGCTGCTCTTAAAAAGGGGCAGTTCACAGATTTTCTACTCAGCCAGTGAAAACAGATGCATAATGCCATCTGTGACTCTGGTGGAAGCTCTCTAAACCCTGACGATGTCATAGTGATGTCATCTCATGGGTCTGGAGAAGACTAGACATTTACAATAGAAAGCCTGTGTTACAAAATGGGGGCATAGAGTTTAAAAAAAGTGAGCATTTACTAGGGAAGGAGGATCAAATGAAATGTAAGTGATCTGTGTTATGGGAAATGTAGGATTGTGTCGAGGGACACAACAGCTCAGAATCTAACTTTGATTTTGATTCCTTTTTGAAATCCGATTTGTGTCCATAAACATGCTGTTACTTATATGCAATGAACGTTTCAGAGCAGTTGCAACCCTTACCACACTCCAAATGTGTTGTCCACCTGTGCAAAGCAAACACTTTACACCACTGGACACTCTTTCTGCCATTAAATTAAAATCAATATTTTATTGAGAAAGTTACGTGATGACACCTCCAACTTTTCCATAACACTTCAATTTGGGCTCCAGCCCTGTGGACTCAGATGCCCACATCAACAGAAAGAGCAAGTAAACATTTCTTATAAAAAACAGTGTGCAGGTTCAGGGCCTCAAGTTAACTTTTTTGACCACCAGCCACTTTATTTGCCCCATAAAAAGGAGGAAAACAGGAATTGGTATGTCTCTATGATACTATTCATGGTAGCCTACTAATGGACACTGCGCCATCATCACGTGCTGTAGTAGGGGGGGTACCTATTGAACTTTAATTTATCACTGCACCTACAATAATGTAGCTGTCATTCTGTACCTCTCATCTGCGTTTTTTCCTGCATCCACTGTGGGTGCGTGCGTCAGTCGCGGGGGGGGGGGTGGGGGATGGAGCAGGAGCCCACCCACTGCAGCGAGCCGACAGGATTGAAACAGCTCAGCTTTCATTGAGTTTATATTGAGAAATCATTACAGCATACATTGATGTTAAAATGTGTTACATGTTGGCAGGACGTTTTTCACTGTACATTTTGTTGGTAAATGTGAGCCTCTTGAGTCGCACACGTCTTGTCTACATATCAGAAACACGGAAATGAATTTGACCCATTGTCACTCCCGCTTGGATTGTTGCGAGTAATGAAAATGAGATAGGGGGCCCTGGCTGTCAATCAATGTCTTCCAGTGATGCGGGCCCGATTGGTCCAGGTCCGTAAGCAACTGTGTACCCTGCTTACCGATAGTTAAGTGTCTGAATCACTCAATTCTTATTGGCTACCTGTCAATGTAGCACGTAGATTGACAGTGTTACCCGCCAATTGCAAAATTCATCCGCATTTGGCAGGTGGTCGGGTGTTAATTTTTGGCCCTGTGCAGGTTGCGTATTACGTGGATAAACAAGCTTTAGTCTGATAACTGGTGTCAATGATCACAAAACGTTTTTCTTGTTTATTGGTAACAAAAACAGAATAGTAATTTATTACTCTCAGAAAATCTTCATATCACTGTAAGATTACCGTTACAGTGACCCATTGCAAGTCACCACTGTGCTGTATGTGTAAACATACATGGAGACAGGAAAAGACCATGACATCCTATGGATATATACACTGCAATCTGATCAGAGGTAATCTTCATTATGCACTGAGAGATACAGGAGGATTTGAGTCCCTGTAGTCTTAGATTGCATTTCTATACATTAGACAGCATGACCTAAAGCCTGATGGCCAGAAATAAATAACCCAGAGGCCGGGAAGATGGATGGAAGAAATGGGCAACAACCAGAAGATAGAGAATTTTCTGAACAATAGCCCACATCCTGCTTGCTATTGATTTCGTAGAATGGAGATGATTTTATATTGTTCTGTTTTAGGTTGCACTTGTCAGTAGGCATCGATGTGCCATGGCTGCTTTAAAAACAAAAGGTCTGCATTATCCCACACAGCAGCGAATGCAAAATGATATATCCAAGAATTAGGAAGAATTATTCATAAACATCCGACCTCTGACTGAAAAGACCGGCCTGACATTTTGATGTTGTCACATAGTGTTGCTACATTACAGCCCTTTAACCACTACAGGACTGATATTTACAATGCTGATGCGAATGCATCTTGTTTCACCTTGAGCCTTTGACCTGCCGTTAGCTGCGTCGGGCTTGCTTGGCTCATCCCCTTTTTACTAGTATTTTGCTGGCACCAGGTTTCATATAAAGCCCTGCTGTAAGCTTAATATGCTTTTTCATTTTTGAACATATTGATGCCAAACTGAATTCTCTTTAAAGTTAATAATTTCCTTTGAGAAATGAAGCTTTAAGGGCCTACCCTCTGATGTGATGTTGATGGTTTACACATTCGTTGTATTGTTTCATTTATGTGCATCCATTTGTGTGCATCCTGTCCCAGAAATGCTTGTTACTGACCTAGTTCTGGGGAGTTTACTCCCCGGAGTCCTTAGGTTCTCTTTTATCCCAGCATATTTCCTTTGATTAGGATGGCAACAAGATCTTGGCTGCAGAAGTCGCCGTGGTCCTGCTGCATTCCCTGCTGCACCCTGCTACGCTCTGCGATGCCCAGCAGTGTCCTGCTGCGTCTTGCTGAACCCTGCTGCATCCCGCTACGTCCACCCATGCTCTGCTATGCCACGGTAAACCTTGTAACGCCCTGCAGATCCCTGCTATGACATGAACTACTACGACGAACATTTGTAGTCACTCTTCTATTATCTTTATTGTGACTACTATTGCCACTGTGCATCACACACCCAACCAGCACCGTCAGACACCGCCTACCACGAGCCTGGGTCTGGCTGAGGTTTCTTCCCAAAGGGGAGTTTTTCCTCGCCACTGTTGCACTAAATGCTTGCTCTTGGAGGAATTACATGAGTGTGATCTAGACCTACTCTATCTGTAAAGTGTCTCAAGATAACTTTTGTTAGGATTTGATACTATATAATTGATTAGATAATATGGTTGTTGAACGAATTTGTGAGGTAGGTCCTCTTCATCACAAATATTTTGCAGCATTAGTACACTGTAACTCATTATGTTACGGCTAAATGAAATGAGGCACATGTTTTGAATGTTTATTGTAAATTATTAATAATTTGTTTTGTGCAGGTTTGGTTACCTACACATGTGTAGTATGATATAAACTTTTCTTGACTAATTGAATGCAGGTTAACAGTTGCTGCCTTTACACTAGTAAAGTTTGTAACTCACCTCTGTTATGTCTCCTCTCCAGAGTGTTCGGGCTAAAAGAGTACCCAGTGTATCGATCCCCATTTTAAAGGTTCCGGGAGATACCATGTTTCAAGCAGCAAAGAGGTGTTTGAGTACTTTAATTAACTGTACTTGGATGAATTGTTCAAACTAATGATGTTTGATTGTATTAGGTAACATAATGTAAGTAAATTGATATAACAGTAGGGAAGTAGAAATGTATTTGATGTGGTTGATGTGGTATTTTGTGTAATTGTTTAGAATGAGTACATTTGAGATTTATCTTGTACTGTGGTAGGTCTGATGTGGTGGTCTAGTGCAGCTGCTGTCCGGACCACATGCTGCCTGTGGTGCGCAGTTTATTTGTTGCGATTATGGCTGACATTTTTGTGTTAATTGTCGGGCAAATAAACACCTGTTGATCCGCACCGTACCTCTGCCTCAAGTCTCCTGCTCTAATTATCCACCCGCTCTGCGGCCAGAAAATAATTGAATAATATACTACAAGTCTGCAAATCACTTTGTTTTGTTTTCAATGACACAAGATACAAAAGAAGTATACTGTAGGTCTACAGATAGGGAGAGCTGCAGGGCATATCAGCTTATGTATTTGTCTTCCAGTATGTACAAAGAGTATACATGTGTGAAAATGTTTGTGGGTGTGTGTGTGTATCTCTGCTGTCCTACCTCTAAGTAGACAACCCATGGCATAACCAGTGTGGCCACCAGAAGGTCAGCAACAGCCAGGCTGACAATCAGGTAGTTGGTGGTGGTCTGCAGGGCCTTCTCTCTGGACACAGCTATGCACACCAGCACGTTGCCGAAGACGATGACAAAGATGAGCAGAGTAAGCAGCATGGCATAGTAGTTGTAAGGGTGCTTGTTCTCTTGATCTGTTTCGTTGAAGCTCCATGTCCCATTATCATTGAAACTGTCATTGTAGGCATACTGGGTAAAGACATCCATTAGCTGTGAGTGACGAAGGCCAAGAACGGGCCCTGCAAAACACGCAGACACACAGAGAGAAAACAGCATTTGTATGTAGTTGTGTGAATGTAAATGTGTGTAGTAACAGTTTTATGAAGAAAACAAAAACTGTGACTTTTTGGGACAATCTGTATTCCTGCATGATATAGACACAATGTAGACAGACATTTTGGAGGGCATTGGCTCAAGTGAAGGGCAAATAATTATTAAATAATTATTTATTAACAAAATGTCACAACACTGACAACCTGACAAAACCTAACCAATTGTATTCCCGCACACTCATGCAATTGTCCAGTACTCAACAGATTTCTGCAAAAATAATCAGTTCACAGAAAGACTATGGTCTTCTTTAGTTTTAACAGCAGATGAAACTCTGCCACAATGTGCATGTATTCTATGCTACTAGTTTCAAGTAGATAATCAGAATAACTGACAGCACCAAGGAGAGGGAGAATTTATTTATTTTTAACATTATGGAAATAACTCATTTTTCATCATTATTTTGGGTTATTAATAAATAGCACTTATTAATAAATAAATTCAAAATCAACAAAAATATTCACACGGAAAGGGCTATTGCTGCTATTTTTTGAATTCTTCATGTAGTGATCAATTTAGAGATTTTGGTCATTTTGCTTCCATGCCTTCTCGTACTTTAATGGCAAGAAAACTTCCAAAATACACATTTAGATGTTTGTTTTAGACCTGTACCCTCCGTCTGTTTGCATCTGTAGATTTCGTCTAAATGAACCAAACAAGCTAATGTGCATATTTCAACACAATATTTCATGGGGAAAAAAATCTCTGGATGTGAGTAATTAACTAGGAAAGTGCTGTAGTGAAATGTTTAGTTTAAAAATTCAGTTTAACTTATTCACCTGCAGTGCCTTGTCAAATGTTTGCAAATTGGCACATTTTAATTAGTTAACACCTAATTTGCAGGGGCGTCGGACTGGGTGGGAAAAGGGGACTGAGTGCTAGAATGAATTGCTGTGGATGCAGGGAGGGGCTCATAGAAAATGCTTCTCTTCAGGGCCCAGAATTTTGTGCTACGCCCCTGCTAATTTGCATATCAAAGTGGCTATTATAATTACATTATCAGACAAAAATTAAAAATAACACAGCTAAACACAACTGGGGTAGGAGCTGCTCCTGCCTGCCTCTCTGTGTCCAACAGTGTTCCGCTGCTGCGAGGGGACGCGGAGGGAGAGGGAGAGGAAGGGTGAGTGGACAGCGTTGGACCTCAGCAAAGTCTCATCTCCCGACCTAATATTTAGTTTTTTTTATTCCATAAATATATTTGTTTGACAGGGAAGCTGTGCGCAAAAAGGAATATATATTCATTGACTGCACTGCAGAAAAAGGGCACTTTTTCTTATGGAACAAAAAGGGCAGGTGCTCAAGCCCCATTTGATGTCTATGTGTGCACATGCCTGTTGTGGGGTCTTTTGCAAACACAGTTGCTTTTACATCAAAAGCAGTGTATCCTTAATATGAACAACATTAGGACTGTGCTCATCAAAATACTGCTTGATAACACCATTGTGGTCAAAAGCTTTAATTTATAAGGTTCTGTTTAGGGGCTATAGTTGAGTATGAACAACAGGTTTACATTTATTTGGGGCGGTGATAGAGCGGTCGCCTGCCAATCGGAAGGTTAGTGGTTCAATCTCTGGCCTTGCAGTCCCATGTTAAAGTGTCCTTGGGCAAGACACTGAGCCTGGAGTTGCATAACTGTGTGAATGTATCTGATGAGCAGTTGGCACCTTGTATGGCAGCCTCGGCCACAGTGAGTGAATGGTGAATGGTTCCTGGACTGTGTAAAAGGGCCTTAAGTAATTGTTAAGACTAGAAAAGCTCTATATAAGAACAATACATTTACAGTCCAATCAGTGGTCCCAACTTGCCAGATCTTTAAAAAAACACACATATAAACTGAAAGGCAAGCAAACAGTGGAGCTGTCTACCCTTAAGAGACAGATCACCATAATATCTAAATCCTTAATTAGTGGCATTGTGCCGAAAAAGTCATTAGAGACACACAATTAGAGATTTAGTTTTAGAAAAGTGATGATGAAATGTAAACTCATTATTTTTTTATTTATTTACAATTATTTATGTTTGAGCTGACTAGAAACTCATGAATTTGAAACTGCAGTAAATATTCTTTAATTATCATTGTATAACAAAAAAATATTAAAAGAATGTGTATTAGCTTAGCCAATGTGTCACAAACTAGACAAAATGCATCATTATGCATCATCAGAGATGGCAAAAGTACTCACTTCCAAAACTCAAGTAGAAGTACAGATACTTAAAAAATACTCTGGTAAAAGTAAAAGTACTGATTTAACTTCTTTACTCAAGTATAAGTAACAAAGTACAGGCTTGGAAATTTACATAAAGTATAAAAGTAAAAGTAACCTTGTGAATGACAACCACTTTTTATGCAAAGCTACCTGGACCAAACAAATGTTACTGGAGTGCACGCTGAGAAACTTCAGTGGACATGGAAAAAAGGCTCTTTATATGCCATTGGCTACATTTTCAATGGATGTCTGCCAATAGGCCTAAAACATCCCATAAATGATTATTGTGACAGAGACTCCAGGTTAATAAGATTCTGATTGAGCAGCAAGGTAGGACTTCAGTTGTGATTCTGTGACAATTCAGAGATCCAGTTTCTCTTTTTTAATCTTTCCCTTAACATTTAAAGGAATTTACATGTATGTGTGTGCTCAAATATGGCTTTGGAAAGAAAATTACGGATAAAATATGAATTTCTAAACAGACATTAATTAATAAGTTCCCCAGCACATTGGCCAGGAGTCAGTCTTGATGCTTACAATCTCAAACATCTCTCTCAGATAATGCCGAGGATGATTAGGAGTGTCTGGCTGCTTGTCTGCCGAATCTCTAGGATGTCTGTTTTCTTAATTTTTAATCATGTCGCCGTCCATACTACTGTGTGCTAACGTTAGCGCCATTAAGCCGCAATGATTTGCAGAATGAATGCAGAATGACGAATTTGTTGAGTCGTCTTAGTGGTGCGTTAAGTGCAACGTACAGTATATTCCCATCCAATTAGATTGAATAGGGTATTGATCACGCGAAAAATATAACGGTAACTCCATTGAAATTATTTGAAACTTGTTAGTGAGGACTAGATTAGGACTGTATTTAATGCTGATTCTGATTTCCATCTTCACCCCAGATGTGTCTGTTAAAACATGGACGGAGACAACTTCTTACTGTTGATGCAACGTGCAACCTAGCTAACAGGTAAAGAACACACTAGAAATGTGCGTGGAAACCCATTGCTTTAAAGCTATAGTGCATAGTTATGACAACAGTTATGACAACAACACTGGCGGCGCATCCATGCACCCCCACCCCTCCTCCACGCAGATGGTAGCAGCCAAAGAGGACACAGAGGATAAAAAATATACAAAAGACCAGGAATGAAAACAAAACTGGACCACCGAGACAAAGGGGGTAGACATACAGTACAATGATCAGACAACAGACACCCCAGAGACTAAATACACAAGCTAATGAAGGTGAAACAAGGGACAGGTGACACAAGGGCTCAGAAACAGGTGAACCACATCAGGATGTGGCAGAAAATCACAAAGATGGGAAAACAAAAAGACATGGGAGAAAACAGACTACAAAATAAAACAGGAAACTGAAGCATAAAATATACACAAAGATGAAAACATCCAGACAATTAGGAAACAGGGAATAAAGTAACACAATAAAACAGAAAATGGAAAATTGCAACCATGACACCTTCCTGCTAACTCACACTGTAATTGGTTCTCCAGCATTTCAGGCTGCTGCTCCCGCTGACTTAAATCTACTTAACATCCTAATCTACATTTAACTCTTTTTATCGCTGCCCCTAACTCCATTTCCACAACCCAACAATTATTTTCTTACCCTGTAATTGTTTCTATAGCATGTTTTTGTCTTCTTGATTCTACTTTGTTTTAGTTCTTATGACTGTTATCTGCCACTGTTGCCTCTTGCCTCTAGGCAAGGGCATTGCTGTAGAAATCCTGTTGAACAAAGTTAAAGAGGGAATGAACGATATGGAGTGAGTGTTTCTTTGTAATGCATTCTGTGTCTGAAATATGTCAGGCAATAAAGTCTTTGCACAGGTGACAAAACAAAAAAAAAAGTCTTTTCAAGTCTGTCTTAAAACAGCACTCAAACGCCGATATGGACATTAAAAAAGCATTTAGCTCCTATAATAATTCCTCCTCTCCATACGGGCAATGAAGATATGTCTTCCTTATGCAATTCTAATTTAAAAGATGGGGGACAAAATCTAGTTCTTGTTCCATGTAAAACTCCTTTGTTCAGCCAAAGCTAATTTTGAGAAGACTTTGACAAATCAAGAGGATATCTTCCAAAGATAGTCCATCCATCCATCCATCCATCCATCCATCTTCATCCGCTTATCCGGTATCGGGTCACGGGGGGAGCAGCTCCAGCAGGGGACCCCAAACTTCCCTTTCCCGAGCCACATCAACCAGCTCCGACTGGGAGATCCTGAGGCGTTCCCAGGCCAGGTTGGGGATATAATCCCTCCACCTAGTCCTGGGTCTTCCCCGAGGCCTCCTCCCAGCTGGACATGCCTGGAACACCTCCCTAGGGAGGCGCCCTGGAGGCATCCTTACCAGATGCCCGAACCACCTCAACTGGCTCCTTTCGACGCGAAGGAGCAGCGGCTCTACTCCGAGCTCCTCTCGGATGACTGAGCTTCTCACCCTATCTCTAAGGGAGAAGCCAGCCACCCTCCCGAGGAAACCCATTTCGGCCGCTTGTACCCTGGACCTCGTTCTTTCAGTCATGACCCACGTTCTTTCGGTCATGACCCAAAGATAGTCTTAAAAGTTAATTTCTCTTACTTCTGTCAGGAAACAGTAGTGTCTATGAAAACAGAGGGGATTTTACGACAAGGGTTGTAACTTTGGAAAATATCCTCATTATATGGATAGCAGACTGATAAATCCTCATATTGGCTTTACAGTAAACTACAGAATCCAATTTTACATGGAGCAAGGGCTGGTTTTGGTTCTCCAACTCTTTACAGCCATTATGGAGAGGAGGAAGAATTATAGCGGCAGAAAAAACAGCTCCACTGTAAATATATATTATGTATATTATATATATATATATATATATATATATATATATATATATATATATATACATAAAGATGGACTTTCCTTTTTTACATGTAACCTTGGAGTCCTGGAGTTGCTATGAATGGTTTTCTTTCTATAAAACATTATTCTTTTGATTCTTTTCTCTTAAGCACTTTCACTTTACGTGTAATGAAATAAGCTAGATAAATAATTGCAATTTGTTCTTATATCTACTGTACATGTACAGATTACTTGACCAAATGCAATACATCCAGGTTATTGTTTTTGCAAATGTGACACGTGATGCCATGTTTTGCTTTAACTTTTTCCAGACAGTGGTTTTCTTCAAGTGGGTTTTCAATTATTTATTGTAGTCTAAAAACCACTCTGCATCATGGCTTCCTGTCACCTCCTTGAGCTTAATATGGAACTCTTGAACTAAATGTTGTAGCAATGCAGATTTATTTTTTTATTTTTTTTACATTTGTTACATTCATCTTCTTACAGTAATCATTGACTTATGAAGGCCAAATTATTTTGTGCTCTTTTACGCCCTATATGAGCGTATAAAATCTCTGTTGATTTTGAAGAACTTCAAGGATTATCAGAACACACTGTACTTGTGAAGGACATATTCTTTTAGTAATTTGTTTATAGGGTCCAGAAACGTCTAACCTACAATACATCTGAATGACACTGCACTGATTAGATTACACTTTCAAAAAGGTGTGTCCATTTGTTTCTTTAACCTTGACTGTGAATGTTAAGACCTTCAAACATAATTAGTTTTTTCTCTCTGCTGTTTTAAAATCATATTGTCAATACAGAGCATATACATGCAAAAGTGACTAGCTAATGAAAGGATGGACACAACTAGACACATACTGTACACTGCAACATGAAGGACATCTAGCATGCTTGACCCCAGAAGACAGCTAAATTAATAAGAACAGTTACCAGAGGAGGGCAGAGGAAAGCTTTAGTGAAGGAAAGAAGAAAGACTTATAAAGAAGGAAAGAAAGGGGTGAGTGAGGGAAGAGTGTTCCTGTTAGGATGTGTAAGTATTGCTCTGGGGCACCAGTCTGTGTGTGTACCCTGCAGATGCCCTGTGCTGTCTAATCTAATTTATTTGCCAGCTCTACTTCTTTACTTTCAGTACGTGAGACTATTCTCACTGCTGGCCAGATAACTAGTGCTTGCTTATAAACAAAAACCTTGGCTCCTTCCATGCTGCCTTCAATCTCTTCTTATATATTTTAAATGACTCCTCTGTGACCCGTAGGCTACCTGATTATGATAATAATCATGTCCTTCTCCACAGATAAGTCAGAAGTCAAACAAAAGAGCCCAAAACAGATTTAGTGTCTTGCACAAGGAATCTTAAATAGAGTAGATATCCGCAGATTGTTAAAACAAGAACCAGTGTCCCTTGTTTAAAGCTAATGCTGCTAATGCTAATCCTTATAGCCTTCCTACTAGAGCCTGGCAATATGGAGAAAATCAAATGTCACGATATTTTTGACCAAATATGTCGATATTGAGGTAATATTTTAGGGTTGACTATTGATGCGTTCACACAATATTTACACAATGAGCTTTATGATGTATTCATTCAAAGGTCTAATTTTGCTGTCATGAATGGCCGTTGGCAGTCAGCTGAGGCAGTCAGCTTATTTGTAGTCTATTTCAAAAACGTGTCACTTCCTGGATTGTTCAGGTGCCGCCGGAACTTCCATCAGATGTCCTTCATTTCGGCCGAATGTCTGTCACCTTCCGCTTTCTTTGCACTGGCATTTTGAACTCTGGTCAATTTATGAGGACTATGTTTGAGCGTTTCTCAGATCTCTACGGGGTAAATCCAGACAGCTAGCTAGACTACGTGTCCAATCTGAAGTTTTACAACTACAACAACTTTTAGGTACACATGCACTTGAAGGAATTTCTTCAAAATGTACTCATTACAAACATACTAAAAACAAGATGATACCTCAGATCCACAAAACAAACCACCAACCTAGTTCCTTCGTGAAACTACTACCACAACTTTAGTGAAAATGATATGGAGATGACTCAAAGGGACTTCAAAATCCTCTGCAAGACAACATGTGACAATAAGAGAGAGATGGAGCAGACACCTCTCTCCCACCTGATGGAAGTTGAGGGTGTTAACGTGAGAAGGTTTTTGCACAAATATTGAAATCATCAATAATTAAAATCTCATCAGAGTGAGTAACAAGGTCTAAGATAAATTCAAATTCTTCCAAAAACTTGGAATAAGGGCCAGATGGTCTATAGAATACCACGGGGTGGACTAATCAAAGTATGTTGCCCTAGACAAAGCTGATGCATTTTCAGTTACAATGATTCCTAACACACTTAGGTAGGACAGTGCCTATCTTTATTTAAAGACCAGGTGGCTAAGACCAGGCTATGTGAGACTTTTGGTCTGGAAATTAAGATTTCACATGGACATGCTTAATTTTGAAGATTTAAGCAAAAGAAATGCTTGAAATAGATACCGGGCCAGGAAAGCAAAATCATTGGAGAGTGGATGTCTTAAGAATTGGCCTTCATTCCAGTCAGGTGTCATTTTGTCTCATTAGTTCATGGCGGTGAGGCACCACTAAAGATGTGTAACGGAAACATCAAGTAGCACATAGAAAACGGATACAGATATAGATATAAATTACAGCACACAGCCTCAATGGGTCCCATGTATTATCAGATTTGTTCAGTAACAGAAAACTCTTTAGCTTCTTTTCCTTTAAGAGGGTGGAGAAATGTAACAGGTACAATACAGGAGCTAGGGAAGCAAACCACAACCTTATCAGGATGAATCATTTTCTTAGTGTATACCAGTGCAATGGAGCAAAATAACAATTACAGAGGTGCCATGGTCTAGAAGGAAAACTGCGGCTGCTCAACAACTTTCCCAAATAAAGTGACACATATTTTACTTCACAGTGTGTGGCAGAATTTCATTAATTTATCTTGATATTTTACATCAGACATAATTAGAAATTAAAATGACCATAATGAATGTAATCATTTTACTAAAATAAGGTGTAACAATTTGGTTTACACTCTCACAGGACAAATTGGCCATTTCATATCTGCAAAGGTTTATGTGTTGCTGATCAATACCAGTATTTCTTGTTATTTTTCAAGGTGCTGCAATTTCCTGCTTTGAAAACCTTTCACTCTGTGCTCTCTGCTTTTGAACAAGCATATGCATTTTGCAATTATCAAACAAAAAACAGGCAAACTATGTCACAACACATAGTATTTTTATAATCCATTATGGTGTATTATTCTTTCAAGCAAGTAATTAGCTACCAGTCTCGCTGATTTTGTCATAATGTGACACCTTTATTTGCCTCTATTGTTTTAGTTGTGACTATTTAGGACAACAGTAAGCAGCGCCAGACACCTGTCAGTGCTGTTGCAAACATCCACTATTCTCAGCTCAGACACTGTTGTGTGCAGTGCGTATAGTGTAAATAGGAACAGCAGTCAATAAGCTACTGGTAGGAAAATTCTCACACACAAACTTGAATTCACCAGCAAAGACTACTCCATCAATCAGATACCTTTGAATAATTTATTAATGAAAGCTGATTGGTGTGCGACGAGTGAAGTGGCTTTTAGTTATCCGTTTGCTGACTGCATTGTCCTGAAGCTTTGGCAGGGAATCTGCCATAGCACCTGGGCGTGACAGACCCCCTTACCATCTTATGGAAAAAAGAGAAAGGAGAGGAAGGAAGAAACAGGGTGGGAGCGAGGGGCACAGCATGTGAGAGCATATGAGAGGTTAGGTTAGGTGGTTATTTATAGGAATGCCAGAAGAGGCTCAACTGAGGTGTGACCCTGCTCTTGAAATTCTGCTAGGTAGCTTCAATATATGAAATGAGCAGGATGTAATTGGGAGCTTTAACTCTAAAGAGGAGTTTAAAATCACAGATATAAACTGAAGTAGCACAGTGGGTGTCATCCATGTCCTAATAAACAAAATTGCCAGGCGGCAGAGTGTACAAAGTGTGAAAGGAATTCTAAAAATGTAGCAAATTGAGTATTTTTTAATACTTGTTAATTGTGTAATACAATTGTGAGTGTGTGCTTTATTTCTTTGGCTTCAACTGGGAGTGTGTGGGAGATCAGCGCTGCCAGTAAACTGGAGAACTATAAAGTCATAAAATGTGTAAAACAGTACGTATGAATACAGTATATACTATATATACTGTATATATATATATATAGATATATATATATATATATATATATATATATATATATATATATATATATATATATATAAATAATGAAAATGTATCAGCTTAAATAACAATTTAACTTTATGCTCTTCAACATATACTTGTACAAATGTTAAGCTATAGTACATAGTTTCTGTGCCTCCGCCCCTCCAAACAGTCACACAAGAGGAGGACACGCAGGATTCAAAAAACATGATGGACTCATCAGAAGAGGTCAGTAATTCAATAGAGTTTCTGCGCATGAAACCCTTAGTTAATTGAATATAACGGATGTTCATTAATATAAAAAAGTTACGCACTAAAGCTTTGAGAGCATGCAAAAAGCACCCAAATACATACACTGACTAGACATGATACAACTAATGTTTGTATCTGTGCAAGCAGCGTGTTGTAACAAATGTGTTTACACTTTACTTCAATGTCCACTTCAAATCCAATTTCAATGCCACAGTTGTATCTATTGTTTTTTGTTCTTGGTCTAATTAACAGACTGATGGAAAGGTTGCCAAGATGTGGCTGATTCACTCAGAAATAGCAAGACTACAGTCCTGGCTTTCTTTGATACAGTATAGCAAAGAAAAACATCATGAGAATTTTTAGGATATAATGGACTTGCAAAGTTTGTATTCATAAAAAGGGCAATCTGAACTACAAGCACAAAGCCTAGTTATGTATGATAGTTTGGAAATTACACTGTGGGTAGGTGTAATTACTTTTTTATAAGAAAATACAAAATGTTCTAAATGCTTTGGTGGCGGTTACAGGAACAATGGTTTTAGAAACGTTTGTTTGCTGTCTTACTCACTGTAAGATGAAAAGATCAATTTTCCAATTCATGTTTTGCAAGTACTGCTCAGAGACTGGAAGCAGGGTAAATGGTTAAAGTCAACACGTTATATAGACTTATGCATACACTTAGAATGATGTAGGCTGTAAACTACTATGGACATGACAACTGAACAAAATCAAAAGCTCCAGATCAAATAAATAAGTGGACTTTAAGTGAAAGAATGGCTTCAACTGAATTTGTCTGCTCTACCAGAAGCTGCAGATTGTTAGCAATGCCTAGCTAACAAACTTCCTACCTCCAACAATAACCAAGAATCACTGAAAAAAGCATATTATGAGCCAATTAAACATTATTTGAAATCACAGTACATGTCAAAAAGAGTTTGGGGCTGGAACGTCCAGTGTTTGAAAGCCTGGTCTCGGATGCATCAGAGATTAGGTGATTAGTGGCTGGGTCCTGCTCTCCATTGGACAAGCTCACTCCAGCAAAAACTTTACTTGAAATAGGATAGCGTTACATTAGTCCTGTCCTACAATAATCCTGGACTATTTCAGCAAGTTCAGCTTGAGAGTCTCCACTGGTCAACTAACATCCGACTGGCAACATCTGGAGGTGGGGATAATCACTGGCTGTACCATCAGTGACCCTGTTTTGTGCTCGCAATGAACATGATGGTCAAGAGTGCAGAGGCCTCCTCAGCAATTCCGGAGTAAGGCAACCTCCCATAAGAGCCTTCATGGACGACCACACAGTGACAACAACGGCAGTACCAGGAGCCAAGTGGAGAGACTCATGTCACGGGCACGCATGAGCTTCAAACCTGCAAAGTCCAGGTCTCTGAAGAAGGATAAGGTTACAGACAGATTCCGCTTCAGGCTGGGAGAACACCAGATCCCGTCAGTCACTGAGAGACCAGTAAAGAGCCTTGGATCTTCAACTCCAGCCTGAACAACAGAGACTCCATCAAGGCAACTGGTGCTGACTTGGAGGGATGGTTGAGAACAGTGGACAAGTCTGGGCTCCCTGGAAGATTCAAAGCCTGGGTCTACAACATAGCATCCTCCCAAGAATCCTCTGGCCTCTGCTTATCTATGAAGTCCTCATGACTGTGGTGGAAGGTCTTGAGCAAAAGGTGCGCAGATGGCTGGGTCTGCCGCGTAGTCTAAGCAACATCGGGCTATATGGGAACACCAACAAGCTCAGGCTCCGTTTAGCTCAGTCAGGGAGGAGGAACACCTGCAGTACTCTGGATCCAGAGATGCCAAAGTGTCCGGTGCAGGGATTGTTGTGTGGACAGTGAGAAAGTGTAGCCGAGGCAGTCCACCAAGGAGAGACTCGGCTGAAGCACAAGGCCATCCTTTGAACAGTGGCACAAGGGAGAGCCGGACTTGCGCCACACTGAGGCAATCGGCAAGGGGATCAAGGACAGGTGATACACTAAAGCTACAGTCAATGCCATTCACTTCATCATGGAAGGACAAAAGCCAGAGAAGACACCGAAAAACTGCTCGGTAGGTTTGCTCTCAACGGCCCAAGACTGGGTCATGACATTGGACCTGGAAAGGCCTGAAAATCCCAACACATATCACCCAATCCAAACTGAGACCTGACATCATCTTGGTCTCGGAGACCACAAAACAATTGATTTTGTTATAGTTGACAGTGCCCTGGGAGGAGAGGACGGAGGAGGCTCATGAGAGGAAGAGGGAGAAATACCAAGAACTGGTGGAGGATTGTCGGAGGAACATCCTTAGTAAGGCCTACGGCATGCTGGGCATAACAGGTGCTAACCAAAGAAGAGCCATAGGCAACAACGTGGAGGCAGCAGAATGGCTCTGGTTAAAGAGGGGAGAGCAATGGGGTTAGTGGAATGCCACTTGGACACAGGCCGGGTTCTGATCAGCCTCGGTTGGGTCGCCGGGACGAGGGTGTCTGTTACAAGAACCGAAACACCCGGTGAATCCTGGATACAACACTGATGATATGTCCAAGGTTGTGCATCAGAAGATGTTTCTGTAAATTGTCTTTCTGTAAATTTCTTTCTGTAAATGTATTGGTTGTCAAAAACAGGTTTAGGGAATGTGACAAGGAGTGAGTCCAAGCAAGGTTATACTTGTGTTTATTAAACCAAGGTCAACTATAATGGAGTGGGTAGATCAGTAATTAAAGTAATGTATTCTTGTGTAGCATGTGTGGAGGTGTTGAAGGTGCAAAACCAAAAGATTAATGCAGGGTGCTCGCCAGCTGTAGGATAAGGAGGACAGAAAGAACACACAGACTAGCTTTTGATAGCCTGGATGGCCAAACTCAGCTTAATCGAGCTATTTACGCTCCCTGTCAACTGGTTGCTAAGGTTGACAGCCTCTGAGATGGTACACATCAAAATGTTGAGCTCAAAATGAGCTCACACAAGAGCTCATCCCAAGTGCCAAACACAAGGCATATAGCCAGACAAAGCAAACCACCAAATAGACCAAGTAAGTGCCAACCACAGTAGCATACCCTAAAACATAAGGCTAAGCAGCCAACCAAATTGTACATAAAAGAGGGCACCAAGCTCCAGCAACAGAGCTCACACAAACATTAGACACATGAAAGAAAATGCCACTGACTGTAGAAAAGATGCTGGAAAAAGTACTGTATGTCCCGCCCATTTAGGCTCGGCGATGAGCACTACTTGGAGAGCTTAGATGAAGGGAATCAGGGCAGATGGGAGTAGCAGGATCTGGGATGAAAGGATAATAGTCTGAGGGCATCTGGTGAATTTTTTAAAGAATAACACTAAAGAAGTCTGGGAAAGTGGAAAAAAAGTGGCAGAGAAGCAGAATGAACAGGAACATACACAACTATGGTGGACACTGTCATATGTCCTGTCCCAGAATGGAAGCTTGCTGGGCATAGCAACGGTAACTAGGACCACCAAGATGATTGAAGTTGAAACAGACACAAAGCTACTTTAACTTTAGGATAAGATCCTTAAGAGGCTACATGCAGTCACTGGGCACTGATGGATCACAATGCATCTATGTATAACTATAAAAAAAATCCCTTTTGTTATTCTCACTGAGATATTACACTGAGAGCTGTTCATGCGTGAATTTTCATATTCATGTGAAGGCTTTATATTACTAAACAGCTGGATTAAGAGTAGCAGCTACCTTGTATTAATCTATCATCAGCAAACCTCTGACTTTTGAGCAGTTGACCCTGCCCTGGATGTTATCTTAAAATAGCCTGACCTCACTTTCTACCCACAATTCCTTAGTCTCACATGCAACCACATCTTCTTATTTCCAGGTGACCCCAGCACTGATCTATGAAAACAGGAGGCATTATCAGGCTATCCAGGACTTCCACAGTAGTGACAATGCTTTTCTCTGCAGATTGGAAGCACCATGGCCTCATCTGGCCAACAAAAACAGATAAGAAGCTAAAGTGGGGGGTGTTTGTCTTGTACCCAGTAACTACATGTCTTCCATAGGGTTTGGCTATACTTTCTTTCTTCATCAGATAAAGTGAAGAATTTCATTCTGAGAAGAAGTATTCAAAGTTATGGTACTTACAGAAATTGAATATTCTAATTTGTAAGTATGGATATTACTTACTGTTATTATATTATTAACAATATGAATACTAGCCTGTTCTCATGAAAGCAATGCAGTAAAATTCATACGTATTCCACGTATTTTGTACAATATCATACAAACCCATTCATGAGAATGCTTTGATGAATATATGGGTGTAGATTGTTATAGTTTATTGGCTTTTGTGATAACGGAACACTTATAAAATAATTAGGAGGTACAATAATGTAGTTATGGGGGAGCAAAAATAGGCATGACGTTACCCAGTAATTATAAAACTCTAATTAAAAAATTGTGTCAATATAGTAACTTTATAATTACCCACAAATACACAAATTGTTCTTGTTCTGCTTTACTGTAACTATATTATTATTGTACCCCACATTATTTAAGTTTATTAAGGCTGCTTCATACACAGCAACCTTTTTACAATTGCAATCACATCTACCATACCATAATGAATGGCCTCTGAACTGGCATCATGTAGAACAAAAATAATAATCAGGCCTGTTTCTTGTTGCTGTTCAGTGCTAATCTCATCCAATCATGCAGCAGATATGCAGTAATCATTTTATTAAACCTTGCTATAAACCAAACAATTTGTATTGAATCACTGCTATTCTAGAGGCTTGAAATTTGATTGTTAAACACCCTCAAACACACAGAAAAACACACACATGCACAAACAACACATCCTGCATGTGCATGCAACAGAACAGAAACACCCCATTTACAACAGTATCTTCATTACCGCTCTACAATACACAATTCAAGTATGTACTAATATTGGATTAAATTATCAAATTTATGTGGATAATATGTCAGGGTAATTTTCTTTTCTAAATTCCTGTTGTCAAATATTTACACAGTTTTTTCTCCTAGAAGTGTAATAAGGTAATACGCCCGTGCAGTTCTAATGCAACGTAAAAATGTATCCTAATTCCTAGTATCAGTCTATGCAAAGGGGAAGCAAAACCTCAAGCTGATACCACTTGGTCAATACAGTAAAAGTGTTTGATTCTACCCTGCGATAGCCTTCATCCTAATTAGTTTCCTATCTGCTACATTCCCTTTTAGATGCCAGGTCAAAATCATTGATGCTGGCTAAGTCAATGACTATCTAGTGAATTCCCTTTCTCGTAAAATAGCTCCCTTTTGCCGCTTAAAGAGTGAAGAGGCCACTCATCACAATTGTGAAGCCGCTTTTTGCAGGCTGGCTGTGTAGGTGGTAGCTGCTATGACTTTTACCGAGCTGAAAATAAACCTGCTCATTTAGAGTATGGCAATTAGTGTCATTTTCTTGGCGTTGCAATTATGCCTCCTTTCTCTCTACACTTACCATTATGAAATGTTGTAAAATTCTTCTTATGTAAAGGTGCACTGTGTTTGATTTGGCCCTCTTCTGAGATATGGCAATAAATATTTATTAAAAAAATGGAAAGATGGTGTATGATTCAAAAGAAATATACTGTAAATTGCTATTTCCTAAACATAAAAAGGCACTATTGCAGCCAAAATCAGTTGCGCTCTCAGTGGTAAACTATCATCTTCATAAAACAACTACAATAGTAAAAGAGTTACAAATTAAAGAAAGTGTTTGTAACAATGATTATAAATCACATCAACCTTTCGGGCAGTATGCATCTGATTCATTTTTCTATATTTAAACAAAGAAAAAAAGACAATTTGTTGTGCCAAGATGCTGAACCTCCTGACTTGACTTCTAAACAAGTACAACAGGGACCACTCAGTGATTTATTTAACTGACGTATGCAATAACTTGTATCACTGGAAAATAAGTACAAATTTTAGTACTGACAAGGGACTTCTCACCGTGGATATGCTGTCAGAAAAAGGTGAGGACAAAAGAAATATTGAAGACCATCCAGGAAGCCTCAAGTCCCATTGAGAGAAAGGAAGATGGATATAATGGGCTGAATTAAAGTCACTATTGCACCATCCACAAAGACAAAAACCCTCTGGGTACAAATTTCACATATGCATCAATGTTATTGATAGAGTTGGACATAAAGGTTATTGTAGCGATGATTTCAGCCATTACCTACTCAAATCAAACCATAAGGGTAAAAATGGTGGAGCATTCGCCCACTGGAAGGAGATGAAAGGAGAGGGAGGTTGGTAACAAGCCTCCATCTACCTCATTAAGTTGCAGGGAAGCTCCAACCTAACAACCAGTCTTGTCTCTTGTGAGGCCAAATACTTCATACACAAGTACATATACCACACACACATACACACACACACACACACACACATCCCTGGCAGATTTTCCATTACAAGCCAAATAACACACAGACACACACCTAGGAAAGGATGCACATAAACATCCACACATTGACCCTGCATAACCTGACACATGTTGCCTTCTCAACAAAGGTCAGAGATGATCTGGTATATCCATTGCTACTGTAGGCCCCCACTGTACCTCAGCAACAACTGGGTTGTTGAAAAATCAACACATTATCTTGTTGATAATAAATAATAGTGTGGTAAAAATTGAGTTTTTCCTGTTTGGTCCATGTCTGAGCTTACTGCACAGTCATCTGAGGCAGTTTATAATCATGCATATCCCCACACTGAGCTGGATGGTGCTGTTGGCTATGGTGCAACCAGAGATGCAGTGTAGCAGGTAGATCTTTTGCATTGATGATACCTGTACCTGGGTCTTTCTGTTATCACATTCTCTTTCTTCTGAGTTTGGTACAGAGATACAGTCAGTTCTAACTCATTTACTGCTAAATTGTGAGCACGCCGCAGCATTATCTGTGAAATAAGAGATCATCCGTCACACGACCAAACATCCCAGTCTTCAGTCCCTATAAACTCTTAAGTGAAAATGTTGCATTATTTGGTTGCTTTTCTTGTCCTTTAAGAAAAATGTGGCCAGCTAAGATAATTAAAGCAAAGCTGTCTGCTTAAAGTACATAATTGTGGCCATAAAGGGCTTCATTTAAACGAAAAGGAAGGGAAGTATGACCCCAAGTAATATCAGTGATTAGTGAAATGTTAAAAATAGCAGCCCGCAATAGCCTCCTTTCCATGAAAGTACAAATGTTCTTATCAGTACCTGCATCGGTATCACTACATTACACATGCAAATGCAGGGGCCTGTTATAGCATGCTACAAGCTACTAAGACTTGTTAAAACATGTCATGTGAAAATGGGATTTGCAGGATGCAAGAAATATTCAATTGCTGTTTT
Organism: Percina caprodes; assembly: GCA_013375575.1. Taxonomy (NCBI): domain Eukaryota; kingdom Metazoa; phylum Chordata; class Actinopteri; order Perciformes; family Percidae; genus Percina; species Percina caprodes. The sequence goes on from JABXJD010000051.1 coordinate 144,551, forward strand.
TGAATGGTTGATTGCATGTAAAAGACTGTAAGCAATTAATGCTGCCAGTTAAATTGCAAGGAACTTTTAAAAAGTAGTGGTTTTGCAGGGTATATTATGTAGGAGCTTTCTCTAAAATGCTCAAGTGGTATTGAATAAGCTATTTGTAATCATGATAAATTGCTGAATGAGATTGGCCCAAAAACCCTTAACTAGATGGTTCTTAATCCTGCCAGTACACTTCTTTCTGCAAAATACAAGATACTGTAAGGCAAGGCAAAGCAGCTTTATTTGTATGGCACATTTCAGCAACAGGGCAATTCAAAGTGCTTTACTCAAAAACAGTTAAAAAAAATAAAAAATAAAAAATAAAAACTGTTAAAAAAAACTGTTTAAGTTTTTCACCTGTCCATGGCACATTATGCTGATACAGACCTATATATAAACTATATATATAAACTGTAGCGGTGTAAAGAGTCCACAACTGAGTGTAACAACATTTCTTTTGCAAACAATTGCAGACCCAGAGCAAACATGAGCATCCCACTGGAGTCAAGTTACTGGCCACCTTAGAGGGTTAGAGATATTTTGCTGATCTAAATCCAAGTCTGTGTCATGGCAGTGTGTTTAAATGGCTGCAGTGCACGGAGCTCCGAGCAGACAAGGTCCGCCGAGATCCGCCAGATTACACAAAACTCATCATGGAGGTCTGCTGAGATCTGTTGCATCTCTGTGCAGCTCAGAATAATTGGCAAAAAATCCTCTTAAGTCCAGTATTCCCAGCTTTTTTTGTGTTCAATTTTTATTGACATGATTATATAGGGGGTGGGGTTACGAGTTGATAGAAAAATGCCCATGAATTAATCAGTAAAAAATTGGCAAGCACCACAAACAGACCAAAAATATAAGACATATTGTAAGAACATTTGTATTGCAACCACTTATTTTGTTGCTTTTTGAGGAACTCATCAAGCAGGGGCAGGGCCAGAAGGGAAGCACAGCGTGGCAACGCCCCCTGAAATATGATTCCCCCCTCAAGTGAAATTAATAATGAATGTGATGTTTTATTTTGTGGAATTACATTGTGCTGTTCTATCCTATTTAATATTCTCTATATTTCTAAGAAGAATATATTGGCTGTATTCTCATAAAATGGATCCTGTAATTGTCCCTGAGATCAAGATGCTTGGTGCTTGATGAATTCCTTTACCAGCATTGTAAATAATTTTGCACACTATTGTATTATACATCATAGTATGCCAACATTATGAGCACAGCATTATACGGAATATGAAATAAAAAGTATTACTCGCTTATTTCATCTATTAAAAACCTTGCTGCCGAATTTTTCAAAGCCGTGGTGTCTGCAGGCTTTGCTATTTTCATAGATTAGCAGTTGCTGATAAAGTATTCAGACAATAATGTAACAAAGCTAAGACCAAAAGGTCATACAGACTGGAGGATACATGCTTGCTTTGTTCACCAAACAAAAGACTCCCAGACTCTTGAGGAAAATGTCAAGGAAGCTGCCACTGAAAGGCTGTTTTGTACAACCCTAGCTTTTATTTGGCACTTGACACAAGAGGTTGAAAAAAAATGGGTTAGTTAAGTTAGTTTAAGTAGGTAATACCTTGTGAGTAAATTATTTTTCTTTTCACACCTTAAGGGTCAGGCACCATATACTTGAGTTGGAATGATCTGGAACTGCTGCTACTAATTAAAAGTTTACAAGGAGATACTTGAATAGACCACATATTCCCATTTCAGGATATTCACACCAAACACTCTACACATCAAGATAATTGGGATTTCTCCAAGGAAATCATGTTCTTTGTTTCTACTTTTGCTATTAATCCTCATTACTTCAGCCTTTGTTCTAATAGTCACCCTGTCAATCGCTGGACATTGTCTGTCACCCCCTTGGTCCAGATCCACCTGTGGGAGTGTAAGTAGTTTTTAAGCTGTAGTATTTTATCAAGCTCTACTGGAGCCACAACCAATTAGGATAGTCTGTGTCCAATGACATTTATTGTGTTTCTGCATGGAATGTGCATGTGCATTCATGCATACATATGTGGTTGTACAATAGGGTGCCTGATATCCTCTGACAATACAGCCTAACTGTAGGTAAAGCATTTTCACACCTCTCTGGGGATATATTGTGTTTGTGTCTAGCTCCACAGTGAGATACAGAGTCATGGAAAGGTTCCCTGTTTGTTTCTGCACACCAAGTTTTGACTGCCTGTTGCTCATCCTTCAAGAGACCAAGATCAATGTGATGTTTTTCAAATTAAAACTTGCCTATGTGATGATGCATCTGGCTAGCAGAGAGTTAGATGTTGTACATGTACGTATAGGTACAGAGCATGTGTGTGTATTTCCAGTCTGTGTGTAATGTGTATAATAACAACAGAGTGAAATCATTGTAATTTATTAATAAAGTGTACATTACTATTATTATTATATTATATAATGTTCATACATTATTTTTGGTCTGCTTTTAATGGCAAGACAGTCACTTTAGCAACTTTGTGTATTTGCATATGTAATGTGTGATGAATTTGCAAAGGTGTTAGTGATATTCAAATTGCACTGTAAAGACAAATAATACAGAGTTTGTACACCTCACCAAATGAATGCTGATTGGGGAGAAAAAAGGGAAGAAAAGAAAATAGTTGGTGCTGTCTTCCTTCATTTTAAGCAGCGTTTAATATCATAGATGATTAGTTATTAATGAAAAAAAATAGAATGTTATGGCTAACAGGACCAAAAGTGTTTCATTGAAAATGGATGGCCCACATTTGTTCCTTTGTTTGGTCGGTTATTAACACATTGGTGTAGATGCGCTCAATTAATAACATGTTGTCCAAGAGTTTAAAGTTAAAGTTGGATATGACAATCGGTTTATTTTATATAAAAAACTAAACTAATACAACGAGATAATAGTTATTCTTTTAGTCTTACCACGTAATGATAACACTTACTCACAATACACCTAACAACGTTTTTTACCATACACCTAACCACAGTCAAAAACCTGTGACCTTGCTGTGTGCAACACAGCTGAACCAATTAGGGCACATTAAAATAAACTTTTTCCACCCCCAGCGTCACACGCTGGGTGCCAATGAAATGGCTCCAACAGAAGCTACTCAGTTAGGAGTCTTGAGCCATTGCTATACACCATTTTCACAAATGTAGCTCAGCGTAAATTCAGGAAGACCTAACTTTTAATCAATGCGCTCCTAAATCAATTCAGCTGTTATCCAAATAAATGTTTATTTTATCATGCTGTGTATAACTGTTGCATATCTGCAACTAGTCTCTCCTGATTTAAATGTATCTCAGTGTAAATCCTTTCAAGAAGACCTCACTCTTAATCACTGCTCTAACTAACTCAAATCAGCTGTTGGAGGCGTTCACTTTCCTGCTAAACCAATCAGAACTGTACACAAATTGCAAGGGCTAATCACAGAATCACAACCCTGCTTTAAATAATCTGTTTCTCCAGTCTTCTAGTCCAGCTGAGTTGCATATCGGCAAACATGTCTCTCCTGATTGAAATGACAGATGAATGAATGTATGCGGATTATTCAACTTTATATATTTTGGCATTCACAGCCAATTAGTTAAGAACTGTTTTAAATTTAGAATTGTGGTAAATGGTTGAATGTAGGCCAGCCATTAGGAATTATTTCAAAATTGCCCAAATTGGGTCCCTCGTACACACCCACTCCAGCACCATCACCCACCCTTAGCTCTCATACAAACATGGGCAATTATTAAATAAGCTCTCGGCCATTAACCTTGTTGTGACAGAGATAGAGTCTCTAACAATCATTTCCTAATCCAGCGTAATGCAGTACACCCATCCAGGCCATGTTTTGCATACTGTACATGTAGTCAATATGTTCATAAAACACAAACATTCCAGCCAGTTATTTCAAAACACATAGAATATTGTTCTACTTGGTGCCAGGGTTAACTATGGACCTTTGCAAGCTGCCCCCATCCCTGAGTTTGTGGACCGAAAACACTGGCTAAAAACAAATTATTTTCATGTATTTTGATTATTATTTTTAATAATAGAGTGAAATGGACCTTATTATGATTTGTAATGTGTTGGGGACACTGGAGTGTAATGGACTATTTCAAATTTTCCGATTACTGAATTGCCAGAAGCTTGTTTTGTCTGTGTGTGTTTAAATCTTGTCTTGTTTATTCTATAACTCATTGCAACAAAATACTGAGGCCACATACTCATTTAGTGTTTCACTAATTACTCGAACATAAGGCACCTACAGTACATATGTATCAATATATATCATGGACACACCATTAATGCACAGCAAGACCAACCTGCCGACATTACCTTCTCCACATTTAACTGTAACCTTGGAGCTCATTCAGAACCCTGATGGATCTTGCATTGGCTTTAACACCTAATTGGCTCCTCCATCCTTTCAGTGATGGTGCTGGTCCCAAGAGTGTTGACATATTTGACATGCTGAGAAGTGGATTTAAGAAAAGAGAGAATGTAGGCCAGTTGGATACATTTAGAGAAATCCAATGCAATTAAATGATTTACTGTTAAAACATGGGGGTGCTGAGCCACATGTCTGCCGCACACACACTATAAGACATACAGGAGGAGCTGCAATATACAAGAATAGAGATATACAAGAGATATACAAGAATTCCACTGCTTGTTAGAGGAGTCTATGTTTACACTGCCATTTTGAGTTTCCAGTTAGTGCTTTAGGTTCTGCTGAAAAGGTAAACTATTTCATCTTAGCTCACTTATGTTTCAGACAGAACCAAATGCAAAGGTCACGGAAGCTGTCGTGTCCATTCCTTTGCCTTTTTTGTTTATTCTGGTCCAAACAGTGTTCCCTCTTTTCCCTCTATTCTGCTCATTGACATGACCTCAGGAAACATCTACAGTTATTTAACATTCTGGGTCTGCTGGAACTGGAAGAGCTGTGTTTTCTATGCTCGATGCATGATTAGAAGATGTTTGAACCTTGACGGTGCTATTGTTTCACTTTCCTGAAATCATCACAAATAATCTTCCAAGTATCAAAGTAATCAAGACATTAATTTATAAGTATTAACTTTCATTAAGGCATGTAGAACTTCATTATACTTTCAGAGTTTACCCCCCCAAAAAAAATATAATGCATCATTGTTTCCTCTAAAGAGAACAACGTTAAATAAAAACAACAGCTATTGTAACATTGCCAAGAGTTTGTAGATTGTGTAATGTTTTGTATCTTATAAAACCAAAGTTAATGGTTCAATTTAAAACAATTTGGTACTTGAATCTAATGGTTTCACTCCAGTCCAGCACATATGGAGAATAGCTTTCTTCTGAAGAGCATCTGAGGTTGATGTTGTAATTTCACTGACTGGATCTGGGCACAAGAATCCCTGAAACAACCAATATTTGTTTGAGTTTGTAATTGTAGTGCAGCATGGCGTTTGCTTTTTTTTTTATTACATGTCATCTATCTTAGGAGCAGTATGATGAATTTAAATGTTACTATTGACTGACCAGCTGTATCGAGTGATTGGCTTTAAACCTCCTAACAATTTTGCTAATAATGTGCCTTATCTACTTAAAGACTGTCAACCACCTTGATGTAAATATCATCATGCAAGCCAATCTCTCACAATAGCAGAGTCTTCTTTCTATTAATCCCAGTAAATTGTGTTAAGAAATAATATCTGTTTTTAAATGGACAGTTATCTGGAAGCATCCAGGGGATTAAATTCAATGCAACTGTCTGTGTCAAATAGCTAGACTTCACAAGCACTGCTGTTTCCCTCACAATGAGGTGTGACAGATCAGAGACAGGAATATGTAGACTCCATATGGATGAACAATGTGTCATACTGTCACTGAAAAAACAGGGAATAGACACAACAGCCAGTCTCAGCAGATATCTTGGTATTTAACTAAAGATGCTTTCCCTTGGGATGACCTGTTCACTTTCCTCTATCAAGAATGATTAAAATTGTTAACTCTGTCTAAGTGGAGTTGACATAACCAACTGTCCCCTGTCCAATAAAACCTGTCAGTGTCCTTTTTATTGACAGTTCCAATTTGGAGACCAGGTGTCATGACCAGCGTTCAGCTATCCAAAGATTCACACCTGTCGACTTACAGCACAGCTGCTGACCACATATCATAGCAGTGCTTATATTCTGTACCTGAGTTATCAGTTTTTTTATGAAGGAGTTGGTCATATTTAGTCATATTTAGTTTCCTTCGTTTGCCTTTTTTTTCTTCAGTCATTGCTGACTTAATTGAAACGTGACTATAGCTGGATGTCAATATCAGTATTGTCATGATGACCATTTGCTGCCACAACATGTCACTGTATTTGGAAAATGGCAAACTAAGCATATTGATACTGTAAATCTGCAGCAAAGTGTGGAGGGAACAATTACATATTTGAACAGAAAAGAACTGTGCAGCAATATCAGGCTACAGACAAGCAATTCAAATACATAAATCATAAAAAGGTCACTATATACTCCGTATCACAGCCACACTGTTAGCCCACACATGTTTAACAGGAGAGCTACACATACCTCCCGTTCTTTCCCCCTCATTACTTTCGCCTGCTGTTAACTTGTTAAAGCAGCTCAGCGAGGGTTGATGGGATATAGGACGGGTTGTGCAGCCAGAACAGCAGTCACCTGCCCTGCACGGAACGTTGTGTCGAGGACACGCTGCTTCTGAAGAACCCAGCACTAATTACAAACTGGAACGCACAAACAGATCTAAAATCAGCGCTCCGTGGGTTGGAAAGGACAGATTGGCATAGGCGCACTGCCACATTTGAAGAAATAAATTACAGCTTTTAGAGCACTTTTTCTAGGATGGACAGCGGAGAGCAAATGTTTGCAGTTTCAGTTAAAGCCAATCCGGATCAATACTGTAAACAACCGACCTGCTATACAAATAAATCATTCCTAAAATGTAAAGATGTGTGTGTCACACCTACGCCTACACTGTTCGAACATTGAGTGAGTGTGAGTGCGCTCACATTCACTCATTCAGAAATGGACTCAAAGTGTTCGTTTGACATAAATAATGAGCGTTGAGGTGAAGCGAAAAATTGTCTGACAACAGCAAATTCACTTTGAAAGTTAACATTTAACACAGCCAATAAATCACTTTGCCTCACCCGAAGCTCTCATTAAGTGGGCTTGACTGGACCACTGATCCCTGCTGGATTACAACACGAATAGGGCGTTATTTAGTGCTAGACTGACAGAAACTATAGATTATCTTGTGTATTTGACAAGTTCGGTGCAAATCACACAATGAAAATAATTGCCTTACCTTCACGCCATAAGTTTAACTGAATCTTTGTTTTTACAGGGACCGGCTGTTAAATCCAAGAGCATCCACAGTTAGGTCGTATCCTTCATTTGCTTTGCACATTGTTTATTCTTTATAATTTAACCGAGTCGGTGCAGCGCCTTAGGTGCGAGGCATTGGCTGATAGGAAAAACTGCACTGGTGAGAACCACAAAATACATATTATTTAAAAAAAAAAAATCATTAACTGTTTTCCGTTTGTTTCTTGAAACGCCGAGGAATGATTTTATTCGGTTTCCGTCTTCAGAGAAGAGAAGCAGAGGTTGAAACTGTACGATGTCCGTCTGGTGTCCAGGAGCTTTACGCACGGAGTTACCTTCGGTACTGACGAAGGCAGGATACGCGGCGACTGTAAAGAAGTCTGCAACATCAAGGCGGGGTTACATCTGTACACAACCTGGGAGTACGTATATTTCCTTTACTGTCACCGGGATGGGCAAAATCGTATATAACCATATGTTAGTTTGCCTTATATTTTCCGAACTGCAGTCTTCACTTTGCCCCACGAGCTGCGCGTTTTAGTAATTAGTAAGCAATAGGAAAAATGTACACATGTGACTGTAAAGTATTTCATCCTCTGATAGCAGAGCGGACGAGATTCGAAAGAGAAATAGTTTTAGACTTGCATTGGTGCAAGTGGAGGAAAATGGTAATGGTGTGGGAAAGTAAATAAATAGGTGGACTGTGGTTAACACTGCATTTGGACCCATATACTAATGAACACAAATCTGTCTGTACGTTTGTCAAAAATAATACATTATTATTATTATTATTATTATTATTGAAATCATGTATTTTATCCAATAATTACCCCCCTGTCGTTATTCAATAACTGACACCTCAGAACTCTGCTGGCTTTCATTCTTGCTACCATATAAACAGGAGCCAGTATACACATGGACTGTTATGCGGATATTTAACTAGCTGAAAAGATAGAAACCCATTAGTATTCTGTGCTCTGAGGATAACCAGTGAGAAACAATGTAACACAAATTCCTCATCACATCCTTGAGTGTGGATTTGAGATGCATCCAACACAAACTGCCCCAGTCTGTGCATATAAAGGCAATTACAAACCAGGAGTTTGATTACTAACTTAAGACCCACTTCTGACCTTGTTGCCTTATAGTCTGAGTATAAATACAATTGCCGTTGACTACACAACAGGTGTTTGGGAACAGATACAAGAACATGTGACAAATACATTTTTTTTTGTATGAAGTATGTCATAAATAGCACAAAGGCATTTTGAAGTGCTGTGCACATTTCTCATGTTGTAGCTTTGGGGTTGTCTCTTTTGGGTTTGCTGTGTCTGCATCCTCCTGGAAAGCAGTCTGGTTATAGTGATGATCCTCGTTCCACATCACATTATTTTAGAGCTAGAGTTATTTGTGTTACAAATGTAATACTGTAAAGTGTAAGTCATTATTTTCAAGGAACTCATGGACTCGTGGTTTTCCATTGCCTCGCCGTACACCTTCACAAAGGTGAGACTTAAATAAGGATTTTTGTTAATGCACACCCTGGCCAATATATGGTAACACAACACAGTGTATAATCAATCCAACCATTACCAGAACACAAAAAGAGGGTGATCACTCAGGGTCTCACAGTGAGATAAGATGGCCAGTTTTCTTTTTTACAGTATTCAGATAGAGATCAAAGGCTGTAGGCCCAGGAGGAAAAACATTGCTGATGATATTAATGTATCCAGGATTACCGTCAGAAATCTAAAGTAAGTACATTGACTCAAGTACTGTACTTAAGAAGGCACTTTATTTGAGAATGTTATATTGGGTATTTACACACATCTTTTCCACTTCATACCAAAGAGAAAAGGTGCAGCTTTTACTCCACTCCAGTAATCTGATGGCTGTCATTACTTTGTAGATAACAATGTAACATTCAATAGAACATTTATTAGATTTTACTAACTAACAGCAAACTTTAGTAATATATGGTGTCTCTTAGAATACCTGCAGCCTTAAAACACTGTCTACACAAATTGTTCAAGATTAATACTTTATCATGATTAGATTTTAATACTTCCCTGCTTTGACATTAAAATTTAGAATGCAAAACTGTTACTTACTTATTGGATATTGCTACTTTTATCTACGTAAACAATCTAAAAATGTCTTCTTCCACAGATTACTGGTTCCATTTTTTATGCATTTTGGGGATAAACAGAAAAACAAGATGTAATGTAAAGGTATACATAGGTAAACAAATGTTTAATGACAATCTGTAATATCAACTAAGTAAAAAATAAAGAATATTTGTTGGTGGGGTATATCAGATGACAAGTTGAAATATGTTTTCATCCATATAAATTAGAATAGAGTGCCTTTATTTTCATTATACACCTTTCCAGTGTCAACAAGATACAAGATATATAAGAGGTATATAACATGGAAGTATAAAATATAAGTAGTGCAAAAGAAAAAAAAGGGGGTGGGGCGAGGTGCATGGTTCCTGAGACGACTATATACATATATAAAATAGTAAGAAAGGGATTAAATATTAAATATTTCACAGTAATGAAATTAAATGATTAAATATTATATATTGCATAGTAATGAAATTGCACAGAATTCCCAGTTGTCAAAGTGATAAATATTTAAATATTGTACCGCAATGAAATTACACCTGATTTCAGTTGGATTCCAGCTGGATGCAATGTGTCTGGATATACGATACAGTTGGAAACAAGTAATTGAAGAAAGAGTAAGAAACACAGGCTGAGAGAACATAAGTAAAAAGATAAATTAAAAACAACCACAATTCTCACAATGGATGAAATATCACAGATTAGTGACACAACCTGAGTGTGGGATTTTCTTATGCGGGAAGCTGCCCTCACAAGTCTTTTCTCAATTTTGTGCTCTTGTGGGGGCATCTGTTCTCAAGCAGCAAGCCAAATCACATTTTATATGTTCTCACTGATTCATACATAATCATACACACTTAGAGGCATACGCCCATGTAGTACACACGCAAACATGCACAGTCCCTATGCTTGTTGTGTGTGGCACAAACACATCTAACTGCTGACTGCCACAAGGCAACTTTGCAGCCTGGTGCTGCCTGATATGGCCTCTATTAACTTGAGTTGATGAGTGTATGTTGGCAGAATGCTAAATAAATCACAACAACGTAGATGATGGTACTCAGTTTATGCTATTTTACACACACCTGGTCATGCTAATGAAACTTTTCACAATCCACAGAAGATTTCTGTCAGCCAAGAGATCCACAATATTACGTATAATCTTAATGTCAGGGGGTGAGTTCACTTCAGTAATTGGAACTCATTTTGGGCCTCTTGTTAAACAAGACTTGGAGAGACAGAGTGTAGATTTTATTTAATTTATTCTCTCAGCCTGGCCAAGGCAGAGCGACCACCAGTGAGAAGATGCCAACTTGAGGTAAGCCAGGAAAAGACACGGACCCGGCAAGAAAGAGGACACTGTGACATACAGGGCTCTCATTCCCTCTTTTACTCACATGAAATGTACAGCACACACACATACTCTAAGCATCAATGGTCCTGAAAGTGAATCATATTTAATGGAGCACCAGTCATCGCTTTAAAGTTCACCTCATCCTATAAAGAGTTTATGATGTTACCACTGGTTAGTACCAAATATGTCAGTACCAAGCATGTGTGACATCCTTGCTTGACACTGTGGCTCGTTCCCTGGTTGGCACTCGCTCTATGACATACAATGAGACAGAGAGACAAAGATGAAGAGAGTTTTGGCATGGCTGCCAGTTTGGAAGAAGTTGGTAACAGCAGAGGCACCACAGAGAGGAGTTAAAGGAGAGATGAGGAAGAGAGAGAGAGAGAGAGAGTTGAAGACCCAGAAGAGATATCTGGATATTAGAGATGCACTAGCAGTTGCCTTTCCTCTAGGGAGAGTGGAAAAGGACAATCTTTTTTTTATTGTAAGCACATTCCCACAAAATGCCAAAACCAAAAATTAATTGATTATATTAACAAGTTCCAAAGCCTGATGTAGCTTATTCCTCTGTGGTATAGAGCTCCATTGTTGTCCAAATGAAATTTGGTGCATGGTTCCCAGAGGATCATTCCTAATGATTTTGGTGATCCTCTAACTTTTCATTTAATGCCACAAACAGGTAAACCATTTTGCTTATCTGGATTGGGGCAATATTTGCTACAGACATTTAGTTCCCAGCTAATGACTTTTCCTCAGAGGCCACTAGCAGGTGGACATTTTTGTTTCAGAGTAGAATGTGTAGGCAAGTTACGGAAAAATTGTCGTTAAATTTGGTACAGACATTCATCATCCCCACAGGATTAACTGCCAAACAACAAGTTTTATCTTGCACCATCATCATGTCAACATCTTAATGTGTCCAACATGTAGGTTTTTGACCTAATACTTCCAAAACTAAAAATATTCCTATCAGCCTCAGCTATACTTTGTGTTTTAGCATGCAACATTATACTTGCTAAACATCAGCATGTTAACATTGTTATTAATCGCATGTTAGCATGGTGACGTTGGCATCAAACATTGCTGTGCCTAAGCGCAGCCTCACAGAGCCATTGGTATAGCTGTAGAGTTAGTCTTGTTTGAAAATTATATTTGTATATTATGTATTTTCAAAGATGTATGTCTTACAAAAGATCAAATGGGGTTTGGACTGAGTGCCACTGACAGAGAAGAGAAGTTGTAAAGAGGCAGACTAACAAGTTGTTCGTTTTGGTCTCTTTGTAAGAATTCTTTATAAAAAATTTTAAATTATTAGAAAAATGTAGAATAACACCAACCTTATCCTTTTATAAGAACATGGTGTAAAACTGCTCCTTATTCTCACTTGTTTGCTTTAATATAGTGCTATGCTACAACTGGATAACTTACCACTATGTTCCTCCCGTGGTAGAAGCTGCCTGAAAAACAAACAAAAAACAGCTATACTGTGTGTGGTTTCCAGAGATAATTACAAAGAAGGAGGGAAGGGAGAATGACAGAACATAAAATCAAACCAAAATATAAAAGGATGATAGCTACTTTAAAGGAATTTCAATTATAAATTATAAATGCATTAGTGATAAAAAAAAAACAACAGAAAATTGAGGGCAAACCTGCTTAACCCAGATATACAGTATATACAGTTAGAGATAATTAGACTAAACTGTAAAATGGTGATGATAAAGTGAATCTTGTTTTAGATCTAAAATCTAGATTAATTAGGAGAAAAAGCACTGCCCACCCGGAGATTGACTAGAAAGCAGTTTACCATATCTCCTTTAACAGATACTGATTTAGCTTGCATGTTCATGCAAAGTAATTAGAGGAATATATATAGGAAAGATGTCAACACAAGGAAGAAACCGCTGTCTGCTGGCATAATTTAAGTTTTTTAATAAGCCTGTTTTATAGTACTAGTTCATGTGCGATGCGTGAATGAATTTGCTCATTAGAGTTGAATTGAGCTTACAGTGTTCATGGCAACTTTCCATTAGTTTCATTGTAACATTTTATCAGAGGTTAGGGTAGGGGGAAGTAAAAAGAAGAGAGAGACAAATCCGTCCTGAATAAAATAGAAGGGTAGAAGTAGGAGGAGCTGTAACGTAAATAATTGATGATACTGATGAATAAATTATGGTTCCAGTTTCATCGCTTTATTTTGACCAGGCCCAAATTATTTGTCAATGAGAAGAGACGTTGATGCAGACTGTGGCTTTGTCAGAACAGCGAGACTTAGGCGAGTTAAAAGGAGAATTCCGGTCGATTTCAACACGTAGCTCTGTTGTTTGTCAATTTGGAGTGCTGTCAGTAGAGAGAAAAACAAAACCAATCGGTGCTGTCTACACCGTGTCATCCTCCTGCTACAGTTTGCACCCAGAACACTGAAACAGGGTGCGTTATAAACACGCTTTTTAGCCTCTTAACATGTTGAAAATGCTATCACAAGTGCCTACCCATGTGCAGTGATTCCTTCCGAGTGAACACAGTGTATCTGACTGCTGTAGATGTGACAGAAAGACATAAAAGACGAATGCTTAGGGACCGTCTACAAACTACAATACAGAAAAGAGATACAACAAAAATATTAATTAATTTAATGATTAAATATGGTAGTGTCTCTAAACTTACCCCTATTGGAACTCTCCTGCTAGTTGGACCACAGCACTTACATTTAAAAAAATAAGCATATGACCATTTTAAAAATATTTTTGTATCTCTTTTCTATGTTGTAGTTTGTAGACCGTTCTGAAGCACTCATCTTACAAGTCTCAACACTGGAACTAAACAGAGAAACAGATTTCATTGTTTTAATTTGTCTCACTACCGGCAGCACTCGACATTTACAAACAAAAGAGCTACATGTTGGAATGGACCAGAGTTCTCCTTTAAGGCGTAGAGAACTGTAAATAGTCTGGTAATTGTGAGGGTCAAGGTCACTCGATGCTGCCAAGCTGTGCATGGCATGGTGGCGTTTCCTTTGCATTCTCAAACAAGTTTGTTATTTTTATGGTCACTCACGACTGAGTACAAAGAGTGTTTGTGTGAAATTCATTTGTTAAGATGCTTTCATGTATCCTGTTCCCTCCGTTTTGGAAGTGATTGCAGACTTGAAAAAGCTTTTCCATGATTGTTTAAATGATTGCACATAATGTAGAGGAATAATGTAAAAGTAGATAAAATCTAAAATCAATTCTTGTTTTTACCTTGGATGTGCTTGCCTGCTGTAGGAATTTTATTTTAATTTTGCTTATACAGTGTTGCAAATTCTATGTAATATTTTGATTTTCACATTGTTAGTTTGTTGGTTTTCAATGATGGGACATAGATGTATCTCCAAGATAGAACATAACTGTATATGGTAGCCTACTGGCTGATGGGAGGGAAGGTTTAATCATAGTTGAACCTCAAGATACTGTAGAGCAGACTATTCTTCAAATAAAAAGTAAACCATAAAGGCTGCAGAACATAAACAATGCACCACATTGCTGTTAATGGTAGCAGCAAGTGGCATGTGACAGATTTTATTGGCTATTGTGGTGGTTTAATCAGCTCCATGTCTAGCTTGTTACTAACTTATCTTATTCCCTGCAGTCCTTATGTTTTCTCGCCCTGCAGTTTTCCTTGGATTAGGGTGGTACCTAAATCATGGTTGCAGCTGTCGCCGTGGTCCTGCTTGGCACCCTGCTACGCCCTTCAGTGCCTTGCTACACCATAAACTACTACAACTGCTATTTCTAGACATAAATTCCATTATCTTTATTATTACTGTAATTGCCTCTATTCCACACACAACCGGCACCTTCAGACACTGCCCACCAAGAGCCTGGGTCTGTCCGAGGTTTTTCCCTAAAAGGAAGGTTTCCTTGCCACTGTTGCACTAAATGCTTGCTCTTGGGATAATTATTGGAAATTTCAATGTCAACTTGAGGCAAGAAGATGAAACTTGGTTGATGATTGGTTATTGTGGATTCTTTCACTTGCCATTTAAATATGTATTTAAAAAAATTACATAATATTAATATCTACTGTGTATCTGCTGCAACAATGTTGGTGGCAATCTTTATGCTAAGCTAAGCTAACTATTTTAAAATAGATGATAAAGTCAGGCATGTTTTAGGGCATGGCTACACACCGAACTGTCAATCAGGACAAAGGCTTAGCAATGCGTATCCATGGCACTGTACACATCAAAACAGCCATGAACGTAGGGTGCTGTCCATGTTTTTGTCTTAAATGTTGACCCTCTCACTGGGTTTTCACTTCAAGTTAATTGCAACACTTGTCTAGCATTAGCTGGTAACTAAAGGGAACATTTTCTGTGTACTGCAGCACATGCAGATGAATGGCATCAGTACCCAGAGTTTCACGTTTACCTGGCAGTAAAACTTTGCCAAATGACTCGCTTTAGCCAGTCAAAAATAGGTAACTTTCCCCTTTTAGTGTTTAGCTTAGCGCAGGGCTATTGAAACCATAGCTAGCACTGGCTTAGCCACGTCATCCTCCCCAGCTTGACCAAAACTCAACATGTCCGGTTTTTGGCAACATCCAAATTGCCAAACTCACACCTTCAAATGTTAGCCCACAACCCATGGGGTGACGTTACTGCTGCTGCAGCCATTATTTTTTACAGTCTATAGGTTTAATAAAACAGTGCACAAGCTTGTCCACTTCGACCCTGCTTATAGTCAGTGTAGGCCTAATTGTGATCCTTTTCACCTATTCATCCTACTACTGCAGCTGCTCACGCTCACGTTTCTGCTGCTACGCATACATATAGAGAAAGATATCCACACAGCATCTATGGCCTCTACATACTACAACCCACTGCGACTTCAAACACTGACTTACTCCTTGTCTGTTGAGATGAGAGAACAACCAACAGTTTTTTTTCCCATAGTCACAGTGTATCCCCTGGTCTTTAACCAAACAAACACTCTCACGTCTGTGACCTCCTGTGCAATCCAAAGGCGAGTGTGTGGGACTAAGGTGAAAACAGATGAATGGATATAAAGAGACAAAATGTGAGAGGAAAAGGTATAAGAAAAAGCTAATAATGGGGACATTTTAGAAATTCTGTTTGTCTCTTTCTTGCAATCATCTTTAAGTTTTGTTTTTGTTTCAGAAATTTGAAAGTTTTTACCATCAGTAGTGTGCTGCTTGCAACTGCCCCCTGTCTCCGTTCTAATACCCATATTGACTCATTATTTTCAACCTCTGCCGGAAAGAGCCTCATTTTCTTTTATAGCTGCAGGGAAATGTGCCGTTGAGTCTTTTGCAACACTCTACGCAATATGATGTATTTCAACATAAAGATCTGACACCAGTGATTAAACAACTAAGCTTCAAAACTTAAAAGCTTGTTACTTTTTCTGAATTTATCAGCTCCCAGTTGTGGTGATGCTAATTGGCATTAGGATTTGCATATTTCTTCAGCATATCGCGTCAGTAAATCCTGTTCTATTTGATGAACAGTCATTGTTGCTGGTAAAATACAAAACAAAGTTCCAAAGAAGTAATTTCTCCTTTGTTCAGCATGAGGAAATACTTCCGTTGTAGCTGACTACACTTCTCCTGCTCCTGCACTTTGGCAAAACTTTGGGTGGAGGCTTTTCTGGTTTTTAGGAAAAGGTGGTCCATTAAAGAAACAAACAAACAAACAAGCAACAGAGGAACGAAAGATGAAGACATGACAGAAACAGACATGAAAGAAAAGACGGGCAGTTGAATGAGAGGCTGATGGGGCGGAAAGACTGCAAGACACACAGACAAACAGAGAACCTCAGGTAATGAAGGCAGCAGAAGTTGAAGTGCCCTCAGTAGCAGGAGGATGAATATCTTTACTTTAAAGAAGCCAACTCTTGACTATAATTGGGAGCTAGTGAGTGCTGAGAAGTGAGTCTGTGATGTGATCATTAGCCCAAGTGTGGAGGTTTCCTCCTTAGGAAGAGAGAGGAGCAGAAAGGACAATGAGCCAAAACGGTGAGACAAGTATACAGAGACTTTTTTAGACCAACATAAAGGTACCAAAATCACAAGTGTCTGGATGGAGAGGTGGAGGAAAGACGAAGATAACGGTCAGACTTAACAGAGATGGGAAATACCCAAGAATAATTTTATTCAGCTGAAACAGCTGTGGGGAGCATCTGGTGGATAGAAATGGGGCCATTGGTGCATCGTTGCTATACCAGGACTCAATTTGGTGAAAGCAGTGGCTGGATACAGTTTAAGAGATGGATGCCTGAGTGCAGATCAAAGGGATGTGGTTTCCCAGTGCGGCAACTTCATTTGTTGGATGAGTTGTATTGGCTTTAACACCACAACAAAAGACCAAAAAACTTGCCAATCTGTTTAAATGTCTCATTACCGCTTGTTGCATTAAGCACCTTTTTCTCCAGTGGAATCAACATACAGCACGGCACATTCAGGCAGACATTTGAAACAGTGATTACTGGTAGAAACTATGCATATTACAGGTTTGCCTCAAATCCTGACAGCACAGCGCTGGGCCTGGAAGTGGATACTGAGAAAAGTATTTCAGTTGCTTTTATACACAGAGACAGATTTGAGGTTATTTAAAGGACGGAGCTAGGCTGAGTAAAGAGTGAGTAATTACTTTTGCTGTTTGAATAATTCGAAAAGTAACAGCATTACTTTATCAAAGACTAACATGTAATGAGCAACTGATTTAAATGTTAAGGAACTGGCCAAATGCATGATTGTAAGAGAGAAGTTTGAGTAAATTGTATTGTATTTGATTAATTGTCATCTCTCTGTCACATGAAAAGTCTTTGCCCTTTACCGCTGGGAAGAGTCACAGACCTTACCACCTGACCACATAGCCTTCTCTAATTAGCTACAAGTGGATCCACTGCTCCAGCTAAATATTTCATTTGGAAGTGAAGGTCACGGTAGAGCTCCGCATAGGATGTTACGTGAGAAAGTGTTTTAATTCATGCCTGAAATTATCAAAGTCAGGCACTGTGACCAAAACAGGCCACATTCTGCATTTCTTGAGGTTGAGGAAAAATAATGAAGAGAAAGGCCCGGGAGCTCAGACCTCTGTGAATATGTCAACAAACAACAAACATGAGAGAAAGAGAATAGAACTATGTCTAAAACACAGTCTCTTGAGACAGTTCACATAGCACATTACACCTATATCACATTGAGTGTAATTGAAGCATGCACAGTTCGTGTCAAAGGCCACCCATTGATCTTCATGACAGTGTAATTGCTGCACACACCGGTTTAGACCTGCTTACATTACAATGTTTCTCTTTTCGGCTGTGCTCCTTTAATGTCCAGGCTTGGGACTGTGCTTATTTGCTGCCTACCAGCAGCTAGTATTTACAGTGTAAAGACTCTCCTCATCTGCATTTTTCAGATTAAGCTGTGATCTGTATTTACATAAGGAGTCTGGACCAGGCAAGAGGTCTCCTTGCCCATGGTGTGTTGGTGTTCCCAAGTTCTGTCTCCTCTGACTTTACACACACATCCTCAGGCAACCAATGTACTGCCTGTATTTGTCCGTGGAGCCTGTCATCTTCAAACCTGTCATACCATCTCTCTCTCCATCTCTTTCCTTTCTTTCTCTCTTTCCCCTTTCCCATTTCATCATGCAGTACCTCCATTGTCACTGTTATCTTTGCCCTCCTCCTCCTTCCATCTTTCTGCCATCTCTACAGCACTGCACAATACTACAGCTCTTTTTTATACTGAGTGTACTACAGTAGTGTTCTCACATATCAGCATATTCTGTCAGAAGTTGCACTGAAGTCAGTGCATCCATTGGAAGAACTCAGAGCATCACCATCAGCAGCATGCCTGCAGCTTGTGTGTTAATGAGTCTTTAGTGTCCTTTGCACAATAGCATTGATCCACCACAGCTCTGATGCTGCCTTATGAATGCTGTGAGGCAGAAGAGGATGGGGAAAAGAAGGAGAAAGTGGTGTCAAACTGATAGGCGGAGAAGAGAAGGTAGAGATAAAAAGATGGGATAGGCACGGGAGGAATGCAAAAGAGACACATGGGGGGATGTTATGAATACTATCAAATGACATCACAAAGGAAAGATCTAAAGTACCCTGCTCTATCAAGATCTACAGGGAATACAGTTTTAAAAAATAGCTTTGGATTTAATCATGACTTTATATTCAGGCATTTATTCAGTATGTACCATGACACTCCACAGGGATTTTTATACCACAAGCATCACAGCCCCAAAAACAATACCATTGTTTTTTTTATTTTTGCATTAGGTTCATTGAGCATATCTGGGCAACCAGTGCCTTTGACATATTAAGTGATGCAATTTGAAAGGGAGCTATACACTATAGAGCGCTGCAGCCTCTGCAGGGCACAAAAGGCTTTGGAGCCTTTGTGGCATCACCCACCCTCCCTGCCATCTTTGAGAGTGCTATTTGATTGGCATATGTGTATGTTGCCATGTTTATATATGTATGGTCTGGTACGCTAGTATGGATCTGCTGGGATGATTGGCAATAGAAGTCCTTGGCATTTAATGTGTTATTGACTGTCACTCAGTAGGACCATCTCAACCATCACAATAAATTAATGTCTTATCATATAGCCAAGAAGTGAACAGGGGTGTCTGTGTGTGTTGATTTCAATGGCAACATAGATAGCAAATAATCTACTCATACAGTTTATTATGGGGACTGATGAGCATAGGAAGGCAATACGAGAAACCTCAAAGTGGAACGAAAGTAATACTACTGACGAAAAAAGTGCTGTACAATCGTTTTATCAAGGGCAGCGGCTAACTTGAGCTGCAGAAGTAATTAATTTGGATATCCGGTATTTGTATACAAAACTTGTTATCAAATGGTTCACACAACATACAGAATAACAACACATACGAATAAAGGACATTAAATCAGCTGTAGGTATGTACCTTCCATAGCCTTCAATAATGACTGCTTATTAGTATTCTCTCCTAATCCCAGAACTACAAGTACAGCATACCACGAGTTCTCCAGCTAATGAGTTCAGGGGCCTGTTGCACGAAACCAGTATAACAGATTAAGCTGGGATATTCAAGTTATCCTGGATGAATTTAGCTTTGACTTGGTTGCATGAATGCAGGTTGAATTAAACCCAGCCAAGTAAACATGGAGATTTATTCTTTGCAGCTAGCCTGCTCCAGAGCAGGCTAACAGCCAGGCTAGGATTAATTTTGGAGTCTCATGTTATATCAGCTGTCGCTCTAATCCAAAATAAACATGTTTAACAGTTGTCTTCTGAATGTGTTCTGCTTAACATGCATTACTTGTCACGAGTTTGATTTAAACCCTATAGCAGTTGTTCAGATGGTTAGAAATGGTTGCACTGGCACCCAGATGTGGAGTGGAAATCGGGGAGTCAGGACTTTTCCCGGTGGGCCGTTAGTGTTTCGAGGCCGCGAGGGCCGATCTGATCATAGTTATACATTTCAAGTTTTTAGCAACACCATCCAGCTGCCTGGTGTGTGGTCATGCGCCTGCAGCCGCTGGTCGGACAGCAATACATTGATAATTTAATTTTCTTGTTGCTTGTCCTTAACAAAGGATAGTTTGTGTTACTCCTTAATATCTAGGCCTACTGTTTTTTATTAGGTGTTATAACTTATTTTGGTTTCATAACCTTTTCAATTAGTCTCACATCACTGGACTAATAACTTGGCATGGTAGTGTACATTCATCACACAGGGAACACCACAATGCTTCTTAATCTTTTTATTTTGGTGCTGTCACTTGTCAGCTTGGGAGAAGAAAAAAATATGAATAATACATTGTTTTACAAATATGCTTACAGTGTGTATTATTACTTCTTTTTCTAGTTTTTGTCCCGTTCTGTGTGTTCGGTATGAATATTAATTGTAGAAAGATATTTAGAATTAGACATGGCTTATAGAGATTTGTGCATATGGTTGTAAAACATGTTTTTGCGTTGTGAATAAGGGTTTGAAATTAAGCCTAGTCCTTAGGGTTTATTTCCCGAGGAACATTAATTCCCTCTGCTCACTTTTAAGGCAATGTAGGCTAAATAATACATTTTATTTATATAGTGCTTTACATGGTTGGCTACTCAAAGACATGTTACAGTAAAACCAGCACCTTTACCATATACACATACATAAAACAAGTATATTAAAAGCAATTAAAACACAGTGTAGCCTACAACTTTGTAAAAATGTGTAGTTACTAGTAGGCTAAGTAGATATTTTTAAATCCTGACACATTGAGTCAGTCCTCTGTAGTCTGTTGGGCTTTTTCAATCCGTTTCATAACAACAGCTGTATTTCCCTTTTCTGCATATTATATGCTTCACCTCCTCGTTACTTTCCATTAGAAGCTGCTGCTCAGCGGGTGAAACATATGCCGCATGCGTCTTCTCCATTTCTGCATCAGTAAATCTGTGATCGATACCGTGGTCTATTTAAGAAAGCCGTGAACGTGCACTTATCCCAGCTATCTACACCTGGCTTGACATAGCGTCACCTTCTCATCCTGGCTCGGCAAATGTGCAACTGATTAAGCCGTGATGAGCGGATCACACTAAGTCAAGCTGCGCTTTTTCAGTTATCCTGAATATCTTCATTCTACTTTTAGGCAACAGGCCCCGGATGTTGTGGAGGTACTGACAAGTTTAAAGTTACACGCAATTAGATTAGATGTTTTCACATTTGTGATAAAGCTTTCTCCTTCTAATTCCCACTGCACAATTATTTTAAAAACCTGTGCGAGTGAGAAGGAACAGAAATGACTTTAATTCAATAAAGAGCTGCACTGCTATACAGTTAACCTTTTGACATGGGCTGCTTTCATAAGACCTAGATAATGGCTGTGTTAAAGCAAATTATACATTTGAAATGGTCAACTACTTAATTGGTTCTATTTTCTCTGAGACCAGCATGAGATCAGTTAGTTTTCTTTGTTTAGTTGAGTTTGTAACGTTATCCAAATAATGAAGAAAGATATAAGATATAAAGATATAAGCTAGTACATTATGGGAGCAGACCAGGCCATATCAGGTCATAACAAACAAACAGCACCTGACAGGGATGGGAAGTAACAAATACTATGTTACTGTACTCAAGTAGAATTTTTTTTAGATATTTTTACTTTACTATTTATATTTGTACCCACTTTTTACTTTTACTCCTTACATTTTAACATGAATATCGGTACTTTCTACTCCTTTCATTTTACAAAATTGTCTTGCTACTTTAGTTTGAAATAATTACAGTGGAATTATCATACATATTTTCTGTGTCATCGATTTCAAATTCGATCTAATTGGATGGGAATATATAGTACGACTCAACAGATTTGGCGGCATTCATTCGTGGCAAATCATTGCGGCTTGATGGCGGTAACACGTAGTATGTACGGCGACATGATTGAAAATGAAGAAAACAAAGATTCGGCAGACAAACAAACAGACATTCCCAATCATCCTCGGCCTTATCTGAGAGAGATGTTTGAGATAGTAGGCATCAACAGTGTGCTGCTTGACTCTAAAAGTAGGGTGAACTTTCTAATTAATGTCTGTTTAGTAATTCATACGTTATCCTTTATTTTCATGCATAAATGAAATACATGCCTATACTCTATATGAAAAACCTCAGGCCTGTACATACAGTACATCGAGTACATACATTGCATACATGTGAATGAATCTGCTGTCTTTGACACATCTGCAGTCAGGCTGTTAAAGTTTAGCTGTTTAGCAGCTGGATTTAGATGTGGGATATTTTGTCGAATGATACGCATCAATTTACTCCCCTCTTCACTGAGCAGCACAACCCTGTTTTGCTGTTCAGTCTTGTCTCCAACATTAAGGCTACCACCAACCCCCACTGTATTTTCTGCAGAGCTGTTAGTAATCAGATAGGACTATTACTAAGTTCACAGTAGACAAGCCTTGTATATTTGTACTAAGCTTATGCTTTGTTTCCAGCCATTTGTATATCTGAAAACCTCAGGCCTATAGGCGCCGTAGTAAACATCCTTTTCCATTTGGCATTAGTATGTACTTGCACAAACTATTAGAAGATAAACATCCCTGGAAGCATTTTTATGCTGATGATATTTAAACGGCACATTTAGAAAATAAATGGTTCAGTGAATGTAAAAATGTTTTTTAAGTGTGTCATTGAAAAAAGATGTCAACACTCACAGAAAGAGGTTCTGTAAGGGTAAAAGCTTTGTGTGTGGTTTGTGAGCAGCCACAACAGTTCACTTGTTTTTCAATATGTATTTGTATGCTGTAGCAGTAAAATTTCAAGAGGTAATTCAAGGTAAAATACTCTGAAATCAGGGATGGTAGTATTTGAGCATGCAGAAACAGACTCAGTATGTGGTGTCTATAACTTTACTCCTGGTGAGGAAGAAAGTGCTGGCCTACGGTTGTGACATTTTGACGTTTTTATCCTTTGAATTCCCCAGTGAAGAGAGAAAAGTACGTAAGTAAGTATGATTTATTATTGTGACTGGGAAGACTAATATATTCAGTTTGCCTGTTACACCAAGCTTAACCCCGTTTTTTCCCCAGGAAATTAATTTACTGCAGGACAAATGTAAATGTGTGTGTGTGTGTGTGTGTGTGTGTGTGTGTGTGTGTGTGTGTGTGTGTGTGTGCGTGTGCATGCGTACATGTTTTCATTACCCTCAATTAAGGCAACCATTTTGTTTGAAATAAAAAGCCAGAAACCTAAATACAACTAAAATCCCTGGAAATCTCATTTGTCTTAAGCGCCTTGTTTCTACTGCATGCATGCATGATCTCTCTCTCTCTCTCTCTTTCTCTCATGAACAGAACAAAGGAGACTCACAACTACTGTTACTATGTGTCTCATTAGGTAAGATGTAATTCTGTTTATATTTGTACCAACTGTTATAGGAAAGTAGTTAACCAGGCTTTGCTTTCATGTCATCTATTCAAATGGTCAGTTTTAGTGTTTTTTTCAGACTTGCCAGTCCACAGCTTAATTGGTTCTGGACAGCTGCTGAGAGGCAATTTGTTTACTATTATCGCAAAAGCCTCGCCTCAGTCAAGGTTTATTCCAGCATTCAATCACTTCCTTCTTTGCTGGTTGCACAACACGTAACCCGATCCAATTCAAGCTAAATCAAATTCACGTGGTTAAGTGATTTTTTATGGTGTAGTGTAGGTCAAATTCACCAGGGGAAGTGAATTTGATCAACACTGAATGAAGACATGAAGGGGCTGTAAGGGAAGAATAGGAATAGGTGTGTTGGGATGAGAGACTGCGAAATTATGCTGTCTGTTGTCTTTTTCTCTCTACTTCTCTTCTACTTGTTTGTCTTATACATAGACTCATAATTATTGGTGTTAGGAACCTTTCCTCTTCATCACTTGGAGTGGATTGCTATGACATGTTGTACAAAGATTTAACATGTTTTAACTGTCTGCATCAAGTATAAAATCTCCATATCTACTGGCTGGTTTGTCATAAAAGCTTGTACAGACATGGATGGTTCCTAGATGAGGAATCCTAAGTACTGTACAGCCTCAAAGAGCCATAAGCATGGCTGTAGACTCCAAGTTATGTTATGTTCGGCTAGGTGATATCTAATTGTGGTAATTTCAAAATACAATTCACAAAATGATCTTCAGGATCTGAGGTTTGGATCATGGAGCCTGAAGAAAAAGATACAGCACAGTGTAGTAAACAGTGAACTTACTTGTTGAATTTCAAAATTCACAAGTGACATTGTAGACAACTCCATTCCCTGGCATAGGTGGCGCCAGGGAGGGGCTTGGGATTGCTCTAGCTACCTCTAGAAATTGCTGTGGTGTAAAAAAAAAGAATTGTTAATTTATACTTAAAAAAAAAATGTTCATAATAAAAACGTGGAGCAAACACAGGTGATGCTATTCAGCCAATGTGTGCAGCACACATTAAACTTTTGACCTTACTTCCATAGTAAGGTATTTACACAGAAGAAGTGTGCAGTATTTGGAGCCGATAGGATTAGCGAGTGAGTGGGTAATTTTTTACTATCTAAACGTCAACGTGTGGAGACTATCAAAAACCGTGTAAATGAGACGGAGACATATGGTGAACCTGTTACCAACCGGCCGGAGGAAGATGACCTGACCACGGCCATGATTGCTGCTGAGGATGCCTAACGTTACACTGCTGTGAAAGACATTAGACCAGGGGATCGCACAGCTAGGCCACAGTGGGTGAGGATTCATCCAATAGGCGTCTATGCAAGAACTTCACTCTTATCTCTGTCTTGTAGCAGAACATTACAATGAAAATGTGTTTTACAGAACTGAATAAATGAATTACCGATTCCAAAGTTATACAGCGCACAGGACAAATGTGTTTGACACAGGTTCAGTGGCTTATTTAGATATATTAAGTCATTACGGATATGAAAAACGTTACATTATCGTTACCATCTGTGCAAGTATGAATACTGTGTGAGGATGCATGTGTGTATGTTTTTGTGTGTGTGTGTTTATGTGTGTAATTGGCTGTGTGATTATTTGGCCTGCTGCATTACTCGTCTGCAAATATAAGCTACAGTATGAAAGCTGCAGTAATGATTGTGTAAACCTTGTTGGCTGGTATTTGAAATATGTTCGGTGGGCTAATCAGAGATTCATTGTGCTGTTGTGTCAGCAACTTTAGTGCATTAAAAACATAAATCTCTCTCTCCCTCTTGTTCGCTCGCTTAGTAAACCGCTGCGGAGGCGGAAGCGTATCTGTGCGCGTGTGTAGGCTACGTGTGTGAAGCTCTAACTCTAAATTTCAGTGCACCCTCACTGAAACGTCAAGCAACCCCATAGCACCAGCAAAAAGAAATCTCTGGCGCCGCCACTGTTCCCTGGCCATCAAACACCAAAATAAATCATTATGCTGTACAATGCTAACCATCTGCTTCAACATTCCCCTCTTCCTACTGATTCTTGCTTCGTGTCAGTAACAGATTGTCCTGTTTCTAGGCATGACGGGGTTGAGGCAGATAAGGTCAGCTGTTCCCACAGGTAGTCAACTGCTGCGAGTTTGTGAAAGGAATTCTCCAATAAGGGGCTATGCTGTGTGGTGTTGCTATTGATCCTTTGTTCATTAGCTGTTGCTTCAAATTATTAGTTAAGTCACAGAGATTGCTCAGATTCATCTCTGCCAGATTAGCTTGAAGGCTTAATCAAACTACAGAGGCCATGGTGTGAATTATGTAAATAATGTGAATAAAACATGTACCGTGTGTTAATTGGTCTCAGATGATTTGTGGAAAGGAGCTTTGACTTGAGTACCTTTACAGACTTGGGATTTATTGTTGAAATAAGGGTCTCCCACCTGTGGAGAGGAAGAGCAGAGAAGAGCAGCTGTTATTTGCCACTGCCCATCCATAACTTTGTCTTCAACAGATTGAACCTGCTGGCGTCAGAGGGAATTTAAGAGATTAATAACGTGGTTTTGATCCTCAGCAATAAGTCTCTGTTTGTGAGCCATAACTTGGCGTTCTTAATGTCTACCCTTGATTGAGGCATGTACATGTGAACATACTGTACTTGGGTGAAGAGTGTGCATTCATAACCATGTTTCTACATTTATCAAGCAAAGTGGGGCTCTCTCTAACTACTAGTGGAACATCAGCCAACTGCTGCCTTGGCCGCTGTTCAAAAATAATAAAGCACCAAACATGTCATAAGTCTGACAATGTTTTAAATTCTTCTCCTTTCCCCACTATTAACTTTTGACATAACAGCACAATTACAAATCTTAGTTAATGTGCAGTGCTAAATTCCCCCTCCCCCACTTTTGTCTAACGAAGTTTGGCAATGTTTGTCTGTATCTATTCTCCCTGGAAACAATGTTGCAGTTGTACCACACAGTACATTTTCATTTAGTCAAGCGACCAGTTTTGATTGATTAGATAAAACCCTGTATCTTATCTCAGGCACCGTTACCTTTGAATTCAGCCAGCATGCGCTGTAATGTTCTGCTTTGTGTCATTTTGTGTGCAGCGCCTCAGGTGTGGCTGAAAACACAGCCGTGATTTAGCACTTCTCTGGCAGCCAGGTGTTCATTTCACTAACAATAGAGCTGCAACGTCATTGTGCAACGGGCCAGCTCCATCCTCTCATCACAAATTAGAAAGCAGGGCCCAGTCACTGCCTCGCTTCTGAGTCTGACTTGTAAATGGTCTTTTTATTTAAGGCATCCTCTTTGTCTCGCTAATCAAAGATGCCTCTTGTTTGAAATGCGGGTGAATGAAATGGAGGATGGGATGATGGATAGGAGAGATGGACTGGAGAGAGGAAAGGTGAAGGTATATGGTAAAAGGGTTCCAGTTTAATTCATGGATTCATTTTTGATTAGGCCTTTTAAACAGATGGGGTTTTGCAGTACACCCTGAGTGGCAATAACAAAGACAATGCAAAGGCTGTAGTTCAGTGATTCATTTATTCACTACAGATAAAAGAAACACCCCATATCGGTGGGAATATTTGACAAAGTTTTGAGAAAATAAACAGTGTGGGTGAGCAGAAGTACGAGCCACATGTATACTATGACGATGATGACACTGTGACGGAGAGTAACAGTCTTCCATATGGTTCATGTTGATTCTACATCAACTCACAGGTCTGTTGGTGCATATGAGGTTGCATTGGATTTAAACAAAAAATCAAATAAACCATACAAGCTTTGTGGCTAAAAAAACAAATACCAGATTAGAAAAGACATGACAGGTTTGAGGAAACTGCTCTCACCCATCTGTGTGGAATGGTAAGAAAAGTGAGATATGTGCACCGAATAAAATAATTGTGCTAGAGACAAGAGTAATACAGTAAAATACACAAGAGACTAATTCTGTTGAAATGAGCTTTGATGGATTACATGACAGTAAATGAATAGTTATAACAATCTTCTCATTCAGTAGTCAGGAGATGATCTCTTTTTGTCAAACATCTACTTTATGCCAATGATACCTCATGGGGATAATAACAACTCTGAAACAGCAAGGTTGCTCTAATTATACAGATAGGAATAATTTACAGGGTTTCTACGTCCTCAGGCAGATAGTGGTAAATTTAAGTGGAAATATTCTCTAGAGGTGCTTCAGAGTTGTCCAGGTGCAATTTAACAGCTGACAAAGACACAAACACTTGAGTGATGGGTTGCACCAGCAGGTTTCTGTTACTTTAATATACATTGACTTTGAATAATGTATGAGTCAGAGGGGAAAGGTAAATCTCTAATCAAATATTGACCAAATAATAGCTTGATGTTACCAATTGGAATCACAGCAGTGCATTAGTAGAACTGTGCTGACAGTGCGTCTTGTTCAAAAGCAAAAATTGAGATTGTTATAGAGCTGTAGCTAGAGACTTGTCCCTGCACGACCTTATAGCAGTAGCTTGACATATTATTTGCATTAAAACACAAATATGAGCCTCTTTTAATAATAATAATAATAATAATAATAATAAATTACATTTATGTAGCGCTTTTCATGAATTGAAAGCCGCTTTAAGTCTTTTACTTTCTTTCAGATGGTTCATAAGGTTATAAATCCAAGGAATAGTTTGATATTTTGGGAACTGCGCTTTCTTGAGTTAGATAAGAACATTGATTCCACTCTCATGCTTGTTTAGTAATGTGAAGCTAAAGACAAGAGCTTAGCTTAGCATAAAGGCTGATATCAGCATGAAACAGCTAGCCTGGTTCTGTCCGAAGTTAACAAAATTTGCCTGCCACCATTTGAAGTTCTGTTAACTTTATTAAACAGCATTGAGCTAGCTTTTTTCCCCCCTGTTCAGTCTTCATGCTAAGATAAATGAGCTAACTAGCCTTGCTAGCCTCTACCAGACAACCACTGAGAGTGATATCTGTTCTCATCTAGACAAGAAAGCAGAAAGGGGTGCTTCTCGAAATGTGAAACTATTTCTTTAAATGTGATGTTAAACATTACATTTCACATTTGTTTTTTTACATGTAAAAATCCTATTTAGACTAAATAATTTCCATATCAATCATGCTGTTTAATGTGATCTGTAAACATTTTAATCCTTATCCAACATTGTGACAACACTGTGCAATGATCTGTTACAATTTTAAATTGGCTTACCTTTCATGTAAGCCATATTGTTTTCTCTATCACACTATTTGTTTTCAGAGAGTCTAATTATTACTGATTTATTATCAACCCAGCCTGGTTAAAAAAAACAGTCAGGCTTTAACTCTCTCTTTGGTCCAAATTCCTGAATTCTAGTTTAGTTCATGTCTACTAAATTAGAGATTGTTTGCAATCCAAAAATGCCTCTCATCTCTTCTTGGCTGGAAGTCTATAATCAAGCTGGAACTTGGACATTCCACAACTGAATTAATAATGGGCTTTTTTAGGGTGGCATGGTCAACATCCCTGCCTTGTCTAGAAGTATACAGCATGAAATGTGAAGATTCAGAATTATGAATGGGCTGCTCATGGTTATCTAAAAAGCTTCCTTGGAAGAAATGATTCAGTTTCTGGACCTCCATTTGAAATGTGTGCATTCATTTTGAGATAAAAGAAATGGAACTCAGCAGGCTGGAGAATTACTGTAGAAAACTACTTGGTCTGGTACAATGCTTTGAGAATTCTGCGTAAAATAAAATGGTGCCACACAGAGGGTGGACCCCTCAGGAGGAGAGCGGAGGAGAAGATAATGAGGGGGAAACAGGAAGGTTTCATGGTTATCCCAGTTAGAAAGCGGAAATCCAAAGCATAATAATTACTCACTTTGTATTTTATCAATATGTTCCAATCAATCATAACTCTTTAATGTTTAAACAGATAGGTGATAGGACTTAGCTCTAGCAAAGTGACTATTGATCAACAACAATCAATAACTTGTATTTCTGGGTGACTGCAATGTCTGGCAGCATACACATGCTGAATCATCACTGCTCAGGCCACAGCCAAAAGTCTCTGATCAACCCACCGTTCCAACAGATAATAAATAAATTAATTAAATATCAATATTTATAGTAAAAAAAAAAAAATTCTGCATCACCAGAAACTTGCAAATAAGACATCGCTCTCCTCATCAAACAAATGTGCAACAGCATAGTTTTTCTTTAGGTGTGAAAGACTTTCTTGACAGGAAACATTCTTAAGTTGTCTTTGATTTCATGTCAACGTTTAATGACATAATACGCTTTACACTAGAGGGAGACAAATACCTTCATAGATGGACAAGCATTGTTTACTGCACATTACATGAATGATGATTTAAAGTCATATGTTTTGATGGTGAAATGAAAAATAGCTACAGCTCTTACAGTCATTCTCAGTCAAAAAGTGATAAAGTGGTGGCTTCACTTAGTTTAAATATATCAACTACAGGCCTACATGTTTAAAAAGAAGAAGAAAGAAGCAGTGTTGTACTGTATGTGAAGACTACTTTGTCATTGGGATATTGAGTTACTAAATCAACACGTTGTTGATGAGCTAATCATAAGCAAAGAAAATTAGCTGCAAATTAAGAGTGTTTATGGTCACGGCTAATCCACGTTCTTGGTGTGATGTAAAGAACAGAGGTAGTTTGGTCCTGGTAGTTTTATTTAAAAGTATAATGTATATAAAGATAAATGTACTGTATATGGGCCATATTACTGGGTTGTATCCTGAGGGAGGCACATTGTAACAATGGACAGGGAAGGAGAGACACAAAGAGGCAGGAAGAAGATAGATGGAGAGAGAGAGAGAGAGAGAGAGAGAGAGAGAGAGAGAGAAGAGACAGACAATAGGGGGGAAGCGTTATAGAATTGCACTTTTCATAATGCATCTCAAAGCCATGATGCCATATTGTTGCAGCGTTTATGGAATCTGTCGCACAATCAATAACCAATCTATGTGAACTTGATGGATGGAGAAAAGTTCATTTGTTACATAACCGATTTGTCGTTCAAACAATATCCCTGACCTTGGTAGGTTGGTGGAGACATTTGTTCTGTCTATCAAGCCTCTTGTGGCAAAGCATGCTTGGTGACTGGTGGCTTCCTAAAATTTTTTGCATAGTAATAAACCGCTCTACTTCTTTATGGCCGTGCATAAATGAATTTGTCTCAACTATTGCAGGGTAATATCTTGGCCAGGCAATCTGCCTTGCCACAGGCATGCCTGGGTTGCTATAACAACAGCTGCTGCTATATCTGTCACTGCTGTGGGTCACGGCTAGTTAAAAGAGCAATGTACATCACATCCCTCCATAACTGCAAGTCTTTTCCTCTTTCTCTCTTCTTGCCTTCATCTTTTGCTGACTTTTTTTTGTCTTCCACGTTTCTGGCCTGCTTATCTGGACCACTGAATAAAATTCTCTGCCACACAGTACTGTATCTCAGCTCTGTATTTAAATTACACATAGTTTAATTCAAGTAGAAACATATTCAAAGTCTTTTTGTTTAGCTGCTTTTCCTTTCAACAGCACCACAGTCACAGACGATAAGGAGAGCATGAGATGGAAACAACTGAGAATCAATTCTACATTCCCTTTCAACCTATGGACTCATTTAATTGTGGCGTTTCAATGGAACCTGCACTTACAATTACATAGAAGTAAGAACCTTTCAGTAAACAGAGGAGCTTCAACACAGACTGTGGAATGCATTACATTTATTAGTTCAAAACTAGCTCACGCACATTTAGTCTCAATACCAATGCCAGCAACAGTTAAACCTTAAGAATGCACGTTAGTGTAAGACTACTACCGAATGTACTTTAATGTTTGTGCTGAACAAGGATTAAAGATTTATACAGAGGAGAGTATTGGAATGAATTAGATGAAATCAGATCAACTCAAATAGAGTGACTTAATATAATCTGTTTTTCTACATTTCCATTTACTTGGTGGTTTTACTGATGCTCAAAGCAAAACAGGGAGAAATGCACATCCATACAGTAAAAAAGCTTAGCAATCCATTTTCCTTAAAAAGACATCATAAAGATATTGGCCAATACAAATAAAACTGTGACCCAAAATCTAAGCGTGGTATATAAAATTGTAATAAAACAAAAAAGGTGTACTACAGAGTCAGTATAATATATATATATATATATATATATATATATATATATATATATATATATATAAACAAGTTATATATGTAAATACCACAGTATTGACAGCAGTCAGACCTTTCAGTGGATCTTTTCTGTTTATAGGTAATAAATCACAGAGGCACTACTAACTACTAAGAAATATATAGTAACTTGATGTACTGGCAGGTCCAAATAGCACATGTCTGGTATTTATCTGATTATAAGTGCAAGACAATGAGGTTTTGTTCTTTGACCTGCTCTATTTGTGAAAGCATTTTATTTCAGATGCCTGGCACGAAGGTAAAAAAAAAGAAAAATAGAGGACAAGGAGAAACATTGAGCACTTGGGACATTTTTGACTGGCCCGTCACATAACACAGTCAATACACAGGGGAGGTCTGTTGGCAGGATTCCCTTGGCAGTCTGGGAGCAATGATACCTTCATAGTGGCATAGATGAGGTTGTGGACACTATGGCTGTTTCTGTCACATGACAGATGACTCCCACCGTGATTGGTTAATACCTAAAAAAGAGCAGAGAGTGTTCAGTCTTTTATAAAATGAAATGATTTATATGCTAAATAATCAGTGTCAATATTAAGCAATATGCAAATTCAACATAATGTAATTCACATAAACAACTGTGTCCTTTAGGATTATTATAACTCAGGAGCCCTACTTCATATACATGCAAATTCCATACATTTTAGATTGCTATATTTTACTATCTTCACTGTGCAGATCAGTGCCTGAGGGGACTGTGTTTGAATTTCTTGTATTTGAAATTGTCATGCTCATATTGAATTATTTAATGAAATATTGTACACTGAATGAGGAGCAAGAAGAAGACTTGTGATCAGGTGACATTTCTAAAAATGGCAGGAATGAAAGCCCTTTTAAAGGGAATGAGCAAGAGGAGACGCAGGAGGTGTTGAAGCAACATGATGTCACTACAGAGCTGCACAGTTATGAGTGATAAAGGTACAGACAGGGGGATAATTTCACTGATGGGATCAGGTTGAGAGAGTCACATGTAAAATACCGTGTCACTGATAACCACTTTTATTCGGTAACAGGAGTGGCTGGGTTGTCTTTCTGCTCAGAGGGAATGGCTAGGTAGTTTGTCCTGCAGGCAGATTGGTAGAAAAAACAGAGTGTCTAAGTCCTGGCGGTAGGGTCTTTTCTACCATCATATACCACAGAATATTGCTGGTTAGGGTTTGAAAAGCATTCACTACAGTGGAACATGAATTCCCCTTGCTTTGGGACTGTGAGCCTTTTGTGTATTCATATATTCCCCTTATTGTACAACCACAGAGAAAAATGGATTTTAAAAGATAAAAACCATCACTGTTATGTGAGCAGTGGGGTGCCATTGTACAGGCTGCGCATCAGGAAGACATGACACTGTCATACAGTATTTAACAGCAAACTTTCATATTGTTAACAACCACAATACCTTTGACAAATATGGACACAATTCAATCGAGCTGTACAGAAACTGTGTAGACAAAGCAAAATCCATAAAAGTAAAAGAGTTTTGTGACTCTGTCTGCACATTTCAAACATAGTCTCATTTTGTATCTCTTCAACAGATTATCACTTTTGCTGCTGTGTTCCATCTTTTCCGTCCCTAACATGACTAATATGATCGTAGGTACTAAAGCATCACAAAATGTAACCTCAAAATGTTCTAGCTGTGGCACATATCCATTAGGACCATGAAACAGCCTCTTTGAGTGGGTGTAGCTTCTCACAATGGGATATGCGGTCAGGCTGTGAGGTGGCCACAACCCATTAACTTGTTCAGCAGCAGGAACTGATGAAGTTTACAGAGTTACGCACATTTGATCACTTGATGCCTCAATTCATGTGCGCTAATAATCGGTCCATGGATCAGTAAAGTTAACCTAGAGGCTGAGGGCTTATTCTACAAGTTGACAGCCCCCTCATGGCTTAAATGTTGCAACTAACAGTACATTACCTTCCATGGCCTTTATTCACCAATTTTACATTACCTAATTGACTTAATGAGGCTTTACTTCAGTTTTCAAATTACACAAAAAGCAGAAATGCATATGTTATGTTGCTCACTAAGGTCTAATAATGTTGTATCCAAAAAAATGCAGTTATTTAACAAATTATTGGGAAAGTGCACAACACAATCCATGACAAAGACGTATGACAAAGACAGAACACTTGGGCAGCTGGACCCAGCACATTTGCATAAATGGAGCTTTTTCTTTCAAGGAAACACCTATTCTTCCCAGAATAAACAACAATTACACAGTTCTTCCCAGCAAACTTTGTAGGAAATAAGTAACTGTAAAAAAAGTGTTACATTACATTGTTTTTCTATTATGTTGTGTTGTGCACACCCCCTGTATATTTACTCTTCGGGGCTCTATGTGTCAATGCAGGAGTCAGGATTAATTGTCTGAAAACCACAATGACTGGATCAGCACACGCGTTCTGTGTTATCTGTGATTGTTCTGTCTGGGACATAAATTGCCTGTTCAAATCTTGTCAACCTGGATCGACTGGCCTCATCAACACCATGGCAATCCAGAGGGAGCTGACTATACAGGTGCTTTTGGGTCTTTGTTGGTGCTGACAAGGTGATGCATAGAGGGGTTTTTCGATGGAGTTGCAAATCCACCACTGATGTTAAAAAGGTTGCTTTGAAAAAAAAGCAGTCAGCAGTGTTTGGAATTGTTCAAGCCTGTCAAGTAGTCTAAGTGAAAAGATAGATTACTGTTGCAACAGGATTACAAACTGATGTAGTGTAGACTCAATTAACTCTCTGTTTGTCAGTCTGTTTGTCTGTCTGACTCTTTCCCTTCCTCTCTATCCTTCACTCTGTGCCTCCAGATTGCTTCCTAAATCTATTTTTCCGATATGTTTCTAAATCCCTTGCTGTGTTGTGAGTCATAGAAAAGAGAAAGTTAGTACACTATGTATCTTCTGGACATTTTGCAAAAAGGTTTGTTTTCAGGAATGACAGCGTTTCAATTAGCTGCTTTCATCCGTACCCCAACACACACTTACAGTATGTGTGTTTTCATCCATTGTTTGTGTCTGTGTGAGACTCACGCTGTGTCTTGTGCATGCTCATCAGACTTGGAGATCTTTCTGTAGCAGTAGATCATCTCTACCAGCAGCCAGAAGGTCAAGCACACCAGCAGCACATACATCATGATCTCAGAGTATAGCGCTGCATCATCTCCAGTGGCTGTAGAGCACAAACAATAGCACAGAAAATGTATTATTCAGTATGTATCCTTGCCATGGATGTATTTGTGTTGAATACAGCAGTAAAGACTTATTTATTCACTGATTTAAGGAAGTGCTAAGCTTGTTCATTTATGTGCAATGCTGCTGACCCACAATCAACTGTCAAGTTATAAAAGAGAAGGCAATATTTCTATGGCTCAACTCAATATGCGCATAATTACTATGCATCTGAACTGAAGGCAAAGCAAGGTTGTGTTTTCTGGTGAGCATCCTGTTTGAAGATACACTTCAAAATGATGTTGCATACAGAGCATTATGACAATACCTGTAGTACAATGATAATAAAGCCTATATGGACATAAAGGTGCCCTGTGGAGCTTTTTTGTAAACAGTGTTTCTTACCAAAATGCATCCTTTAAGGTGCTGCCACGCGTGTTTTGGGCTTTTGTAGTCACATACAGCAAATATCTCCTCACTATCCGCGAACTGCCTGTCCCCAGAACACACTGTAAAAAAACGCGGTCTCCAGGGTCTACAACAAAAACAAACTGTGCCCACCTGCACCACGAAGCGTACACAAACAGCGTTCCAGCGTTCCAGCCAATAACTGTCACGAAGGATTTGGGGGTGGGTGGGGGCAGGGGGAAAGTTAGTGCGAGGAAGCATAGAAGGGAGGGGGAGGATACAGAATGAGGAGGAGGGAAGGGCAAGCTAGTCTCGTTTTGTTTGAAAACATCAACAAGAAGTAATGTCACCCAACATCACTTAGAGCACCTTTAAATTCTAACAGATGGGTTGTGTTTATTTTTGCCCTCAAAAAACATTTGCAGAGCCCAGTTTTTCTGCACATAAATTGTGCATGATTTACATCCATGTTTGTTTGTGACCATTCTTCTTTACTGCTGTTGTTGCTGCATTGCATCAGTTGTTGGTGCCACCAACAACTGTTGGTTAGTAGAATGGCGTAAAGTGGCACCTGCGTGCCACCTCATGGTCAAAAACTCCACAGGATACCTTTAAGTATAAAATAAGACTCATAATAAGGTCACAGTGTTCTCAGGGCATTACACACCTCATATGTTAGGTCATATTTGGGTTTTATGTATACAAATAAGACTAATTACATTATAATTCATTAAGGTATGTATATCATATTTTATTTTTGGGGATAGGTTCACATTATTCCAAGTCTGTCTTAGAACAATACTCATATGTCCTTATGAACATTGAAACAGTGCTTTCAGTGTAAGTGACGGGGCGGGGGGGGGGAATCCACAGTCCTTGTTTATTTGATGTTAATATGAGGATCAACAGTCCACGTTCATCAGATGAAGCGTGTATTGGACAACGTTTTTGTTTCCACAGAGTTGGGCAGAAGAAAAGCAACAAAAAGAGGGAATTTCACACTAAAAATACTTTGTATTTAGCTTTGTTTTAACTTGATTAACATTTCAACTGTATTTTTGCAGACAGGGGACTGTGGAATTTCTCCATCCCTTCTATTGGAAACACATTAGAAAGAGATATTTTACTGGCTGGTATGAGAAAAATTGATTACAGCAAGCAAAAACTGTTTAATGTACATATGTGCACCTGGCCTGAAAGACATGCAAACCTATCCATTATGATCTTTCATTTTAGGATCATGCTGAGCCACTGTGAACCACTGTGCCAGGGGTTGTGCACCAAATTCCATAGAGCCTGCTGACCGCACAGTTGACAGCTTTCACTGATTTGATTCCGCAGTCTCTGCAAAGAGAGGCTATTAGTGGCCTATTAGAGGCTATTATATATCCCTTAGATGGAAAAGCAGATATGTTTGCCATGAGCTAATCCATTTTTACTACTATGGACATTATTACTGTAATCCGATTCCCAAGCTGTAATGTACAGTTCTCTGGCTGACGGCTTTGTGAAATTTGGTTCCATGTGTATGAAATATGAAGGAGAGGCTTTTGACTATGTATAAAATATTAAACTGTAGTATATTTTAGAAAGATGCACTTCGGAGGATCATCACATCCATTTTCCACTCTTCTCTTTCCAGGTAAAAATCAAACACTAGGTTTGAAATAGGGTGGACTATCTTGAAATGCCTCTGATAGTGAACTACATAAAACATGCAAGCAGATAATCAATGTAAAGTTGAAGATTAAAAAATAAAAAAATAAAAAGGAATACATGTTGTATTGTATATCCGATCAAGGTGGAAAATGATACATTCAGCAAGCCAAGCATTCGGGAAGCAGAATACATTACCCGTTATAAAAGATAGCAAAGTAGTTGGTTTGAATTAACCCCTTCACTGACAACAGAAGAAGGCTTTGATGAGCAATAAAAGCAGACAAAACAAGACACTTAATTATTCCTCTTAAGTACAGTCGCAACAAAGGGGAGAGAAGGAAAGTGGTGTTCTTAGTGGCAGAGTGCCCTCACACTAATGCATCACTTAGTGAAAACAATGAGATGAAAATATATAATAAAATGCAAAACCCATTTAAAGCGGCCAGATAAAAACTTTATGCAACATTGAGGGAGGGGCATGTAAAGCACAAAAAGAACACAAAAGTCAACAATGCACAGACTTGTGTTTCTACCAGGAGGGACTGTGAATGCCTGAGATGAACCTCTCTAGCATAAATTGTATGCAGCTGTATAATCATCATTATCATCACATTTTAGTTGGACCAGTCAGTGTTAGAATGTGCAATTCCGCAATGAAATGGTCAGTTATGCTGTCCTGCATCTGCTAAGCATAACTTGTATTTATTTTATCTCAATTCTGAGAATATTGGTTAATATAAATCAGTTCTGCTTATATTGTACAGCCACCCCTGTTGATACACTGCTTGATCAGTACTGATGATACGGGAGCTTATTATGAATAATATAATTTCTTTGGGACTGTGAATGTGTTTCTTGCATTTTTAATTTTAAAATGTTGAAATAAAACAAATTTGTGATGCAATTGATTAGATTTAGAAAAAAGCTTTAAAAATTTTCATAACCTCACAGTGGCATGCCACTGACTGAGAAACACTTAAAGGCAAACACAAGTCTGAGGTCAGAATAACCTCATGTGTGGCTCTGGAATAACCCAGCTAAACAGATTTTTCTCAATAGAGAATCATTCTGTTGCTGGACTTAACACTGAGCCGCACAGATATTGCAACCAAGTATTTGGCCAAACCTAAGCACACAGGGCATAATAATATGGAATCAAGTGGGAAACTATTAGCCACACCTTTCGCTTGCACCTTCAACTCGATTTGTTTGATGACGGAGACTGATGGAGTGAAGAAGTCAAACTCAAACTTGCGAAGTATGTGGCACTCATAGATGCCACTGTCATTATAGGTGGCGCTCTTGATTTGAATGGAGACATCTTGCAAGTCCTTGCTCCCATCCCAGGTTAGACGGCCCTTAAATGGTCCCTCCAATTCAACTGGACTGTCAACATCATATTTGAATATCTAGGAGAGAGGAAAAACAAGCAGGCATGCATAAAATATGTAGTACTACTACGTGTACATATCAGTATGTCATATCAGACACATTAATGTTGCAGTGACCTACATGAGTTTTGTCAGGTGGTATGTCTTTTTCTTCTTTTGGCATGTAGTACCAATCCACAAATGTCTTTGATTTGATCTCATCCCTCTTCATACAGGAGATGCAGGTCAATTTCATGGGTTCCCCCAGGACTGCATCAGTCTCCGACGGGACATCGACACATACCGGCCGGCTCAGGTGGACTGGAGGAGCATGGAAATATGAAATATTTATTTCTGCAAGCTAGCCTGATGTAAGATCAGTCCAAATGTCTGAAGTACCCCACCATTCTTTTGCTTATTGTTACTTTATGTTTGACCTTCACTGTGCATAATGATGTGCCGAGTTTGACACAAGAGGCTGTTTTCCCCTTCATCTTCTGAAGGAAGAAAGTGTATCTTTGCTAATCTTAAACAGGTGTTTAAGACTTGTACTGTAGGTACAAGATGATCACAACTAGTTTAGAAGCTCCTGATCCAGTATGCAACTAGACACACTGGATCTAGTTCAATGTGTACATGATGACTTGTAGCTGCATCTTTAAGCACTTTTACTTTGAAATGCTCTTGTATTTACAATTGGCCCGTTGTTTGGTTCAGTGAGTATTGAAAAAGTCTCTCAAAAACACAAAAGGAAAACTACTGAAACCACTGTAATGTGGAATTTTGACACCTTCAGCTACAAACACTGAATGGATTTTTCATTCACTTTTGAAAAATTTAATATATGCATATTCAAAGGGATTTTTTTTTTATAAAAGGTCTTAAAACATGTTTGTAGGTAAGCTTTTGCTGTAAGGTTTATCAGTAAATATACGGAAAATGGAAAAGTATTAACCACTCAGTGCAGTAGTTTTTCTTTTGAGTTTTTGAGAGAGCTACTCAATACTCACTTAACCAAACAGCAGGCCCATTGCAAAAACAACAGCATTTCAAAGTAGAAATGCTGCAGCTATAAGTCATCATGTACAAATCCAACTGCACAACCATGCACACTACTGTGACAGGCACAGATTTTAACTGTAGGAGTCAAGAAGTCATGGCCCAGTTGTTCTTATTGAAGTTATCAGCTCCTGTGAACTGTGCTTACAATGAATCCAAAGTTGAACCAGAAGCAAAACTCAGTAAGCGTTAAAACACAAATTTGATTATACAGCTCTGTGAGCACTGAAGAGACTTGAGTCACAATACTGATAGCAATTCCAAGATCATCCAGGCCAGTGAGCACTAATAATGGCCTCTGCCCATTAGCATTAGCTGGCAGAAGTGGGGATAAATGGAGGATGCAGGAACTGTGTGTAGTGTAGGAGAAGGACAGCAGCGTATTGTTGGAAAGAATTGGTGAATAAATGGTTTACAGGAGATGGAATAATTAGGGGAGGGCAAGAAGTGGATGATAGCGTGGAAGGAAATAATTGAGGGGATTATTAACACAAACATTTTTTGTGAAGTGAGGCAGTACTCTCAGCAGCTTGCCACATGGATGTAATTGTGTGACTGTTACTGTGTCAGGTCTTGT
Source organism: Percina caprodes (assembly GCA_013375575.1). Lineage (NCBI taxonomy): Eukaryota > Metazoa > Chordata > Actinopteri > Perciformes > Percidae > Percina > Percina caprodes. The sequence continues at coordinate 184,794 of JABXJD010000051.1, forward strand.
GCTCTTACATAATCCAAAGCCCCCCTGGGCAGACAGTGACATCGATTTTTTTCTTTCTGAGGGCTCATACAGACACATGAAAATAGGACAGAGAAATAGGAAGACAGAGAGAGAGGAAACTAGAGAAAGGGCCAAGAAAAAAGAAAAATGCTTAACCCTGGTGTCCTCTGTTGAATGGATCCATTTATTTCACTTATATGCTGAAGTGCTAAAACACTGAGCGGTGCTGCACTGTGCAGACATCAGTAAGTCTGCTCTGAAAGTGGGTTTTGAGTTTCCAGCCAGTTGGAGGGTTCGCAAATCATTAACACATTAACACGGCCCTTGGTTACTCATCTACGCATCTAGGTAACCGAAATTCGGATGCAATAAGACATTCACAATCAAACATATTTGAACATGTTGCAATGTTAGGCTGTACTTACCAACAAAAATCAAAAGTAGGCCTACCAAAGTCTGCAGATGAACTCTAGCTTGAGTTACCATATTAAGCTCTTTCTGGAGCGCTTGGTGGACAGTGCCAACTCCAACTGTAAAGTTGTCTTCACACGAGGCCAGGAGTAAGATCACGAGATGACTTCAGCACCACGGATAGCGCCTCTCCCCGGCTGATGAGCGCGCAGGTAACTTCCCTCTCAACGACTTAAAATCCAGACCAAACTATCTGTTGAAAGGCAGGATTTCAAACTGGAAAAGGGTATAAAAGAGATGTAGAAACGAGACTGTGAAATCTCTACGCGCTCACTTGAATTTGAGTCCAATAAGCCCCCTGACTTGCCATTCATCTTCTATCCAGAACACACTAACTTCATTGTTCACTCCGCTGGTTGCAACAAACAAGTCCGTTATGTTAGACGGCTACTCAGCAGTCGTCCTGCTGCTGTCGCTCAGTCCAGATCCATCCAGAAACACAGACGAAAACAAGCGAAGAGGAGGAAACCTGTGGATTCTAAACAGCCGATGTTTACTGTTGATTTGGAGTCTTGCTCACATGAACAGCCCAAGCAATGATAACAGTTCGCTTATTTCACCCCTCAAAAAATATCACCATTGAGTGTTTGAAGTCTATTTCCTCTATTACTGATGACTGATGACATTTCCCAGCCGCGGCTCGCTGCCTTTGTTTTTCAGCAGTCACTTTTGGCAGAGCAAAGGCTTTGATACGCATGCGTGAGTCACTCCCACGTTGACCATAGTGCTGTCATTTGCGTCGGCCTAAGCAACTTATCACGCACGCCTGTTTGACTGCCGGAGCTAAACAAACCAAACACAGCATGTCGTATTATATAGAAACCGAATGCTAATCCGTTTTTATTAAAGCTAAAGAACAACAAGGGGACCAAACTGCCTGTGTTGTGTGTTATATAAATTGTCTTTAGCAGCTGCTAGCAGAGTTCTTTCATTTTATTCAAGATATTTTATTTGTTATATGAAATGTGCATTTTTCCTACCCAAGCCTTTGCAAGTCTTCTTAGTCCAAAAACGACATACAGTAACACCAGAGTTCAGGGACAGTTTCCAATAGTATGGCTGCAGGTTTACAAAGCCTACATACTGTGCATAATATGAATGCATATCTACACATATCCACACATTCAAGCACAAAATAGTAACATACATGCAAGGATTCCTACCCTTGATTTGTTTTGAAATTGTATGAATGCTAAACACATAATCTACTGTATATCTGTGGCTCACTGCAGCCATGCAGCTTATACAATATTATGTGGGACACAACCCACAAATCAACTTATAGTTTATCCTCTGGAGTTTAGCCTCTAGAAGACCTGACCTTTTCTGTGATACTCTGTCTTCACTTTGGTATAAACTCTTGTACTCTCTTTTCTTCAATCATTAAACGGATGAACAATGCTGAATACAAAAGGCGACAAAGAAATATTTCAACAAATTCTGTTACCATGAGTCACTAGACTGAGCTAGAAAAAGATTGAAACCTTATGCCTGTCCATCACGCCAACACAGCCTGCCCCAGAAAAGGACTGAGGAGACTGCTGAACAGTGTAATTATATTCCATTTTTGTCCCTCACCGGAAACTGCAGTGATTTGACTCTTTTGTGAAGACTGTAAGATGTAATGAGGGTGCAATAAAATTATGAACACACTGAATCCACAGGGCACATCTTGCTCCTTGTCTTTGTGTTTAGACCTGCAGGACATTCAGTGTGAATATCAATATTGATTTTCCCATAATTACTTGTGGAACATCAATGTGATCCATTTCTTGCTTTAATATACTGTATATGTATTCCATTCTGTTGGAAAAGGCACTTTTTCTTTACAAAGAAAACCTCTTACTGATTATATGATATTCAGTTTAATCTGTTTGATTTGTTCACAGGAAAGAAAATCAGGAGATAAACCATCCTCAGGCCTGATAGAGCCACTATAATCTCATTTTAACATCACAGTATTTAATCTTGCTGTATAAGGAGTAATGAAAGGATTAGTCCCAAGGAGAGGAGGAATAAATGGTTTGAGAATTTCAGCATTATCCTCTTTCAAAACAATATGTAACATTTGGGGGAAAGAAATATTACAAGTACATTTGTTTTGAATTTGAGGACATGCTGTGTTAGAACTGTAAAACACTGAGAACGGTTGACAGAGTGAACCAACAGGTTTTGCACTAATGTTTAGTTGTTGGAGCAGATTTGAATGTAAAAAGAACAGCAAAGAGGCAGCTGAGTGCACTCTTGTGTTGCTGTCAACATCAGCAGTAGGCCCGCACTCTGAGGAGAAGACTAAATATGGCAGGCCTGGTTAAACCACATCCTGCAGATAAGGAAACCATAGCAACAGTAATGCAGTACCATGGCGACTACAGGAGGCCTGCTTAGCGACAGTCCACAGAGGAAGACAATAGGAGGCCTTGAACCCAGCTCTTATTTTGTTTTGTTTTATAGGCATTAAGTGTGTCTGACTCACATTTAACAAAGATGAAAAGTATTTCAAAGAGACAGGTGAATAAATTATGTTTTCACTCAAGTGGTGCCATCACAGCAGATGATGAATACAGCACTTTGAGGGTAAACTTATCCCGAAGAGGAGAGCAAAAGGACAGCATTAACCTGCAGTTTACATAAGGGAGTGATTCATTTAAAGGGGTGCTATGCAGTTTTGGCCATTTGTTTCCTCGCTTTTAGCATGTAGGTTTCTCTGTAGAGCTTCTCCAGCTTCTGAATATTTTGGCAGCTCCTATGTTTACTTGTTTCTGAATCCTCGCTCGGTCAATCTGCAGTTTCCTCTTTCTCTGTTCCTCCGACAATGCTTTCTTCCGTTTCTTTTTGCCGGCTCAGCCATGACGATTGTCTGAAAAACAAAAAACTCCATTGCTACCTGGTTAGCTGATTCCTGAATGGGCGTAGGTGTGCGGTGCTGTGACGCAATTTGCTACATCGCAAGATCTGATGTCACATATACTACCTGACACTGAGTCTGGCAACTCGCCAGCTCAAGGCTCCACAGATGGTCAATAAATTAAGCATAAAAAACTGCATAGTTCCCCTTTAAAGACTGTGAAGAATAAGTGGGTTAGAGAATATGAGTTTGTTTGCATGCGTGCGCGTGTGTGTGTGTGTGTGTGTGTGTGTGTGTGTGTGTGTGTGTGTGTGTGTGTGTGTGTGTGTGTGTGTGTGTCCCTCAAGGATGAGAGCAGATTTCTAGGGATTTGGAAGGATTTCAAGATTATAACATGATTACAGCAGGCAGCCATGGATGAAACATGTTGAAGTACAAATCTAATGTGCTTGCTATAAACACATTCATTCTTGATCCATCTCTATCTGTACATCCAGCACAAAAAAACATTTACATATAAATCACACAAACATCACACAAATAGTCTTCTAAAAATAACCCTTGTGCTGATCTAAACAACTAGAGCAAATATAATACACACACAGCTCCAGAGCAGCTCAGTGTGGAGTTCTATGATTGTATGTCCCACCGTGAGGCAGACACACACACACACACACACACAGGCCCAATCAGTGGCACATAGCAGCTAATCTAATTGATATGGCGTATAATCTCAAGCAGCCACTGAACCACACCCCTCACAAACACACACACAAAGCTACAGAGCAATGCCAGCCTGCCAGGGGACTTGGCACAGAGCTCTAAGCTAACACTGATAGTAAGTGAAGACTTGTTCCATCTGACCTTCTGATTTGGCTCACATCCCCCTATAGGAATACTCACTTTCTATTATAAGACCCAGAACCCTGTGTGTCAGATAAACCACTGAACCAGAGGAAGGCAGCAGTCATACAGCATATACTTTTAGAAGGTAGAAGTAATAGTAGCTACTTTTAGTCTCACTTGGTTAGAGAAAGCTCACCACAATGAAAAGGGCTTTGATAAGAAAGGTTAGAGGACCTGCATGTTTGCTAAACAGAGAAAAGGGGGAAGAATTGTTGTAGTTGAATATTAAATATTCATGAGGACATGTGGGTCGTCACCTCTACAACATGAAGAAGTTGTTCAGGACCACAAGTGTGTTCATTCAGCTGAAGTTTATTATCTTAATTATAATATAATGAACAGAGCTGTAATTGTGCCTGCTATTTGGTCAGAATCATAATGGATCACAGATCTGGTGCAAATTAAGACAGCGGTCACTTGGATTGTTCCTCAAAAAACAAGACAGAATATTATACTGTGCATGGATAACTGAGCCATTTTAGCTGCTTTCTCAACATTGATCTGTTGTATTGTCTATTCTGATCTGACTTAGCTCCAGCATCTGGCAGTCCACCTCTGGACAGTGTAATTTGCCTGCTGGTCAGAAATATGACTCTCCAGTTTATAGCTACCAAGACCTTTGCTCTTTACTTTTTGTTGGCTGAGACTCTTACTAGCTAGAATACTGTCCTGCCGCTGGCCGTCAGCGGGACTGCAGCCATCGATGCCAGGAAAATGCTCCCCCTGCCTCTGCTGAGCGGTGCTGCTATCTGTTTGTGTACTGTTTCTCGTCCCATCTCGTGACTTGCTGTCATGCTGCTGGCTCTGTCTGATCTGGGCTAATGTGATTTGGAGCTCATTGAGGCGCTGTGATACATGGCGTCTCTTCAGTTCCAGCAGGATTGTTCCATTACGACTCAGGTTTGGCATGCTTGTTGGTGTTGCACTCTGCATAAGAATATATCACAGATAATGTATTTTAGATTATGTTTTGTAAAAAGATTGAATGAGATGAGTTCATGCACATGGGCTCATGCAATGGTGCAAATATGCAAATGCATTCACACATCATATTCAAGCATACTGATTCACACATTTTCCTCTTTAGTCGGGGCTGAATAGGAGCAAATGATCAGCATGATGTTTGAATGATTGATTCAACAAAATATATCAATGTAATACGGTATGTCATTTATATTATATGGGGTGCTACATAAAATGAGTATTGAGAAAGTAAAGAAACTAAAAAAATTGAAATATGTTGGAAATAAAAAAATTCTTAGCCCTTCACAATGCAATGAAATGCACACACAGTATAATTCTTTGGATCATGCAATTACATATGCAATGTGTAATATTCCAGCTAATTACCGCAGAATGGTTGCCAGCACTGCTCTCTCTCTCCTTTACCCATGTGCTCATTTGAGCTCTCTTCTGTAGCTGCACGCACAGCTGCAAGAAAGACTCATTCATGCGGTCAATTTCTTCCTCCACGCTAGACATCTGTGACAGAGGAAATGGTGAAGTAAGGTTTAGTGCTTGGAAGAGGATAGTGACTATTCTCTGAACCATTGATATGACATGATAGTGGTACCTGCATTGGAGTAGCTTTTGGTGATAAACCTGCAGAAATTAAACAAGTCTTTTTATTTTTTTTTAGAAAACACTGACATTGGGCAAGTGTTCAATAGTTGAAAACTGCTAATAATATATGATTATTGTGTATCTAGCAGAAGCAAAACTATCTATTGTGTTTAGAATAGTGGTTTCATTGATATGTTGTCATGACACTTATCAACGGTATACTAGGATATTGGACCATTCTTCTGGAACAAAAGCTATAATAGTTTAAGTATATTAAGATCTTGAGACTGGAGAGAAGGATTTCATTCAATTCATTTCATGGGTTGCACAAGATAGCCTGCCAATGCAGTAATGGATCAATGGCTTCAGGGCAGAAAATAGTAAGTTAAAAACCTTAAACCCATCTCCGCACACAATAAATAAATAAATAAATAAATAAATAAATAAATAAATAAATAAATAAATGGACTGCTCGACCACAATAAGTTTTCCATTGATCAAGGGTCAATAGTTTGGGCTTCTTACACCAGTTTTTTTTGTCTTGGAATATTAACTATGAACGCCATAAAAGGTAATGAGCTTTGTAATTTTAACAACTATCCAGCAAAGATTAAAAGTCTGCGCTCAGCTTCAAACAATGTTAAAAACAACAGACAAAGCCAGAAATCTTGGTGTAATCATGGACTCTGACCTGAACTTTAACAGCCACATTAAGACAATTACAAAGTCAGCCTATTATCACCTTAAGAATATATCAAGGGTTAAAGGACTTATGTGTCAACAGGATTTGGAAAAACTTGTCCATGCTTTCATCTTCAGTAGACTTGACTACTGTAACGGGGTCTTTACAGGTCTCCCTAAAAAATCAATCAGACAGCTGCAGCTGATTCAGAACGCTGCTGCTCGAGTCCTCACTAAGACCAAGAGACTGGATCACATCACTCCAGTTCTGAAGTCCTTACACTGGCTTCCTGTGCCCCAAAGAATTGATTTCAAAGTTCTTTTGCTAGTTTATAAATCACTAAACGGTTTAGGGCCAAAATACATTTCTGATCTGCTAGTACACTACGACCCCCCCAGACCTCTAAGGTCATCTGGGACAGGTCTACTTTCTGTTCCTAGAGTCAGAACTAAACAGGGGGAAGCAGCTTTCAGTTTCTATGCTCCTCATATCTGGAATAAACTCCCAGAAACCTGCAGGTCTCCTGCTACTCTCAGTTCTTTTAAATCAATGCTGAAGACCTTTCTTTTTGATGTTGCCTTTCTTTAAATGATGTTCATTTCTTTAATATTTAATCTTTTATACTGCACTGTAACTTTTATTCCTGTGTTTTATCTGTTTTTATTTTGAAATGTTTCTTCTGTTTTTTTATGGGTTTTATTTTCTTTTAACTGATTTTGTGTAAAGCACTTTGAATTGCCCTGTTGCTGAAATGTGCTATACAAATAAAGCTGCCTTGCCTTGCCTTCTAAGGTGTGATACATTATGATTTTCAATAATTTTGATTTTGTTGATGCATGTCTGTTCCCATTGCCATATTTACTTAGTAACAAATGCATAGTGTCAAATTATGGGGTTACCATTCTGTCTTAAGTGCTTATATGGTGTGTTACAATATATTTGTCCATCCGTGAATAGTTCTGTTAGAAAATTGTCGTCATTGATGTGCATGCTGCATAACCTCATTTACTATCTAATTATAAATTAACCATTTTCTTACCTGGGTCCGTCCCATCAGTTGAACTCTGTTTGAGGTTTGCGATGAGTTGTTCCAACTTGAAATATTTATATTTCTGAAGTCTAAATCGGAAAAGAGGCAGAGAAGTATTTAATTACATTATTTTGTTCAAGAGGCATACCATACTCTGCTGCTCTTCCCACCAACCTGCAAGCTAATAGGTGCTCAGTGAACTGTGCTTCAGTGGGAACTCTAATGTTGAGAAATTCCTCAACTAACGTATCATGCTGCCCCTCTGAAGCATCACATTTTGTCTATAAAAAGAAAGGATAAAAGGTTAGCTGCCCCTACCTGTGCAGTATTAGGATGATGTGGGCGGCTTACAAATCACTTACTCACCTCTGCTGGTTTCCATTTGAAAGAAAAGTTAAACTGCTGAAGGCTTAAAACTGAAATGGCCTCATGGAGAGCTTGCACAAAGCTCTGGGGTTTGGATCCTAGATTAACAAAGAAAAAGAAATAGTTTTCAAAGTGGAATACATACTTTGTGCTTAAGCTATTGCACTGTATTACATGACTTTTGCCAAGCCATGACACAACAATGGGCCTCAGTATGTTCTTTCATAACGATCTGATTACCTGATGCTATGTAGGCCATGGACTGCAGAATTGTAGCGATGAAATGTCCTACGTGCTGAAGCTTTGCCTCTGACAAATAAAGGATTTGATTGACTGCATCAAAATAAAAGTCCCTTGAGCAATGAGAAAGCAGAGCCTCATTGGAGGAAGATGAAGAAACAGGGATTGACTTGGCCAGCAGCAGAAGCACGGATGGGAACAGGGAGCAGTTTTCAAGCAACTGCATCACCTGGCAACCAAACAGGAAAACGGCTGAGTGTTGAGGTGAGAGGTTGTCCAACGCAGTCGGGATGAGTTGCCCATCATGGTTCTCCTGGACAAAAAACTCTGTAGTTTCTAAAACAGATGGAAAATATTGCCTTTTAGGCTTCATATTTACCATAATTTGTTGGTTATTTGTTGGCCCCATAATCTAGTTTAATCATGTTTACCACTGTGGAGATGATGATTAGGCTCAGCTGTGGTAAGGTTGTGTAAAGACTGTTGGATCTCCTGCAGGGTCTTGAATAAAGGAGATTTACTGACCATCTTGGACAGGTCGTGGTCACTTAGACAAGGAGCTGTGCTCTGTAGATGGACTGGGGAAGACAGAATCATCTTATTGGTGTGACACAACATCCTGATTTTCTTGGAAATTCAACACTCCTTTGTTTAGATTTGTTCCCTACCTGGCTCTGCTTTGGTCATATTCATAGATGAAAACTGTGGACATAATTTGAAGGACCAGATCATTCTTCACTTAATTATTCTATTGTAAGATATGCTACAAACAAAACAAATGCAACTGCAGTACCTGTGTATCACACACGTTGGTGTCACAGGGTTGTGTGTATCCAGCTTGTTGCTCACATTCCCTGGCATCATGAGGACCAGTATGACAGTATGGGGGACCGGGCCAATCCTGGTTCTGCCAAGCTTCTCCTGTCAGCCTACATAAGACAGCTTCCACTGACCTGAGAACAGCTCCTAGTAATGCAATGGAGGCCTTGGCTGGGACGATGAGGATGTTCAGTCCCATGCAAATTTTGTTTTAAAGAAAAAATGTAATGAAGTATGTGACATAGTATTCAACATGTCAAATCACAACAATGGGTGACTTAAAGAGTAAAATAGGTAGATATGAGTCTTTGGACAATAAAGGAATAGTCTGACATATTGGGAAATGCTTATTCGGTCTATTTTCCAGAAGCCACTTGTCTTGAAACAGCGCAAACAGCGAGCCTGGCTTTATATGAGGGTAATAGAGTCCACCTACCAGCACCTCTAAATATCACTCAACATGTTATGTTTATGGTTCTTTGTGCTAAGCTAACAGACTGTAGTTTTACCGTATGTTTATCATACAGAGAAAAGGTTATTAATCTTCTCATCCATATTGCGACAAGAAAACAAACAGACATACTTGCCAAAAGCAGAAACTATTCCTTTAATCATCTTGTTTTTATGATTTTTTAATGATTTATCATTATCATCATAATCCAGTTTTACCTTGTGTATCTCTCTCTTCTCCACTGCTGTTAGATGGTTTATCCCTCATTGCATTGTGGACAAGCAGCTCCTTAAGAAGGCTTAGTTTTTTATGATCCATATTGTCAAAGACATCCTAAAAAAGAAAATACACAATTTCCCACAGTCGTACTTGAGAAGACCATCTTGAACATCTAAAAATCTGAAATCTAATGCCTTACCTAAACTCACCTTGAGTGAGTCAGTCTGTTGGCAAATGTTTCTATAAAACTCCTGTGTGTCTTTGCGGTGACGGGCCAGCTGTGAGGCTATGTGCAGGTTCTGATCCTCTAGTTTGTCGTACAGAGTCTTCACATTTAATTCCTCTAAATCACAGCGCCTTGACACATTTCCTAAATGGGAATAGTAAATGTCAATAATATGTCAGTTAGAAATGGGCTGAAAATAAGGGCAAACTTATCACGGCATCCTAAAGAAGATTACTCTCCCGATGATTGACTGCAGTGGCGGCGCCAGGGAGGTGCTAGATGGTGCTGCAGCTCCCCCTATAATAGCCGTAGCACCCACCCAGCACCCCCAAGAAATGTCTGTAATTTTTTATATTTATATTTTAATGTGGTGTTTCAATAGTCTTTTTCATGTTGTTAAAAATTGGAATCAAATGATAATTAAAAATATATATATTTTAGTCTAAAATAACAACCAGGTGAGCTTCTTTGGCCAATGGGCGCAGAGCCCGGTGAACCTTTGATCTTAACGCAGGGCAGCTTGTTTTTGATAGCGAGTTTGGAAATTTAGCAAAGTAAAATACACGAAAATGGATAGTTTTTTGCTCCCTAAACGTCCACATTTTGAGTCACAATCTGAAGGGAAACGAGACTGTGAAGGTGGAGACACACTGCTTGTCATCACAGAGCCCCAGGACCAAGAAAATTCTGGGGATGAAGACGAAGGAGAATCGCTAGTGGCGGTTTCCTATGAGGATGTTAATGCTAACGTTACGGTTTGTGCTGCAGGTGATATTAGCAACCATCCTCAACAGGGTCCAAGAAGGCCAGTCCTTCAAAAATACCCCACACGGCAATTTGGGAATCAGCAGAGAAGTTTTAACAAAAGTTGGATGGATCAGTATTCATGGCTGGAATACAGCGTGGCGAAAGATGCAGCATTTTGTTTTGCATGTAGGTATTTTGAGAAACGAGGGCACGGATTTCATTTAGAGCCAACATTTACCAGCAACGGATTTAACAACTGGCGGAAAGCATCAGCATCTCTGAAGAGCCATCATGAAAGTATGGGGCACAAATTTGCAATGCAAGGATGGAGTGATTTCAAACAAAAAGAGACAAGCGGATCTAAAATAGCAAACATGCTTAATAAGGGACATTCTGCGTTAGTTATGGAGAACAGAAAATACATGAAAGCTGTGGTGGAGAGCCTGCACTTCACACCCTGCCAGGGGATCGCACAGCAAGGCCACAGAGAGGGTGAGGAGTCCCACAACTTGGGAAACTTTCGTGAGTTGCTGCATGTCATTGCTAAGTTTGATCCAGCAGTGGACAAGAAGTTAGCTACTAACCCATCAAATGCCAAATACACTCACCATGATATTCAAAATGAGATATTTGCTGTAATGGCAGAAATGATAAGAAAGATGATAAGTGATGAGGTGAGAGATGCCGAGTGCTTTTCTGTCTTGGTGGATGAGAGTAAAGATACGAGTAAAAAAGGAGCAGATTTCTGTTATTGTACGGTATTTGCAGCCCGAGTCAGGGGAAGTGCATGAGGAGTTTTTGCATTTTACTGCCGCAGATGGATTGGATGCAAACTCTCTGCTAGCCAGCATGAAACACACACTCAGTCAGTGTAATATTGATATACATCGCTGTGTTGATCAATGCTATGACGGAGCATCTGTGATGTCAGGATGGAACAATGGGAGAGTTTTTTTGAGACACTACAAAGTTTTTTTCTGGATCTGTGGTACATGATCTATTCATGAGAAAACAAAAAAAGCTTGACCCGACAGCAAAACCGGTGGAACTCAAGAGACGATACTCGCTGGGCTTGCCAGTATAATGCGGTCTATGCCGTCAAGAAAACTCTCCCCGCTATCCGAGCCACCTTGCGTGATGTCATCACTCAGTCAAACCCACATTGGAGGGCAGAGGCTAGAGCCATCAGTGCCATCATCGATGAGAAGTTTGTTTTGCATCTCATCGTGTTTGAGGATTTATTTAGAACAAAATTCATGTCAGATCAGCTACAGGCCCCCAATTTTGACCTTGTTGCAGAAGAGGATTTGGCCCAGTCAGTACTTAATGCTCTATCAGAAAAGCGCACAGACGCTAAGTGGAAAGAAATCCAACAACACTCTGTGTGCAAACAAAGGCACAACACATACTTCACGCAAGAAAAGGCAGACTCACAAAACACCTGGAGGATTTTATTGTGGAGGTCCCGATAGAGAGAACACAGACAGACAAAACAGATGACATGAAAACGCACTCTTTCTATCCAGTTATAGACAGGTTGATTGTTGAAATGAATCAGCGCTTTTCAACAGAGACAAATTACGTATTGAGAGGTGTGCCAACTCTCAGCCCAAAACACACATCGTTTTTGGACAAATAACTTCTGCTGCCCATGGCCCAACACTATGGTGTCAGTAATGAAAACCTGTCAGCAGAGTTCTACCAGGTGCGGCGGCTTCTACAAAGGAAGGAAGAACAAGGACATGCCATCCACAGCACACAGGAGTTCCTATCCTTATTACGGCCATATAAAGATGCATTTATGGACCTGTACAAGTTAATATGCATAGCCCTGACACTTCCTGTCACATCAGTGAGCTGTGAACGCAGTTTTTCTTGCCTGGGCCGTGTAAAAAACTACCTGAGGAACAGCAGTGGAGACACTAGGACCAGTAATCTGGCACTTTTGGCTATAAACATGGAGAGAACAAGGACTCTTGACTGCGACAACATCACTGATGCCTTCGCACTCAATCACAGCAACTGACGTATTGTTTTGTTGTGAAGACGTCTGGTAAGTGCTTGATTTTCCCCTCTGTTCGCTATTACAAATTTAATTATTTGGTGGTTGAAGCACAAATCTTGGCCCTTCATAGTTACATCTATGATGCTCTAACAATAGGAACACTGCTGATTCATCATTAGACTAGTGGTGGTAACTGGCTGTGTGATTTTGTGATCTGAGCATTTTAGGCCAAAGCGTGCACAGTATTTTTGTTGCTGCTGTTTGCTGCTCCGTTGTATTAAGTGCTTGACTATGACAGAATCATGCAAAATATTATTTTCAGAGGTTTACATTGGCAAGCTTATGTATGTTGTATCTATAGCCCTTGTGATGAATACACGAACATGTATATATATATATATATATATATATATATACATACACACACACACATATATATACATATATACATACATATATATACATACATAAATACATATATATACATACATAAATACATATATATACATACATACATACATATATACATACATACATTTATATATATATATATATATATATATATATATATATACATTCATACATATATACATATATGTGTGTATATATACATATATACATATATGTATATATGCATATATGCATATATATGTACACATATATATGTGTGTGTGTGTTTCAGTTTCTATGCTCCTCATATCTGGAACAAACTCCCAGAAACCTGCAGGTCCGCTGCTACTCTTGGTTCTTTTAAATCGATGCTGAAGACCTTTCTTTTTGACGTTGCCTTCCTTTAAATGTTGCTCATTTCTTTACTGTTTATTCTTTTATATACTGCACTGTAACTTTTATTCCTGTGTTTTATCTGTTTTTATTTTTGAAATGTTTTTAACTGATTTTGTGTAAAGCACTTTGAATTGCCCTGTTGCTTAAATGTGCTCTATAAATAAAGCTGCCTTGCCTATATATATATATATATATATATATATATATATATATATATATATATATATATATATATATATATATCTATATACCAGTGGTGACACCACTGTTCCTCATGTCAACTCATTAATTCAAGAGCGGATCTGAACCATAGGGCAGATACACAAATTATTTTTTTTACTTGTGTTAACTCTGCGAGATAGTGTGTTTCTGCTGCATTCATGTGGTGTCAGAATAATCAAAAAAATGTGTTCCGGACTGGGAAAATTTACATTTCTTTAACATTGGGACAAAGGGCATGCCTTGGTGGAGGTCTGCGCTTTCTGAGTGCCCTGCTAGTGGTTATTATTGTTATCTTCGACTATATTTGCAGTCTTCCCACTTTGTATTACATTTGCTGCACAGCAATTTCCCTCTGGATAAATACAGTGCAAAACAAACATGCAACTCACTGTGCACTCCACCATACCCACCAGTAACAACATGACTTCCTGACCTTACTACTACTAATAATACATTTTAAAAAAGGTGTCTGATCCATAGCACGATGAAATAAACAGTGAGCTTACCTCCTTTCGAAACAGCGGGCTCCTCAGCTTCTGCACCCTCTCCTACACCCCTACTGCCTAAGAAGCCACCTAGGTTTGGGACAACTACGCTGAAACACAAAAACAATGCCACACATATGCCTCATGTCAATTTACGTAGTTTACAGAGGTTGACAAGAACAATGAGACAGAAAGGAGAGTGACTTTTAGCATATATTATCAAGGGTACATTAATATGTGCTGCTAGGACTCCCAACATCAGTGTCCTGACACATAATAAATCACACCATCAGTGTTGATGTCTAGCCAACAGACCTGTCTTCACTGCAAACACAATCCACTGGATAGAAGGGCTCCCCAAGGCTGCGCCACTTTGGCTTAGTCCTCCACTGGGAAGCAAGTTTTGCATTGCTGGGTCGCAGAACTAGCACTGTGGTGGTCAAAACCACAACTACAACCAGCAGCAGACTCAGGATTCCTACACACAGTTAGCGTTGTGTCATGATAAAATAGCAAGCACAGCCATGCACCTGCATGATAAGATGTTGAGTAGACATTAATTGTAAACAGTAAGGATGTTCACCTGATATCACTCCCCAGTCAGGTAGAAGGTTGAGTTTGTGCTGCTTGACAATCCCATACTTGACTAGCTGTGCCGGGGTCATGGGCTGGAAGACGGAGGCCCGAGGGTCACACTCTGTCTCCTCCTCACTGACCACCACCACCATACTCCACTCTGGGACAGCACTGTCAACAAACACATACTTCCCTGTGTCTGAAAACACATGGGCAAACCTGGGAAAAGGAGAGGAACAGAGAGAAGTTTGTGGTGTATAGAGGATGTCACAAAATGTGATTTTCAATAATCAATCCTTCAGGCTCCACCTGCAGTATGGACTCAACACTACCTTGTAGAGTTAAAGTTTGTCTTCTTCATGAGTATCTGCAGATGTCTGAAGGCACCAAAGTCCCAGCTGGGGTTACTGTTAAACAGGTGGTCTTTCTGATATACTGGGAAGTGGCTGAAACGGCGGTCTTAGGGATATAAAGAAAGTTAAAACAAGATTATGGTTTTTAAAAACAAAAATAAATCACACCGTCAAGATTAACAAAACATGAAAGTAAACAAAATAGGTGGTACCAGTGTGGTTGATTGTAAGACGGAAAATGAGCATGTCACCAGGGGACAGACAAGCGATGGGGTTGGGGATACGAGGAAGGACAGCTAGGTCAAAAGCATCATCATCATCATCATCATCATCATCATCATCATCATCATCATCATCATCATCATCATCATCTTCTGTCTCTCTCCTCTTTCTGGGTCTTGTATTTAAAAGTTCCATTGGTTCTGAGTAGAGATGGATAAGTGTTTAGGGTTTTGACAAACAAGTTCAATTTTCATCTCTTTTCCTTTAAGATTATACTGGATACATAAAGATGAGAAAATAAAGATAAAATGAATCAATATGACAAGTTAAGTTTAGTCACCTGAAATAAACTGATTGATGAGCTCTATCTGTGTGGGAATCCAACCAAACACCCCTTTAGTGTCAAACTGGACCAAATGGATTTTACCAATACTCTTTGTGTGGATATCTGGTCCTAAAACATTGATTACAGTCTGGAAGTAAACAGAAACAAGCTCAATAAGAACTGTTACTGCAGCACAATACAACAGTATAATACTCAAGAAATAAAATGATAAAATATCAATAACTCATTTTGAGGCCTTAACTCTCATTAAACTGACAAGGCAGCCGTGTTTTCACCATATTGGTGAAGCAATTAAACATAATGAACAGTAATGGCATATTTTGATTCTACATGAAATATATACATACATACATACACACAAACATAAACTTGTGTTTTCCATGGCTAAACATGTAGATTATGGTAAAATAATGAAACACAAAATGGTTTAATGTGTAAACGTCCTGTACACCACAAAAAAAGACAAATTATGACAGACAGATAAACAGTTTGGGTGCATCCCAGTGCACCCAAAAGCTGTACATTCATAGGTGATGAAATTGATTAAAATTATTAGACCAAGTAGCTATTTTGTTGGACTGCTAAATAAATTTTGCTGCATAGAGAGATGAGTTAATTATTGTTCACTTTCCCTTTATCGCGATGCAATGCACATCACCAAATGTGCAGCTGCAACATTTTTCCATGTGTCCTGCTGAGACTAGACTGGCCAAGACACTGATAAATGCTACGGCAAGCTTTCTGCCAACTAACCGATTTTGCTAACCCCTACAGTCTGAAAAGTCTTATACTATTATTAGATTTGTGTTTATTATTATCTGGGGGTAGCAGCTTCGGAAAATCCTCTCATTTGCATACACATTTAATGTTATTCATAAGTACGTATAAGGTAAATAAGAAATCCATTATCTTCTAAGGTATGGCCAATCACCAGTTTGTCAATGGCCCTTTCACAGCTCCTTACCCTGGCCCAGACCATCTTGTCTCTTTCTTTGAGGTAGAGCAGCAGGTGTCCATCCGGCGAGAACTGGGCAGAGAGATGAGGTAGTCTGGAAAGGCAGGAACTGTTGCAATGCTCTTCGGCAGACACATATCGCTCACACTGGCAGCTGGGGCATTAGGATCAGGCAGATAACAAGACACAGGAAGACAGATAGCATTTCAAGCTACTTACCAGTTAGAAATAATAATTAATTTCCTTATTTTATCTAGCTTCATCAGTTTTACCGGGGCATTTTTCAAATAGTTAGTGACTTTGCAAGGGGTTTTAAAGTTGTAAGTTGTATTAAAAAGTATAAGTGAGATTCACATGCCCATCTCCACATCCAGAGTGCCTCCATGTTGTCCACAGGTGATATTACAGGAGTGGAGGGAAGGTGACACACACTCCCTGGATGCTGCCAGACGAACCTGACCTGCGGCACATCTTCTGTTAGCCTGAAACACATCGAACACAGACATCTAAAATGACTACAAACACACAGATCTTGCTGGTCATTACATTATTCATGATTAAAAAGCAATACAAGAGTATTTTCCATCTCACTGTTCTTCTGAGAAAAAAAACAAATTATAGTAAAATCATCACCAACAGGTCACATTAAAGAACGTTTTATGGTTGTGCATAGAATCAACGGCGTACCACCGCAGACCCCTCCGCGTCTACACCGGACACTATGCCGTAGCCTGACGCACACCTCTCGAAAAATTTAACTATATGACGCATGTCGCTCAGCCATGGCTTGGCAGCGTTGCATCCCCCCCCCCCAACTCATTTCCTGGTTCTCCTTCTCCATAAACAACATGAAATCAAGGAGAGGGTTAACTTTTCCTGCTACAGATTTTCCACCTTGGTCAGAAAACACCGGGGGGAAGACCCTTTGTTTCTCTCATTATGACTCTAGAGTCTGTACTCACTCCGAAGCTAATTGCCGTCATTCTCTCACTTCTCCCTCGCCCTATCACCTACTCCCCGCACACACACGTCGGCTCGACGCACACCAGCGCACAGGTATAAATATTAGACCACTTACGTAGGCTACGGTGAAAGCTCTGCGTGGAGCATCAGCACAACCTTAAAATGGCCTAAAGACAGTGTTTTCCATAGGTCGATACAGTAATTAACAGCCACTACTGACCTCAGGCTGGCAGTCCAATTCACTGTCAGAGGTAGAGCTTTTGAAATCCAGTTCATTGTAGAAGATGAAACCAGTTCTGCACAAACACGAGCCATCAGAGTGCTGAAAAGCACGATTCTTACCAATACAAGTACAAGAAGAAGAACCTGAGGAAACATGTGTGATTGGTACACCAATGGGACATAGATATCTTCCTGTACTGATGAACAATGATTTTGAAACTGTAACTTAACTTAAAAACGGTAAAATAAGCATATAATGTGTTCAGATAAAAACATTTAATGTGATCTGAGTTATCTGGAAAGATTTGATAGGATCTAACCTGCTGTTGAGGTAGAGGAACTGCCACAGGGAAAGCATGCCTTCTGAGCAGGCAAGTGGTTGAAGGTACCAGCTGGACATGGGTGACAGTCAGCCATTGTCTCAGCACGAATGCGGATACCAAAGGAGCCAGGGGGGCAGGGTATTAGTTGAGTGGATCCCATTGGACAGACGTACCCAAGAAGACAAGGGTTACTCTTGTAATGGTTTGTACCTGTTGAATTAAGATAAAGTCACACGTTATTTGGAGTTTGACATGAAATAGATGATTTGTGGTAGTGAGCAAATACCTGGTGGACAAAAGTATCCTGGTGGACATGGAAGGCAATGTGGGATAGCAGAGAGGTACGGGCGATAGGTGCCCCCCTCACACACACTACAGCAGCTGTTTTGGGATCCTCTGAGCCCACTGGTGTTGACAGGCATTGAACCCCCTTTGCAGGACTTCATGGCAGAGCTGTTGGCTGGGCAGTAGTAGGGAAATGGACAGCTGTGGGCCATGGTAACGGGGTTATTTATAAAGCTTTAATCCACACAGTATAGAATCAGGCCAAATTTATTAAGCTTTCATAATTTCAACAGTTAAAGTCTCTAATTTCTATGTCAATCTTACAAAAGTATAGTTTAGTTTATTTGTTTCACAGACCATAAAAAACTAATAACATTAAAGAAATACAAAAATACACTTGAGGGTGTGGTTGAAACCTGTAGTGGTTTATATAAAAACCACAACCAAAGTACATAAGCGGTGTGTTTGCATTTCAGGTTTCAGAATATTGGTCATTTCATGCACTCACAGTTGTTTGGGGGTGTGGTAGGAATGAGATCCCTCAGGACAAAAATACCCTTCAGGACAGACTTGTGGCTCAGCAGTCTGAGGTCCACAGTATGAGCCAGCTCTGCACAGCCTCTCTGAGACTGCACCTGGATTATGATCCAAAAACTAATCAGTGCAACACTTCATTGTCTTTAGGGAAAAAAGCATTTATTCAAAGAAAAGACTCAAAGATATCACATACAGAATCTAATATACCATGCTAATATTACAAACCTACCCGTGGGACATTCATAAGAGGCCCTGCAGGGGATCCCCTCCACATTGGGCTTCCCGGTAGCCTGAGGATCTGGACAGAAGGTTCCCCCTGCACAAGGTTCACACTGGCTGGGTGCAGCAGCTCCAGGAACAGACCTCTTGGTGCCTGCAGGGCAGAAGATGGGGGGTCCAGACCCACTGCACCAGAAACCAGGTGGGCAGGGACTGTTGGAGTAGTCTGTAAGCCCTGTAAAACAACAGTTTTCTGAAAAAAACCTATTCATCACTTCACACACTATAATCAAAATAGAAATAACTTTGCTGCATCATCGTCCACACACATTGAGGGGACCTTAAATGGAAAAACAACTGAACCATTAAGTTTATCAAAATGACTCCAACACAAGTGAAGTTCTTTACTACTCAGAATTGAAGAAGCCTTTATTTACGCATTCAAAATATCTGAGGGATAAGATGGAGAGAGACAATCTGCTGGGAATCAACCACAACTGTAGATAAAGTACCAATATGATTTCAATTTAAAATCATTTAAAGCAGTCATGAGGAAGATTAGGTTTTTCTTTGTATTTTTGATTTAGGAAGTTTAAATGTCATTCCCTCTTATCTCAGGCACAGGTTTAATAATATGCATATATAAAAAAATTAATACAACCTACTGTATAAAGGGAATTGTTGTGTCCTTAGAAATGTAAAATCAAACTTGCCAAAGTGAGGACTATTAGGGCATATTTTAAACTTTATTATACAGCACGCAAAGAATGTACCTTTAATGGAAAACATTAAGGATTTGTTACATTTGAAATGTGTAATTTTAGTTCATCTTTTTAATTAGTCATTGTGGTGACTTCAATGCAGTGTGTCAGACCTGTGCTGTTACAGTTTGAACCGGGAGGGCAGGGCAGGCAGTCGCCCTTGCTGCCTGCTCCAAGGGAAGCTCGGTAGGTGTACAGCGGACATGGCCTGGGTCCTGTCCCTCCACTGAAATCACTGCCAGGCAGGCCATCACAGTAATGAGCAGCAGGACACAGATGAAGGACTGGGTCACCTGCAAACAAAACGCTTTCAGATATTTTCATGATGAGGTTGTTTCAATGCCAAAATTGTTACACTCTTGCTTATCAGCTTCATCGATTTCAATACTACTACTACTACTACTCACTGTTAAGGCTCATCAAGCCCTTGCCCCTGGCTAAATTTCAAAGTTATAAGTTTTAAGGCAGGGCTCTTCTGGCTTCTACCAATTATCAACCTGAAGTATTAGCTGTAGTTCCAGTCCCAGGATCCTGCTGGTATCTACTTATAGTCAATTTACACATGAAACACACAATGATGCAGTTAACTTGCAGGAAAGCAAGCAAGCAGTATGCCGCTTCCCAAGCATCAGGAACAAAAACTGCTCATCTAGGCCAAAGAAAAAATTACCTTTTTTAGTTTTCAATATCAATAAGAATCAATATCTCAAACTCAGCCATTCCTGTTCATCACTTAAAAACAACTTGTTCTTTTAACTGAAACTTTATCCTGCATTTTTACCCTGAAAACCTGATAACAGTAGCCACAGAAACACTTCCAACTACTCAGACATAAGGAGCATTATAAGCTCATACCAGGTTTACACCAATGCTGAGGTGGGCAGGGTAAGCAGTTCTGAAGGCTGGAACCACCTGGGGAGCTTCTGACAGTGTTTGCAGGACACAACAAAGCTTTCTGTGTGCCCTCGGGACAGTAGAAACCTAAAATAAAAAATATTTTTTGCATTAACAGTTAATCAGAAATAGTAAAAAGAATAAAATGATTAAATAAGTTGATGATAACTAATCTTAAATGTCAAAGAATTTACGATTTAAGTATGAAAATATGTATGTTGTTTTTTTAATGATTGATGTATTGTACCTGGTGGACATGGTCCAGCACACTGCATACCCCACTGGCACTGGGTCAGATTAGATATTGGTCCCTGAGGGGTAAAATCTGCACTCCCAGAAACACAGAGATAGCCAGCAGCACACATACCCTGGATCCTACCAGCCCTGAAAAAAGATTCACAGGGTTAGCGTCCAGACAAAACCACACAGAAACACATATACACACACAGGAACCTTTAGAAGACTCTAAAATGTATGCTTCATTAGATAAATAGAATGATAATTACATTGTTTCTAACATTTTCACCTCTCACATCTACATTCATTATATTCATGCATATCAAGGTCTTAGTTTGGCTGTTCAGTGAGCCGTGACTCTAACATGCTAATTGTGAGTATAATCAGAGCAGAGAATAATGTTTGCCTTTGAGCATATGTCGATGTGTGTATGTACAAGATGTGTGTGTTCCTAACTGTGTGTCTGTCCATATGTGAATGTGAGACAAAGTGCACATTGGAGAGCTTGTGCATGCATACACTGCATCCAGTGTACCTGCAGAACTTCCCTGGAGGGCAGGGTAAACACTCTCTCTCTTCTTGTAGCCCTCTCTGGTTTGGATGAGTGTATGTCCCATTAGGGCAGGGATGAGGCACCATTGTGCCTGAAAAAAAAGATGCAGTAGAGTGGAGAATGACAGAGCGGAGACTGACAGGGTGATTTATTACATTGTAGTTACAACAAAGGAATACATTTCTTAAACTTAAACACAAGTCTGAGAGGCCTTCTTTGTGTGTGTTCTTTGTGATGGGTTTTAAGGTTATACATGAATTAAATTAAAGTTGCCATCTGTTGTTGTCAAAAAAATGTCCTTTTAAAGTACCTGCAGGGCAGAATGAGTGTGGTGGGCAGGGCCATGGCTCTCCCACTATTGCCTCCTCACAGTAGAACCCAGCTCGGCATGGGATGCAACTGTCTGAGCCTGGGTTCGGCTGGTACTCCCCTGTGGGACAAGGCAGGGCCAGGGCAGAGCCTTCTGGACAGTGATGGCCCTAGGAGATGATAGAAATGACAAAGGGGGTGGGATTCAATGCAGCTGGACATTAATAATAATAAACATGGCACAAGCTTCTATCTGAGAGATATACTGTTTAAAAAACAATAGAAACAATGTAAAAGGGAATTCAGTGGAAGGGAGAGAGTGCACAGAGATTAAAATAATTAAATAGTATATGAATAACCCTTACCTTGGGGCAGAGGAAAGCATAAGGAGTGGTTGAAGAGAAGTCAAAAGGGCAGTAGAAACCAGCAGCACAAGGGCCACTTGGGTTGGCCAGACCTTCAGTGGAGCAATAGTGACCAGCAGGACAGGCAGAACAGCTCTCAATGGACACTCCTCCTTTGACAACAAATAACATTGATGCAAATTAGACAAGCAGATAATAGATCTTCTTTCCAGCTGCAGTGAGACTTTTGGCCAAAACAAAATGAACTATTTTGCTCAGGGCCTGTGTAACGTAACATATCTGTGCAATACACTTGTGCATCTTATTTATTTATTTAATAATAACTGTGCACTTCAATATCTTATAAGGGGCTGTCTTTAGGGGCCAAGGGCAATAAGCAATTATACTTTTTACAATTTAGGAATGCAAATTTATTTGTTTTTATTTGTACTTTTTGATGGTTTTGTGCAATTTTATTTATTTGTGATGTAAATGCTTTGTGTGTCTTTTTAAGCTCGACTTGACTCTCTGAGTAATAACCGCACAAGAGTTCCTATGTGTGAAAAACACAAATGGCAAATAAAGTTCTTGAATCTTGAATCTTGAATCCCATTAGGATCTCTTTCAAATACAATCTCCTAATTAAAGAGATGATATAGATTTCAAATTATTCAATTCATCTAAAAAATATGAGCGTAAACAGTAACTGTACCGATGGTGTTGCGAATACTGCCAAGAGGGCATGGAATTGGGGAGAGGCATCCTTCTGGACAGTAGTGGCCCACGGGGCAAGGGCCATTCCTGGGGAAGTTGTCAGAGCTGTGCGGCGTTGGCTCCATGGCTCCACCTTGGCAGAAATAACCCTGCAAACAAGAACCTAGACAAAAATACAAAGATACACTCAATGTGTATCCTTCAATCAATTAGACAGCAGCAGCTGATTCAGAACACAGCTGTTCGAGTCCTCACTAAGACCAAGAAAGTGGATTACACGTAATTGTTAATTTTTACACTGCACTGTATTTTTTACTCTGGTATTTTATACCTGTTATTCTTTTATAGCTGTTTTATAATCTTTTTAAAGAAGGTTTTTAATTGTTTTAAACTTTGTTTTATGGAATGTCCTTTATAAATAAAGCTGCCTTGCCTTGTTACTAAATGGTTGAACTAGAATCAGGGTGAGTGCACTTTGGCTAAAATAATGTGTCACCAAATATCTTTGTGTTTGGTCACCTTGTGGTGTTGAGGCTCCATATGAGCTACAGTACACTCCAGAGGGACAGGGTGTGCAGGCAGATAGAGAAAGGGCTCCTGTCTGGTTGCTGAAAGTCCCTAAAGGACAGAGCTGAGGCAGGGCTGTCCCGGCAGGACAAAAATGGCCTAGGAAGAAAAACACTTATTAAATATTGGTAATGCAGAATTATAAATGAAGAATTTTAAATTTGACCACTGGACAGTATTGCTGCTGTATGTTAACGGGTAAGTGATATAGTTTGTACTGTAGATTAAAAATTAATTTTCACCATCCTCACCAGCTGGGCAAACAGAGGGCTCTTGAGTGGCTGAGGAGGAACACATGGTCCCTTTGGGGCATATTATACAGTGGGCAGCTCCAGGAGCAGGACTGTAAGTGCCAGGCTCACAGGGCACCTCACTTGCTGAGCCAACAGGACAGCTATAGCCAGCGGGGCAGAGGTAGCCATGGGAACTATCAGACGGGGTGGGACTGGAGCTGCCATAAAGGCAAACATACCTGTAGGCATAAACAAGGAAAACAAACTTTATATTACAAATATTGCCACAAGCTGCAATTAGTGAGGAAATATAACTTACATATTTTGGCGAAGTTACCAGTTATGTAAAAAAAAAACGGTTTTAAATACACCATACAGTATGTAATGCTAATGTAGTTACCATTACGTTATTTTGCTTGAGTTCTAATTATCCAGAAATAAGCATCAACAGCCTCTAAATAATGCATGTTTCCAGAAAACAATGCTTTAATCACTAGCTGTGATTAAAGTCAGACACAATAAAATGAATGTTTGATGGCCAAAATGTCTTTGAATTGTACCAAATTTCAAATTCTTCAGATCTTTTTATTCAGAGCTTTTAAATGGAATAGACTTAAACAGCAGCCGACACAGTGAAGTGCTACAAGTGCTTTAAAGTGGGTTTTATCTCTGAGTATTTATTGCAGAGCATTTCTGCAACCCAAAGTGTTTCAAGTGGATCACCTGCTCCCTCTCCTGCTGAGACTCAACAAACTCATGTAAAAGCGACCCCCCAATTGTTTGATTTTGTAGTTTACATGTATACTGGCTTGTAATGGATCTTTGAACACCGGATATCTTGCTGGAATATTGGACTGCTCCCTTTAATCCATGTTTAAATCCCAAAAATGTATCCAAAACTACTTTTAAGGAACGAGGAGAGACTACTTTACAGTAGACATCAGTAAGAGACTGAAAACAATAGGGAAAGACTGAGAAAGATAATTTACATTTTTATAAACAAAACAATTTCATGGACCACTTTCCCTTCAGGTCAGATGAAACAGTCAAGTGAATGAAGTGTATGAACCCCATTATGGACAAAAAAATAACAAAACTGTGCATCCACAGTGTGTGTGAGAGGCATGATTTGAAACTGCAAAAGTGGAAGAGTAGAAGTGTTTACCCAGCATGACATGGCAGAGCATCTGAGAGCTCTGATATTGCAGGCCTGTCACAATACAGACCATGCGGGCA
Source organism: Percina caprodes (assembly GCA_013375575.1). Lineage (NCBI taxonomy): Eukaryota > Metazoa > Chordata > Actinopteri > Perciformes > Percidae > Percina > Percina caprodes. The sequence goes on from JABXJD010000051.1 coordinate 209,709, forward strand.
GGGTGGACATTCATCAACTCCCTTCAGTCCTTGGGAGATGGAAAGAGAGCCTGTGGGGCAGGGGAGTGGATAGCCAGTGCCAGAGGGGCAGTAGTGGCCAGAAGGACATAGATGGGTTCTGGTAGAATTCCCCTGACAAAAAGAAAAAGAAATAAAAACTATTATACCACCATTTGTACGTTTAATGGCATAATTGCCTAAGACTTAATGAATATTATGAAGTTATACTTTATTAATCCCTCTTGGGGTTATTTTGTTTTCTTTACTCCATTGTTACACACAGAGACATGCATTATTGTTGTGGAGAGATGTGGTGAAGGTGTATTAGTCCACACTCCATTCCTGGCCGATGCTAGACTTGAATCAGACGCCCTCCGGTCCCCAAGAAAAATCACTGCAGACTGAGCTACTGCAGCCCCTACATGTACAGTAAAGTATGCAGTGCTTGCATGCATCTTGACAGTAGTGCTAGAGGAAAAACAATTCATCATCAAGGCACCAACAATAACCAAAGTTAATTAAAGGTAAATGCAGCAATATTTCATATCTTGTGCACAAAGTTGACATTTCAGTTAATGGTGCTGTTAGAAAAGAGAAAATGGGCAAAGAAACAGGTAACACATAGAAAACAGGGAGCATGAATGTGCTCAGGTAATCTTTTTTTTTGGTTTGATTAGGTGAAAGGTCATGGGTCACCATTATAAAATTATACATCATTCTCTGGAAAACAAGGATCTACCGACCAACATTACAATGTTACAGACCAACAAAGTCACAGAAACAAGAAAAACACCTGATATTCAGTAGAGTTAGGGCTGGTTGATCCAGTAGGGCAGTAGTATCCTGCCTCACAGAGTCCTGTTGGCTGGGACAGACCAGGTTGAGAGCAGAACATTCCTTTAGAAAAAACAACATAATAAAGAAATCATCATACATATTTGAAACAGAGGGACTTGACTGTGCACAAGTCATTTAAAAAAAAAAGGGATAGGTTATGATTATGTCAAACAAAACACTAATCCTTTTCATACCAGTAGGGCAGGGCAGGCAGGCATCAGGATTGGAGGCTCCCAGCTGGCTCTGCACAGTGCCAGGTGGGCAAGGGAACTCCAGTCCTAGAGTCAGTCCTGGAGGACAGTAGTGTCCAACAGGACACAGTGCAGGCTGTACAATACCTCCAACTGAGCCACACAAGAAGAATGAATAAACAGAGATGATAGCCGATGAGACCAATAAAATGAATCGCACTTTGACATGTTGAAACAATACAGCGGCACAATAAAGAAATGCACACTTTAACACTGTAAAATAACTTGTCAGTTAGATTAGCTGAGCTAAAGAGAGGTCTTTCAATTAGTAAAACCATGTGCTTCCCAGAGTGACTTTGTGACAATCCTCATAAAATGGATGTGTATTTGTTGCTTTAATGAAAAAGTAAATGTGAGACAACCCATATTTCCCACCTTGACAGTAGTACCCAGGGGTACATGTGGTGCAGTTGTCTTGATGTGTATTGCCCGTTTCAGAGCTAAAGGTTCCTGCAGGACAAGGCAAGGGGACTGGCGTTCCTCTGGGGCAGAAGAAACCAGCTGGGCAAAGAGCATTATCTGCTATGCTGGAGCCCCAGTCACAATAAAACCCTGCCCAGCAATCCCCTAGAATAACAAAAGCGGAAACAACACATTCAAAAGGAAGATATTATCTTTAAAATACAGACTGAAACTCACTGAGGAAAATAAACATTCATTTTGCGTGTTTATTTATTTATTCATTTACCTGCTCTGAGACCCTGTTGGCAGAAAATCCCAGGTGGACAGAGAGATCCAGTTCTATTGTCATTCGGGTTTGACACTGTGGCACCCATCAGACAAAGAAACCCAGCAGCACACGGTCCTGAAGGCTTAACCAAACCTTCAGACCCACAAAACTGACCCACTGGACACAGAAGACACTCACCTGTCAACACAGAAACCGTCTAGTCCAGTTATTTTCTCTACAAATCCGTCTTCCAAAAAGCCAGACAACAGTGCAAGATATTCCCATTTATTCTCTTTTTTCACAAAGGTTCTGTTTTTTTTACCTGTGGTGGTGAGACCGTGGCTGGGGCTATAGGTGCCTTTGGGGCAAGGAAGAGGATTACTATCTGGACTCTCCCTGGGACAGATGTAGCCAGCTGGGCAGGGCACAGGGCTGGAGACTCCAGAGGAGCTTCCCCTCGTGGGACTAAGACTTTGGGACTGGCAGTGGAACCCAGGTGGACAGGGATTACACTCTTTCTGGCCGGATAAATCCTGGAACCAGCCTGGCAAAGACATTCAAACAGTGAAGACATTTTCAGAGAGGGTGAGGGAATGTGTACAGTATAAATAAAAGTCTTGTTTACAGAGTTCTTAAAGAGAGAATTCATAAATAACTTCTTGTTTACCAAGAGGGCATGTTTTGCAGTAATCTTTGCCTTTTCCTCCAGTCTCATTTTGGTAAAAGCCAGCAGGGCAGGGTGAGGGTACGCTGCTGCCTTCGGCACAGTAGTGGCCTGCTGGACAAACATCTCCAGATACACTTGACATTGGAGTAGCAGTCTGGGATCCCTCTAGACAGTAGAATCCTGAGGAGAAATACAAAATGTTTGAACAGCTACAAGTAGGATTATGCACCACATTAATATAACTATATGTCCAGTCATATTTCTGACCTGGCAGGCAGGGTCCAGAGACTGCAGAGAGGCCAGTCTCTGAACAGTAGAAGCCGGGACTACAGCTACGACACTGAGACTCGGCCACAAGCCCACTCTGCTCACTGTCGAAAGATGCAGGCTAACTATAAACTGCAGCAGTAGTCAAGTGATTTAATGTAATTTAGATAATTGTTCAGTATCACAGAGAGCACTCAATTCCACAACCTACAATAATGCTCCAGATTACATATCCTGTTTCATCACAATGTTATATTTTATACTGACAAAGCATTAACGTGGATCATCATCAATGTCTGTGGATTTGAGTACATCTTCAAAATTTAATTAATTACTACTTTATACCTAGATAACAAGTGTAGGTTTAGAGCTTAAATCCTATTATGTCTAATAAATATTATCGTTTATGGCATTTATAGATATGCGGGAGATAATAGAAATATTGATATGATATATTGGATATGCACCTGAATGTTCCTTTTGGGCAAGGTTTTGGTACAGAGGTCCCCACAGAGCAGAAGAAGCCGGGAGGGCATGGGAATCCAGTCAGACTGTCTACTGGTGAAGGTGCAGAGGCTCCACCAACACAAACAAACCCTGCAGCACAGGGCCCACTGGGGAAAGTCCTCCCTTTAAATAAATATATCATTCAAGGTTTTTATCACCCTAATAACAGATTTACCTTTAATTGTTTCTGGAATACACTAACGGTCAAAGGTTTGGGGTCGCTCACAAATTTCCAATCCACTCCATTAGAGACCGAATACCAGCTGATCTGCGTAGGTGGCTGATCTTTAATGCAATATCTATATTGGCCATTATAAGCAACCATTCATGCAATGCTAACTAATCTGATATAGTTTTAAAAAACCTTTTGCAATTATGTAAGCACATAATGTAATCGGAAAACTGCTGCCCTGTTTAAAAAAACAATGCAACGGTTCTCAGCTGGTATTCTGTGCAATGGAAATTTCTATGTGACCCCAAACTTTTGACCAGTAGTGTACATCACTAAATATATACTGCAGCTGTCTGCAAGATGGCGTCTGTGAGAAATACACAAGTAACTTATAGGGTCAGAGGAGGGGATGCATTGTACCTGTTCCTTTACAGTACATCCCAGGGTCACACAGGGAGCACTGCCATTCCTCAACCAGTCCTGATGTGTTTCCATAGGTTCCTGCTGGACAGGGATGCTGATTTGCTGATCCTTTGGGACAATAAAATCCTCTCTCACATTGAAGTGGGAGCGTCATTCCTGATGAACCGATACGGTACAGAATGAAAAAGAATTTCATATTGTTAAATCTAAATGGAAATTACATTTATGTTCCCAGCTGCTAAATGCTTTGGCGTCAAAACAAATTGTCCACCCATCACCTTTACCTTGATCTGGACAATAGAAAGCAGCAGGGCATGTCTCGCAACTGCCCTGGCCTGGTCTGAGCTGGTAGCTGCCTGAAAGGCAGGCCGTCTGTCTGACACTGCCCTGGAGCAACCATTAAAATGATTTTATTAGACTTTATATCTGGAGAATTACATACATTATCAGGCATCATCATGGTGCAACAAAAAACAACAGCTGAGACTGAGACCGACACACAACACAGGAAGTATGCAGTAATGGACTTGTCATAACAGAACCAAAACCACAGCCAAGGAGGAATATTCATGCAGAGCAACACATACAACATTCAGCAGTGGTGACAAACAGTAGCTCGAAGACTAATACTGGATGGCTGACCTTCTCACAACAATGTCCCACTGAGCAAACATGCTGTTGTGGTCTATCAGAGCTCTGTCCCTCAGGACAGTAGTAGCCTTCTGCACACTGACCACTTGGCTCAGCTATTCCTGTCTGGTGGCAGTAGTGACCAGGAGGACACTGCTGGCAAGCCTCGACTGTTGACCCACCAAGGGAACCTGATGGATAGCACACGATACACATATCAATTGTAAATGAATTCATAAATTGATATATTTTAAAGAGTGTTGAATTTTTTTGGTGTTTTATCTATACATCCATTGTGTGAACAACGTTTGTTGACTTGCAAACAAAATTGATTAAATGAAAGCATTAGAGTAGATACCAATGTTAATTTGATGCAAAGTACATAGCTATTTATCAGTTTCTAATTCATAACTATTCAAAGGAGCTAAGGCCCATTTTAATAGGATTTTAGTTGTCCGCCTCGAGACAAGAATACAATTACACGATTAAACCACTTTGTGACTGAAATTATTCATAGGCGCCCAAGGGAGAGAAAAAAAAAATGGAAGTTTTCATACTTCTTCGCATCACTGAAGTGCAAAGATAGACACCAGTTCATGTAAGGACATTAGCGGGGGGAACTGACAATGTGTGCAACAAAGAGGATTAGCTGTTGTATTTCTCAGTTTAGTATTGTGTCTTATTATTGATATTCATCATTAATTCATGACCAAAAAAGGGCAGGGGATTACTGACTTGTTTAGAATTGTTCCTCTTCTCAAAAAGAGGAAGTACATCTCGCACACAGTTTCTTTTGATAATTAAATCAATGACATTGTTCGACGCATCTAATAATTACAGCTACATTAAAAAAGAGCAATATCTTACTTTTTATGGTTCCAACAGGGCAGGGCAGAGGAAGAGGAGTGCCAGGGGGACAGTAGTGTCCTGTGGGGCAAGGCGTGGCATAAGGGTTCAAAGAGCCCTTAGGGCAGTGATATCCTGCAGCACAGAGCCCTGCTGGGGCATCTAGACCAGTCTGGTTGCAGTAAGAACCAGCCTCACAGGGCTGGGGGTAGGCAGAGCCCAAAGGACAAAAGAAACCTGAAAAATAGCCACAAAAAGTATCCCTGAAATAAATCAACTACACAATCAGAAGGATTACTGTTCTTATGTACACTCGCTTCCTCTAAGGATAGAGGATTTTTTAAACTGACCTTTTCTTTCCCACACTCTTATTTAAAGTTAGTTAATCCAACAGATTTTTATGTTCCAGTGGGCAGAAATTACTTTGTTGCAGGAATGTAAATCGGTTTCTTGCTGGTCCAATATAAGCGTTTTTTTCAGTGCAGCTGTTGCGCACCATCACCCAACCATTTGCCGCTCATTAAGAGGGAAGTCCAACTCCAGCATTTAGGCTTTCAGGTCTTCTAATAAGGGAATTTAAACCATCAAGAGTGAGGTTCTTGTGCGGAAGGTATTGGATTTGAATAACCATCAGCATTTGTCTTGCGCTGCCTTCACAAGTTACTGTATTGAGAAGATAATTTCATTAAGGGGTGTAAACTGACAGTCTTTTCGATAATTATTTACTTAAATTAAAAACTAACCATGTCCTGATTTAACACTTCAGTCATCATTTTTAAAGGGTGAGTGTTTAAATAAAACCAAGATTAAGTGGTATTAAAACTAGAATATTCTGCACAGACTGGACAAATCAGATGAAATCAGTCATATGTCACAGCAACTTAAGTAAATGGGATACCCATGTCATGAGCAAGAAAGATGACGTGTGTGCTTGGGGGAATTAACTAAGTAGTTCATTGAGCATGTTCACACAAGTTCACGGTCAGGATTTACCCACCCTTAGGGCATATATCTCCTCTGTAGTTGGAGCAGGCATAATGTGGACTCTTGAGACATGATGGTGACTGAGTCACAATATGGTCTGAATCTGCCTGGGGCGTTGTTACCGCTTCGATCCAGCTAGTGTCTTTCCCTATAATAGAACATGTCAGATAAAGCATGAAAGATGTCCAAGTCAAGATCTTTGTCTTGTAGATAGGAAACCAATCAGGACCAACTTTTCTCTTTTTTAAATTGTGATTTAACAGTTTAGACTGCCAAAGGAACAACATCTTTTTAAAATGTAACACTGCAAGGCAATGATTAATTGTAGATCACTTGAGGGGAAGGTCAAACTGAAAAGCTGCTGCTTTGTGGGACATTTATCACAACACGTGAGGCTTTGCACTCTAGTTGAATAGTTTGAAGAAATTGATGTACTGCCCTTTCAAAGGAAGCATTTATTGTGTTATTACAAGAAACCCATAGTTTACCAGACTTATTGGAGTTATTGAGGCAGGACAGAATCCAGAGGGCAGCATCTGTCTTTGTGGTATAAACCTCCAGTATTTCACAAAGACAGGTGAACAAAGAGGAGTGGGCTCGAGGTGTGGGGATATCTGCACCTCCAGAACAGAAGAAACCTGCAAAGCACATACCTAACACAAGGAGGTTTTAGAAGACAAGCATGGAATGATTATTGACTTCATTATTTATTATTTTAATCCCAAGAAAGAATGTGGGCTGTGATTTAGGTATCTAGAACCTGTAATTAGTTGCGTTGTACAGCTGAAATATAAAATATTTTGGATTTTACAAAATTGGCACTCTCTGCACATTATGAGCCTAATTGTTCTTCACTAATGGAAACCTGGCAAAATCCCCCACCTGTGGGCTGTGAGCCTCCAGGACTGAGGCAGTATTGTCCTGGGGGCAACGGTGGCAGTGAGAGGGGAGGAAGCTCCACGCCCTGGAAAGAAGCTGCCAACAGGACAGGGTATGGGTGACCCAGTACCCTGCAGACAGAAGTGTCCCATGGGACAAACATCTCCATAAGGCTGGGAGACAGGCGAAGGCTCAGTGGACCCCAGGGAACAAAAATGTCCTGCAGTAGACAATACGATTAGACATCTTAATGAAAACAAGGTAACATTGAGGGGAAACTGTGGCTTAATATCGTGCCGAAATACAGGACAGGAAAAGACACTCATTGTTCAATTCTCTGACTCCATTTCCCCTTGTGATGCTGGACTGTCAGACCTGGGCTGCACGGTCCAGACGGCTTTGTCAGAGCAGTGCTGTTACAGAAGGAGCCAGACGGGCAGGGTGAGCAGTCAGTCAGGGACGTTCTGCCTACTGATGGGCTGACACTTCCCATCGGACACGGAGTTGGCACAGATGAACTTTCTATACAGTAGAAACCTGGCCAAGGTGGTGCATGTCATTGTCAGCTTCAGTTTACTTTGTACTCTTTATTCATAGTTTATACATGTGAGTACACTTGTTAGTATTTTTATTACCTGGTGGGCAAGTATTACAAGTGGACTGTCCAGATGAAGATTGAAAAGTGCCAGGGCTACAGATGGTCGGCTCAGCACTACCATGTGGGCACGCATGGCCAGGTGGGCACTGACATCCTGCAACACAATCAGATAAAGAAAAGTAGTCATCTTGTCCCTCCTAGTTTAATATGAAAACAAGAGCAATGTGAATATAGAATACTGGACTAATGTAAAATATCTTTAAAAAAAATCCTGTGGGAGGCAAAGAGAAGATAAAGCAGACTGAGCAGCAAGTGCCCTGACTCTCTAGATAGGTTCTGGGCCATTTCATGCTGAAATTAGCAACGTCTTCTCGCTGAAAGGCGAAAAACAGGTCTGATGCCTTTCAAAGAATCTCTAGGTATGCATGTAATATAAGAGCAGGAGGAAGGCCCATCCAAGGCATATAATTACCTAATATAATTAGTAAGCTTATATTTCAAACTAAGTGTATCAGCAAAAGTGAAATTTTGGAATTAACCAAAAGAGAGGAAATAGTCACTGTCCAATGACAACCCCCCGTCCTTTTGTTGCCACGGAGATGGCCGGCGCCTCAGACTCCATTGTAGAGAACACCGTGGAAGAAGATCATAATTAAAACAACTGCCTGATTAACATGGACTTTTGGTTTGTCTTAATCTCTTATTGTGTCCTAGTTTCATTGCATTGTTATCTGATATGATTACAGAGACTGTTTATGAATGATAGATCTGTCTTGTTTAATATAGCCTACTATCCGTTAGAGTTAGGCGGTATCCAAATTTTGATAGGTCGGAAACCAAAATTCTCCCAAACTGCAGACATTGTGTTTTTCTTTGAGACCAGGTCACTTGGTGTGCGTGCATCTCTCTCTCTCTCTCTCTCTCTCTCTCTCTCTCTCTCTCTCTCTCTCTCTCTCTCTAACATTTTTAGGCATTAAATAAATTATATTTAATCCTTGTCTCCTATATAAGTGCATTCAATTTTTTTAATAACGGTATTGATTCTGATACGTTGCTATTTTTAAGACTCCGCAGTATACCGTATTACTGCCCAACCCTACTATCCATAGGTTAATTAGGCCACTACTACATTAGAGTCTTATTTCCAATGTGCTTGCTATTTCGTGCTTTCTGATTTCTGTTTTTGTTGACGAGAAATGTGTTTATTTTAAAGTTAACCAAATTTTGATTGATTGAACTAAAGGTCACTGGGGTTTAGGATGAAGCCACATATGCTTTGAAATCACGGGCCAGCAGCTTGGGAATAATAGATATTCGGCGTGCAGTTACTCCCACCTGTAAGGATTATTCCTTTTCTCAGGTAGACCTAAATCCTTTTCCAGAATACATTTTATTTTTGTATTCCCTCAATTATTTCATTCAATTGATAAAGTGGTGTTACTTCCAATGGCACTGACCGACCTCAAAGGGTTTTCTGTGTCACCCCCCTAGATGCTGTTAGATGGCGCTTTAATACTTCTTTACTGAAAAATGAATCCTACATCACTCAGTTTATAGCAGAATTACAGATATTTGCAGACAATGTTGGCTCTGTAGAAGATACAAGGATATTGTGGGACATGATAAAAGGTTTTCTTAGGAGCAATACCATATTATTCTGGTCTAATATGCACAAAGCTAGATCACTTTAACTACAAAACCTTGAAGCTGAGTTCACCAGATTAGACTCATTGTTGCAAACTAATTTTATTGACTAAATACATATTAGAACTATCACTAATCAAGAAAAAAATAAACATTCTGAAACAGAACTCTGAATTTATAATTCATAGAACAAGAGAGCTATTACCTTCATGGTACTAGACCTAGTCATCTACTTGCCATGAAAATAAGGTCCTGTGACCATTTCACATTTTATTCCAATTTGTATGAATCAGAGGTCACTTTGGATAAAGCCCACTGTGACAGCTGGTTGAATCAGCTTGACTTCCTCAATTATCAGCAAAGGAATCAGCTAACTTAGACAAATTGATCACTTCAAAAGAATTAAAAGTGGCAGAAAAGAATATGCAAAAGGGAAAATCACTGGGCTTTGATGGGATCCCCCCTGAACTGTATGCAAGTTTTTGGGAACAACTGGGCCCATTCCTACTGGACATGATTAACTTCTCTATTGAGAAGAGCGGATTTACAAGGGATTTTAGCACAGCCTTGATTTCCTTACTCTTGAAAAAAGGATAAAGCTCCTAAAGTGTGCTCTTGTTATCAACCTCTGATCCTGCTTAACTCTTATTTTAAAATCTTTGCAAAGCTCCTAGCCCGTTGTTTGGAGTCTCATATTTCAAAATTAGTGACCACTGACCAAACAGGAGTCATCAAAACGAGACTGGCAACAGATAATGTTAGACGCCTTCTCCACATTGTTGATGTGGCAGAAGACAGTAAGACACCAATGTCACTGCTTTCTCTTGATGCAATGAAAGCCTTTGACAGGCTTAAGTGGTCATTGCTATGGTCAATCTTAGAGGTGATGGGCTTTGATAACACTTTAATTGGTATGATTAAAGTTCTGTATTATAACCTTACAGTCAGAGTCTTAAAAGGTCCCATGACATGGAAATTTCACTTTATGAGGTTGTTTAACATTAATATGAGATCCCCCAGCCTGCCTATGGTCTCCCAGTGGCTAGAAATGGCAATAGGTGTAAACCGAGCTCTGGGTATCCTGCTCTGCCTTTGAGAAAATGAAAACTCAGATGGGCCAATCTAGAATCTTACCAACAGGGTTACCTCCCTTTCTCTGCTTTGCCCACCCATGAGAGAGAAATATCATGGCTTTCAAACGAGCAAAGTGGCAGTTGGTCAAGGCCACACCCCCAGCCTCCACCTTGCCCCTTCTCTCCTCCTCAAACGCTACAGACTCAGACTACAGATGGCACATACTAAGGAAAGCTCATTGTGGAACTGGCTATAGTGACTTAAATTCTGCACCAAGGCTGAATTTTGGGAAAGAGATTTCCGATATAGTATTAGGGGACCACTTAGGTCTATATAAAGGGATCAAAAGAGTACCATGTCATGGGACGCACCTCCTCCTTTTTGTTTCCATTTCCTAGATCTTAATGCCTAGGCTGCCTCTTGAGTTCTGCACTATTTGTCCTCTCGCTAGAGCTTCTGGCTCAACCTATTCGCCAATCAATTGTGGTGTCACCAATATGCATTTATAATACAAAGCATTACCTCTCATTTATTTGCAGACAATGATTTGTTTTTTTTTGTTTGTTTTTTAAAATCCCTCTGTCTCTTCCTCACCTATTAATATGCGAGAAGTATGGAAGCTTATCAGGCTTTAAAATTAATTGGTTAAAGTCTACACTACTTCATTTGAATGATTTTGCTCACAATTCAATCTTCTCTGCTAACATCCCCATTGTTAAGCAGTTTAAATATTTAGGCTTTGAGGTTTCCCCTTGAATAAACCAGCTGGTTAAGCATAACTATTCTGTTGCTCTGAACAACATTTTGAAAGATATGGAAAGATGGATGTTCCCCATGTTTATTCAAGCTCGTATCTCTGTGGTTAAAATTAATGTTTTGCCCAGGATTAATTTTGTGAGCTCTATGCTACCTTTTCCCTTCCTTCTGGTAATTGGCATAAATTACAATTAGCAGTATCTAAATTTATCTGGACTTTTTAAGTCGGCCGCGACTTAAGATGCCTACAGAGGAAAGAGGATGGTGGCTTCTCAGTTTCCAACTTTAAACATTATTTTTAGCCCTTTGTGTTAAGACCTCTCCTATGACAGAGCCTTGGTCACTCCATGACGTAATTTTCTAACAAAGTTCGAGACATGAAAAGACAGGAAACAGGGCGTTATTTACTATGCATCCAAAAACCTGTGGTATGGTATTGAGGCTTTATCACGATCTGGGTATGCGATTGCCCAGGCCTGAGAATCGATCTTGACTGGCAAGATGTATGGTCTAATATTCCAAAAGTATCACGCAATCCAGACCATCAGCAGATTAACTACAATTATTTATTATTCTTAGGACATATTTCACCCCTGTGAAAATGCATCACATGAAAATAATGACAGCCCTTTTAAAGCTCAAGGCATATAATATCAACTGATCGGCGATTGCTCTCCTTTTGGTCAGTTCTGGAACAATATTGCATCCAAAATATCTTCCCTGATTAATGATACTGTACCTATTACTGTCAATGTTTTGATTCTGAATGATCCGTCAGCCCTTCAGCTCTCTAAAACTCAAAAACTTGCTGTTATTGCTGGACTTACAGCAGCCAAGAGACTGATTGCAACCTGTTGGAAACCACCTTATGACTTGTCTATTTGTACATGGACCCTTTCATTTTTGGATGTCATATACAGTATAAGGAGCTCCTCATGGCTAAATGGAGTGCCAAGAAAGACTTTGGACACTTGCCTCAGCATGGCTGAATCTTTGAAATCCATGCTGTAGACTTGTGCTATAGCCTTCTTGCTTCAATTTGTGCATGTGTTTGGACCCTTTTGTCTTATGCCCGTCTCCCTGTCAATGTCTTTTGTTTGTGTGTTTGTCTGTGTCTGTTTCTGTGTGTCTTGTTTCTGAGCTGCAGACATCGTTCTTGCTGTTATGTTTTTGTTGTGTCTCCCTCCTTCCTGTATTTCCTCTCTTTGTTTTTGTGTGGAAATATTTGATTGCAAGGAAGGAAAAGGTGCACTGTGCCTTCTTTGGTATGTGTAGTGTACTTTTCTGTATATTGTCATCAAGACCAATGTTTTGCACTCTTGCTAAAATAAAAACAATTTGATTGCAGAAAAAAAAAAGGATTAGGTGTTGCTTCTCTGGTATCCTAAATGTCTTTTCAACCAACTGGATTATTAGACAAGGTGTCACAAACAGTGCTGCTTTACATAACTTCATTTTGTAGATACTTGGTTTTCACAAGACAAATGCCATATGGAGCAAGTTGACATCAATTCATCAATTATGTAATGGGCATAATTGATAATTTGATTAAATTTACTCCAAAAAAAGTATTTTTATTTCAAAGTAAATTTTTGTGTGCAGTATTTTGTCCATTCACTTTAAGTGAGAATGAGAGTGTGTCCAATATAATATGTAAATTTGCACTACGGTACAACCTTTTACAGTAAATAAGGTAACTAAAGCTTTTGATCCAACTTATCATGTGAGCGAAACTATTTGGAAACCAGACTTACAATAGGTGATCAGACATTGTGTTGATAAAAAAGAAAATGATGACGTGCAAAGACTACCGTGGTTAAACCTGAGTTGACCTCTGATGTTGTGTACTGTACCTGGCTGATGTCCAGACACTGATCCTGGTGGACAGAACCACCCCGGGGGACAGAGGAGTTCGACAGAGGTCTGAGCCAATGAGGGGCAGTAAGAACCTGGGTAACAAGCTCCACAGTCAGCCTCCGACTCAGCCCCAGACCTCCCCAAGAAAGTGCCTATATTGAGGAGACAGACAAACAATATGAGTAAAAATAACATCCTCTGTTCTCCTTTTTCCACACACAGACATACACAGAGAGAAAACTAAATAGCAAGGCATGATAGTGTCATGTATGCACACCATAGATAGCTAAATCTTTCACTTGGTTAAGTATCTAGCTGACCATTATGACAGTTTTATTGGGCTCCCATTAGGTTTTACAACACCTCTAAAGTTTTGGTTGGATTAAGTCATTCTATTGTACCTTTGAGGGCTTTATTGCACTGTACACTACATTTGGAGGCAGTGTAATGAAAAGCAAGAGGTTAGACAAATGGCCTAATCAGGGAAATGACAAGACATGTATATAGTCTGTTTAGCAAAATGTTCATAATACATGCTAACATAAATAATTTCCACTTCTTACAGAGCTCTGTCTGGCTATGTTGGTTTTCTACCTGAAGGACAGGGGATTGGATTTGCACTCCCTCTAGGACAATAGTGGCCTGCCGGACACACATCACCATGAGACTGACCCGGGGTTGAATTGCCAGGAAGTGGGGATGGCGATGTCATATCTCCTGTAAAAGAGACAATAGACCTTTATTGGATGTCATTACTCATTAGGTTAGTGAGCGAACTAAAAGGCCAGAGCCATTTTCTGCAATCCCAGGGAGAGAAATACTACCAAGAGAAAGCAGTGGGGACTGGTGAATGTTCTGTGGAGACCTCTCCAGCACTGTGGAGTCAAAGGTCATGAAAATGTTAAATACAAGCTGAAGTGCATTGAGAGAAAATGGTCAGCAGCAGAGTGTTTTTCAAGCTTGTTTCGGATTACCCTGTTTTTATATATTACAAACACCATTTAACCAATGTGCATGTTACAATGCATTTATAAACACTACGTCAAGGGCAAGACGAATCAGCCTGTTACCTGTGGTATTACTCCAAGGTGTGGCCATTCTGGATCCCTCTACGCAGTAGAAGCCTGGGTTGCAGAGCCCAGATGGGGAGGAGAGGCCAACCTCAGCGCAGTAATGGCCAGGCAAACAGGGTTGACATACTTCTATAGAAACTGCCCCTGGAACAACAGAAATAGAACTCATATGTTTGATTTAAATTATAAAAAAGGTGAATTAATATGGGTCAGGTGAAATATTTCCACTTCACTTCAGTAATTGTTTTCTGATGGAGAAGGGTTGAAAATTATTTCATTAATTTCAAAAATGTCCACTAACATTGCCAATAACTCAATAAGTCAGCCCATTATGTTCAAATGTCAGCAACAATGTATAGTGTAATTATTCAGTGTTATCTGTCACCATCTACGGAGCTGAAGGTGCCAGCAGGGCAAGGAACCATATAGCTGGTACCCTGAGGGCAATAGGACCCTGCAGAGCAGCGGCCTCCTGTAGGGCCCTCCTCTGGCTGGGCAGAAACAGAACCGTGGATACAGAGGTAACTAGGGGCAGCGAGATGATGTAGACAGAGACAATGGGGAATGAGATACAGTATGTAGGAAGTGATAGATGAGAAAGACAAAAGGGAGACAAAGCATAATGGAGGTTTAATTATAGACAAGGTAGACATAATTAAACAAAAACAGAATTTAATATCTTTCATAGTCTTTCTATGAATATGATGAAGTATGTGTTCAGTAGTCTGTGTTTACCCAGGAGCAGACCCCAGAGGAGCAACCAGTCCAGAAGAGCTGCAATATCTCCCTGGAGGGCAGAGCTCGCAGCCCGACTTATTGGTCAACCCCATCTGCCTGCTGAAGGCACCAGCTGGGCAGGGGTATGCTACACCAGACTGCGTTCCTGTAGATAGATAGCACATAATATCTACAGATGGTCTAGGACTAACCATCACAGAACAGTTTGTGAAGGCTGTCCTTATCTTGATTATGCCCTATAATGACCATTTGCATGATTAGAAGGCCATTTACTGCTACAGCCACTTAATCAGGAGTACACACAAAACAAGAGCAATCTTCAACAACATTTTGCATGCAATACAACACATTTTTAGTTAATTACACAATCTCACTGAGCCTGCAGCGTCATTTCTACTTCATATATACTTATATCTGATAAAACGATCTTGTAACATTGTACATTTGTCAAGACTGTGTAAGAATAGCTGCACTATTGTATCCTACCTGGTGGGCAATAGTGTCCTTTAGGACACAACATGGGGGTGTGAGTACCAGACACATGCCCAGTGTCAGCATCCACCGAGCCTGCACAGTAAAATCCTACTGGACATTTAACACACTCTGCCTGTGGAGGGGTACATTGCGCACATCATTTTTTCTACACAGACTTAATACAAAATTGTGACTACAGATGTTCACAAATATCAACAGACATGAAACACTTTTGATGCTTGTATTATTTGAAGCTAAAAACTGTGTAGTGTTCACAAAGATGGGGAAGATGCTTTCAGAAGAGCTATAACTTCCCCCAGAATAAAGTAATGATATGTTACCCATCTCAGGTCATATACAGTTAGTCAATAGCACTATCTTGGATCCACTTTAAGAGTAAAACATTTTTCAGTCCAGTATATAAAGACATATACTCATTAAGACAGTAGAACAGTTACTGAAGGTTAGTCTGATAATGATGATCTCATAATATGCAGTAGTAGGTGCACCTTGCTTTTTGGACTGTAGGATATGTCAGAATATTAGCAGACTGTTTATCCTCATCTTTCTCACCTGACCAGGTAAACCCTGATAGGTCCCTGGCAAGCAGGGTACCTGTCTATCAGATCCAGGTGGGCACATGTTTCCAGGTGAGCAGAGTATAGCAGCCTGCTGGCTGCTGTTTTCCTGCATGGACAGTAAGAGCCAGCTGGACAGATATGAGAAGGGAAATGGAGCCCTCTGGTGACACACAGGAAACCTACAAAACAAAAGGAACACTGTGAAGGGATTATCCCACAATAAATTAAGTTATGTAATAGAAGCTTTATCTTCTGGCAGATAAATGACACATAATTAAACGTTAATGTGTGCAACATAAATTAGTTCCAACCTGGAGGACAAGGCAGGCAGTCTGACAGATAACGATTTCTGGTTTTGTTGCTGTAATGTCCTATGGGACAGGGCAGTGGTGCTGATGAGCCCTGAGGACAGTAATGACCTTCAGGACATCTGTCACCTGTTGTCCCTCTATCCTCCGGTGTGGGTGACCAGGCTCCAGAGGTGCAGTAGTACCCTGCATCACACTGGCCTGATGCAACACCCATCCCAGGGGACAAACAGAAGTAGCCTGATTTGATAGGGGAAAAAAAGAGTGAAATTGAGTGGTAAATTACCTTGAATTACCCTGCTAAACAGAAAATGTACAACAAGCCCTGCATACTGTATTAACCCCAGTTGCAATATTACTGTGTGATTACTTTGTTTTTGAATAGAGTTGTTAAATAACAGCTGCCTATTTTAAAGTTTACTTATTTTCTTAATAAAGTGTTTAATTTCCATTTATGATCAAGGTTGTCCTAACCTCTAAGTTAACTAATCATCCTTGAGGAAACTCATAATTAGCAGTAAATGATGTGTGACCTGGAGGGCAGGGCAAGCAGTTCTGGGGTTGTGCCATCCGAGTGTGGGGGTTGATAGATCCAGCTGGACACGGGTACTGGTGTTTGGACCAGGTCCCAGATGGACAGTAATGACCCACAGGACACTCATAAGTCCTCGACAGAGAGCCATTATGTCTGCCAGGACAATAAAAACTATCCATACAAAAAACAAGGATAGAATGATTTAGTTCTTGGCTGTTGATGGTGGCAAAGAGGCATGACTATACTCGTGTCTGCGCGTGTGTATGTATGCAAAGTGACGGAGAGAATCATTAATAAACATAAAAAGCTTTACTGTATAGTTTGTTATTTCATAGTCCATCCTGTTCATATGTGAGAATGTCTATATGTTTACTGTGCAGAGTGACTGTGTGTGGCAGATAAGCAGGTTTACCCCTGGGGGCAGGCACTGCAGCTGGCTCTGCCGTCTTCTACACTGATGGTTCCCATGGGGCACTGCTGAGGAGCCACAGAGCCCTCAGAACAGTAATAACCTGGTTGTGTGAAGGCAAGAGTCATGAAAGAGATGCACACTCAAGTGCACACACAGAGACATGCACAGTACACAGGGGACTGGGTTTAATTTCCAATGTCAACTCAGCAGCGACTTAGTTTTAGCCGGATTAACTTAAAACTTGAAAGAAGGTTTTGTTTACCTGTTCAGTAAACTGGCTCTCAATTGACTGGCGTCATGCTTTTTGGTAGACAGTCTAAAATTTTTAAAAATAATTAGGTACTGATGTCTAAATCTAGAGGGATCTGATCACCTTTTGGGCACGGTCCTCCCCGACTGTCTCTTAAAGGAGGGTCAGGGCAATCTGCACCCCCCAGACAGAAGAAACCTTCCCAGCATTCTCCTGAAGGTGCTAAGAGCCCCACATCATCGCAATAGAAACCGGGGAGACATGGCTGGCAATCCTCCTGAGAAAGAAATTGAGAAAGACAAAGAGAGAGATAGTGAGAGGAAGAGAGAAAGGCAGAGAAAGAGAGTCTGTGAGAAAATGAATTATAGAAAGTGCCTCTATAGCAACATTGATTTGGGATTAGATATTGATTGGCTGTCACAATGAAAGACAGAGAAAACACTGTACGTTAGTGTATGAACTGCATAGGTCTGGCGTACTCTGGCAGGACCATAAACATGTTTTCAAAGTAGTATTTTGGACATTCAACTGGGTTCAATATTGAATAATATTAGGAATGAAATACAAAGAAGAAATTAAGCAAATAGACATGACATGAAATAAATAACATTTAAATAATATAAACATTAATACAGACAGAATATATAACAGTACAATTGTGAAATTATACATGTTTTAAACCCTGAATGAATGAATATTTATCACATTTTGTCTGCATTTATATTCATATGATTGTATTTGTTTTTTATGTCTTATGCTGTAAATCACAAAACAGCTTGAATTATGCAGAGAAAAAAGAATATGTAGTTGTTGCATAGCTGTGTTATCCATGTACAAATACTCATAATTAACAGAACAAAAGGAAACAAAATTTGACAATTCCAAGCAAAATTACATCCTGTTGCAACTTTGAGGAGAGACTCTCTCAGTCGTTGTAAAGGAGACATGTGTGTGATTGAGTCAAAGTGACCTGGGAGACTAATTTGGTGAGATTAGAGAATGTTCCACGTGGACAGGGCAGAGGATGTATGGTGGCCTGGGGGCAGTAATGACCGGCAGGACATGGCCCTCCCTCTTCTGGTGAGAGAGACAGAACAAAGCTGACATTTGTCATCCATCTCAAATCAGGAATACTGATGGAGAACCACTAACTCAGAGAATTACAAGGCTGACAATTACATTTTCTCACATATTAGTAAGATAAAATGTGCTATTATCAGACTATACTTCACTGCATGTCCTGAACATGCATGTTTCTTTACCTGCAGCCTGTGAGAGAGGTTGTGGAGAGGTGTTTCCATGTGAGCAGTAATATCCTTCCTGACATGGTCCACTGACAGCTGTGCGATTTATGGAAGAGCAGTAATGGCCGCCGTCACACTGCCTACACTGAGAGACAGACCAGTAGCCGGGGTCAGGACCGTACGTTCCCTCTGGACAGCCTCTCAAGTCAAATCCAGTTCCTTCAGGGCAGTAAAAGCCTGCAGGCCACAGAGCAAACACATGGAAATGCATAAATATGAAGGATACAACAATTTGAGTTAAATTGTTAGCATCAGCCTTTTCACTGATCATTGTTGTTTCAGTGTTTTAGCGTATTTTTGCTCAATAATTGATAGTTTTATTAAATTCCCATACACATTAAACATTATTTTAAAAAAATGTTTTTAAGGGCATACAAAACAGCAAACTACACACCTGAAGCACACAAGTAAAGAGAGCCAGACACACAGTACCAGCCTGGCACACACGGCTCACACTGAGTAGCATGTGTAACAGCAACATATGTCCCTGGATCACAGGGCACAGGTTGAACACTTCCCTCTGGGCAGTAGTAACTCTCAGGACAAGGTCCCCCTGTAATTCCATCAGTGGGGGTAGATGTGACGGCTCCCTTTACACAGTAATATCTGCATAAGAAACATTAGAGCATGAAAACTCTATAACACTCTATAACTTTTTATGAGTAGATCTTCTATAAGAAAAAGAATTTTCATCAGAGTACCCCCCATTGCAGGGTCCACTAGGTTTAGTGAGGCCGGCAGAGTCACAGTAAAATCCCCCCAGACAGGGTTTGCAGTCCTCCTGGAAACGCAGGCCTGAACTGTTTGACCAGCTTCCTTCAGGGCAGGCCACAGGAGCTGTGGTGCCTATAAAGATGACACAAACATAAACTCACATTAAACAGAGGAGTATGCAGAAAATTATTCAAAGACTATTCAAAAATGACAAGAACAATGCAACCGTTGGGTTTTTGAGATACAATATACTGTACTGCGACAATTCTTTTCACACACTGTAAGCAGAATTTAAGTGCAAGTAAATATGTAAGACACTCAAGCACCCACTGGTGTGTGTGTGTGCGCGCAGCGTTGAGAAACCAGGACAAGGCTGAGTTTACCCTACAGCAGCATTATTAAAGCATGGGTCAGTGCCCCATGTCAGAAAGAACAAGTGCACAAATTAATTTGAAGAACACTATATCAAAAGTTACAAAATAAATGTTGTCACTACTTTCTGTAGGACACCAAATGGTAATTAGCATGAATAAAACATTGTAGCCCTTGAATATAAGGGGTAAAATGTCAATAGCCTCACATGGTATAAATTTGGTTGCATTAGCCTATAAAACAAGCAGCATAAGCATTGAATTACAAAAAGCATTATTATGACAATGTGGATTGCCTGCAACTTGATAAATTACAGGCACCAAATAGCAGCACTGAAGCAGCTGATTGCTTATTAATAGGGGACAACCAAGTAACCTGAGGGGCAGTAATGGCCAGGTGGACACTGGGAACCTGAGAGTCCATCCAGCGGGGTGGGAGAGGATGCTCCCTCTCTGCACCAATAACCAGCATGGCATTGTCCTATAAGAAAAAAAGAGTATCACAACACATAATCATCATACAATTATATAGATACATCTTCAGTCCCACAGTACACAACTGGATCACACAAATTAGTTTTTGAGATTCCAATCTTTGAGAAAAAAAAGAAGAGAAGAGAACTATTTCTCACCTGCAGGCTCTGGCATTCCAACAGAAGGACAGTACTGTCCAGCAGCACATGGCATGCAGCCTGCAATGCTGTGTGTGCGCTGTCTTGGGTTGAAGGAGCCTATGGGGCAGGGGTGTTGGTTGGGCAAGGCTGTACCTGCAGGGCAGTAGTGTCCTTTAGGGCAGGGCCTCAGAGAAGAAGCATTTGCTAGGCTCAAATCACAGTAGTAACCTTGAAAGAAGATAATTTTTTTTAAAGCACTGCCAATTTATGAAAGTACTGAAAACATGATTATGGAAAATTAAACACTTCTTTAAACAAACTAGAAAAGCGCAGTATAATAAATAGTAGAACAGATGAATATGATACAAGCAATCAACTTTGATAAATAAAACACTTGCTGGGGAGCTTGAGAGCTGTTTCATTACAGTCTGTTCAGCAAAATAAAAATGGCACAAGGCCAAACAGTGTTTAAAAAGAAAAGTAATATTTATGCTTCTGCTGAGAAGGTAAAAAGAGTAAAGAGGTCTCTTACTGTACCTTCTTCACAGACAGCGCAGGCTGCCTGTTCCTCTCTGTCCTGGTAGGTTCCTGGTGGGCATGGCTCTGGAGCTGCACTACCCTGTGAGCAGAAGTGGCCTGGAGGACATGGGAAAGCTGTAGCCACAGTCTGACCATGTGGACACCAATAACCTATACAGGCAACAAGAGACACAATACTTTACTGTAGTGTGCAAGGATGGAAAGTTGGTTGGAACAGAACAAATGTATCAAACAAACATATCTTTATGGCACAGGTAACCACCAAAAACTTATACTTAAGTTTTAGAATACCAATAAATCATGACACAGTGTATGGACTGACCTTGGCTACATGGTCCAGTCGGAGTCCTGAGACCTGCTCCTCTGCAGTAGAAACCTGCAGTACAGGGCTGACAGCCAGCCTCACTGACTAGACCTGGCACTGAGGAGAAAGTACCAGCTGGACACAACTCTGGCACTCCTGAGCCCTCAACTGAAGAGAAAATTTGTCATTTATTCAGTCATTCATATATTGCCTTTACATGCCAATACCTATTTTGGGCAGTAGGGCACTAAAGGTTATAACAAGTTACAATGGGCAAAAAGTTTGGAGACACCTTAAGAAAAATATACACAAGATGACTTGTGAATGGAAAAGAAGAATATGTACAGTATAGGCCTTGAGATGCTTATAAACATAAACATGGATTAACCCTCTTTTTGCTCTTAAATTCAAAATTGCAAACACCAATAGCTAATCTAAGTTAATACATTTTTCCTAGCAAACTCACTATAAATCATTAAAATCAAATAATTAAAAAGCAGCGTTGGAATGACCCTTGCTCCTCTGGGCGCATCAGGGTTACTAGCAGACGGCGCTCTTTGTGACCATGCATTTACGAGGCACTCAGACACTACAAATCATCACCAATGAAAAGGGTACTCCCTGCTGAGTTCAATGATACCTCACACAAGAGTCTACTTCATCCAGTTTAGTAAAAGGGCACACAGCTAAAGCATAGGGAGAGGGCCAAAGTATGACCAATGAAAACAGGAACTCCCTGTTCAGTTCAATGATACCTCACACAATAATGTACAAGACACAGGTCACTAGTTATTAAAGAGGGCGTGGCTTAAGCATATTGGGTGGAGTAAATCGTCACCAATGAAAAGGAAATTCTATGCTGAGTTCAATGATACCTCACACAAGACTCTACCTTAAATGGGTGACTAGTTATGAAAGGGGTGGCTTAAACATAGGGGTTGGCCAAACCATCACCAATCAAAAAGGAACTCTGCTGAGTTTAATGATACCTCACATAAGACACTACCTTAAACGGTCCAAGATCCATAAAAGGGGGCGTGACCTGTATATATGGGCGTGGTTAAAGTACAGGGGCCAGCTCAGTATTGGCCTGTATTTGTCCTCGGGCCTGGACTCTTGTGGATTGTGGGAAATTTCAAGAAAGATATGACAATGTACAATGTAGTTACAGCTACTTTCTCGTTCATCCCTAAACACTCAAAACATTTGTCTTTTAATAACTTTTCATCAAGGTGTTGAGATGGTACAGACCAAATTTAAAGCCCATTGGATGAAATCTCTAAGAGGAGTTCATTAAAGTATAGCACCTTGACTGTTAGGACTACTTCATGTTGCCACTAGGGGGCAATGACTTCGAGCCAATATCGGCGTGTATACAGTATGTCGTCAAGGTTAGCTGTCATGTATCATGAAAATTTCCGAGCCAATTGGACGATGTACACTCAAGTTACACCCACTTCCTGTTTCGATGGCAAAACATACCACATGGCCGCTCCACCACGGCCATGCCCTATTCCGAAAAGTTTATTCTTTTAATAACTTTTCATCTCTAAGGTCTTAAGATGACACAGACCAAATTTGAAGTTGATTGGATGAAATCTCCATTGGGAGTGCGTTAAAGTATGACGTGGAAATGGCCAAAATCAAATTAATTTCAAACTTTCAATTAAAAATGGCGGATTTCCTGTTGGGTTTAGGGTATTGCTCAATGAGCTTTTTGTACATCTTGACATGCTACGTATGTGTACCAAGTTGCGTTAGTCTACATTAAATGTACTGCAGGGGCACAATTTTAGTGTGCCTATTCCTGAAACCCTTAAAATACGTAAATGTTCACCAGGATTGATGTGACTGCCAATTTTTGTGAGTTTTTGAAAGACGATTAATTTACCGGAAGAATAATAATTCCTTCAGTTTCAATAGGGCCTTCGTTGCTGCCGGCGCTTAGGCCCTAATTAACCAAGCAATTCCCTTCACTTCATGAATAGGCTTAAAAACTTTGTTGGCAAGTTAGTAATACAACCGTTCTAATGCAGTAAAGCACAGCTTACCACAGTATGCCCCAGGTGGACAGATGCTGCCTGTTACTCCATCTGTTGGTCTGGCCTCAATGGCTCCTCCAACACAGTAATACCCAGGGAAGCATGGACCCATTGGCAGAGCCAAACCTATTGAGTTCATTTTTTATTTGAATTTTATATACCCAAAAAGCATATGTATACGTTGCCTTAAGACTTTACAAACAAGACACAATAGGTTTATGGTTTGGTTTCACTGTTTACAAGTTCTAAGTGAGAACGTATTTGTTATAGATAGATAGATAGATAGATAGATAGATAGATAAATAGATAGATAGATAGATAGATAGATAGATAGATAGATAGATAGATAGATAGATAGATAGATAGATAGATTGATTGATTGATAGATTTTAAATTTTAAATGCATGTGTTTGGTTAAAAGTTTAAAATAAAAACCAACATACGTCTTGGGGCCCAACATGAAGAGCCATTGCCATAGACCATTGACCTACTGACGGTGGACTCTTGGCTAGTGTGCATGAGTAGGTTTTTGATTATCAGTGTCCAAATACCTGAGATGTTACAGAAGGTTCCCGGTGGACAAGGCAAAGGCTCTGAGCTACCTAAGGGGCAGTAAAAGCCCACCTGGCAGCGCCCCCCTGTTGATGTAGCTGGACAAAGACAGTTGGCATTGGTGTAATTGTCCAGGTCAAAAGGCTGGGAGTTCCATGCTGCTGACACACAGAACCAACCTGAGAGGAACAGTGCAGCAAAAGACATAGTGGGAGACAATGAAGATGATGTACTGACGTTTTGACTGCTGTCTATCTCTGTATTATTTGCAAACACTCCTACTTGTGACATAAAGAAGAATCAGTTTAGATGTCACATCACATGATAACTTTTTCAGCACAGGGAGAAAAAAAGATGCTTCACAGAGGAGGATGACAGCAATTCAGAGCAAGGTGAAAGAAAAAAAGGCTTAATAAACCAGATATCCATTGTTGTTTAGAAATTCTGCCTGAGACTTGTGTGCATTAGGTGGTTGGCAAATGGAGCGAGGCTGTTAAGCACGTTTGTACATAAATGATGAATGCAAGGAATTATCTAAAAGCTGCGGCTGTTGCTGGAATGCTAGAATAAAACTGTAAAGAGAGGAGAAGTAAAATAATGACTGATGTGGCGGGTGTTGGCGTGGTTTCGTGCTTAATGTGCACTCTTTGTAACCTTTGCGCAAGTCTTCCAGACTGCTTTAGACTGGCTTGTCAACCCCTAAAGACAAAGGCTGGCACAGAGGACAAAGAACTGACACTGAAAAAGCAGGCTGTATGGCTGTGATTGTGTCTTCTGTAGAAATAAACAAAGACACTGTTACTGACCAGCCTTGCATTTTCCAGACACTTTAGTCAGCCTCTCCTTCTCACAGTAGTGTCCTGGAGGACATGGCAGGCAGCTGTCCAGACTCTGAGTCATAGGCTCTGGGTTGTAGTATCCACGAGGACAGGGAAACTGGGTGGCATGCCTTGTACCTATGCATACAACAATTTGTTTTCAGATGAGTAAGACGTGCCATTTATATACTATACATTTTTAATTATATTGTAAATGCTGAGGGGAATCATTTATCAAAGCAGTACAACAAGAAAATATTAGATAGTGTTATTACGGTGAATAAAGTCATCAAGAAACATAAGCATGACTGATAGTGTTTGGGTGGAGTCTTACCATCAGGGCAGTAGAAGCCAGGGGGACAAGGGAACTTGGTGAAGTTGCTAGTCTTTTCTGGACAGTAGTAGCCAGCAGGACAGCGTGAACACACTGACTGGCCTGTGAGGTTGGTGTATGCCCCAGCTGGGCAGGGCACTGAGCTTACACTACCCTCAGGGCAGTAATGAGCTGGTGGGCAGAGACCTCCTTCTGAGCCTGGAGAGAAAGAAACAATTAGATATGGTGAATTATTGAGATTATGACTGCTAAGCCCTTAATGTGATGAAACATGATAAACCCTGATTAATTCAGTAATCATTCGTTAATAACAAAATTCATTCAGATTTCCTGCATCTATCAGCATCTGTTTCTCTTCTATCTGATGCGTATTCATAACATTTATCTCCACACATGGTATATTAGCTCTGCCCTCCACTTTTTAATTATATGTATGAACTACATTAATTATTAAGCATTGTTTAAATAATAGTGAAATCATTGTGTTGATTTTTTTTAAATGCTCGAATTAGGTTTATCCTGCAGTGTTGGAGCAAATCCTGCTGCCATTTTCCAAAAGCACACATTCAATTAACTTTTCATGAATAAAATAAAAACATAATATTTTTTCCATTCTACCTGTAGCTTTTTTGTCTCCCCCTGGACAATAAAATCCTGCCTGACACAGTCCAGATGGAAGAGTGAGACCTGCAGTGTCACAGAACTGACCCGCTGGACATGGACTACAGCCACGGGTGTCTGTCAGGTGAAGACTGCAACCATACATGTGTAAACACGTAAACACACACAAACATTTACGGTTACATAGCAAAGCAAACGGATTAACTGCAAGTGTGTACGAGTAATATTTGGGTCCACCTGTTAGAGTAGGTTCCTGGTGGACAGGGCAATGGGAGACTGGTGCCCTCAGGACAGTACCTCCCCCTTGGACATGCTCCTCCCACTCCTGTGCTGAAGTTACCATCTGGGTTCGGGAAGTTCACACCTTGAGAAATTGCACATTTAAGATAGATTTAGTTTTCCAATTCAGTTTAGCAGCACACTGGCCCTTTTTCTACAGTAGCAGGTCTTTAGTTAGATTACAATGATAAATAGTAATATTGCCATTGTCACAACTGCGTTAGTATCATCCGTGTAGTGTACCTGCTATGCAGTAGTAACCAGCTTGACAGGGTCCAGTAGGTTCAAACAGACCCCAGTCCTCACAGTAGAACCCTGTTAGCACAGCATGAACAATAAAAAAAAAACAGTGCAGTAACAGTAAGGCACAGTGATGGGAAGTAACAAAGTACAAATATTTCATTACTGTACTGTTACTGTAAGTAGATTTTTCTATTTTTGTGGCGACTTTCTTACTTTAACTCCTTACATTTTAACAAGAATATCGGTACTTTTTACTTGGCTCGTTACTTTAGTTTTGTACAAGAGGTCGTTATGTTGGAGAATAATGCCACACGGAGAAGAATGTGAGAGAAAAGAAAAAGAGAATAGCTGTCTGGAGGAAAAGCAGTTAAGATTTTGTGTGTGTGCATCTTTGAGAATTATAAGTTGTATAACTGATGTCAGTTAATTTAAGCCTGTTGTATTGGTCTATAGTTCTTGCACATTTAATTCTCATTTATTTAATTAAGTTTCTTCACCTGTTAGCTAGGTTGCACGTTGCATCAACAGTGAGATGTTGTTCTAACAGATACACTTGAGGCGAAGTTGGAAACCAGAATCAGCTTTAAATACAGTCCAGTTTCAAATTTCACTGGAGTTACCTTTATTATTGTTTGCGTCATCAATACCATATTCAATCTAATTGGATGGGAATATACTGTACGTTGCACTTAACGCACCACTAAGACGACTTGACAGATTCGGCGGCATTCTGCATTCATTCGCGGCAAATCATTGCGGCTTGATGGCGCTAACGTTAGCACATAGTAGTATGGACAGCAACATGATTAAAAATAAAGAAAACGGAGAGTTTTCTTCATTTTGAAACAAACAGCCAGACATTCGAATCATCCTCGGCCTTATCTGAGAGAGATGTTTGAGATAGTAAGCATTAAGACTGACTCCTGGCCAATATGCTGGGGAACTTATTAATTAATCTTTAGTAATTCATGTGTTATCCTTTATTTCCTTTCAAGTAGCCATATTAGAGCACACACACATACATGTAGATTAATTTAAATGTTAAGGGTAAGATTAAAAAAGAGAAACGATCTGAGAATTGTCACAGAATCACAACTGAATTCATACCTTGCTGCTCAGTCAGAATCTTTTAACCTGGAGTCCCAGTCTCTGTCACAATAATCATATATTGGATGTTTTAGGCCTATTGGCAGACATCCATTTAAAATGTAGCCAATGGTAAAGTTTCTCAGCGTGAACTCTATAAAATTTGTGTGGTCCAGGTAGCTTTGCATAAAAAATGGTTGTCATTCACAAGGTTACTTTACTTTTACACTTTAAGTAAATTTCCAAGTCTGTACTTTGTTACTTTTGAGTAAATAAGTTAAATCAGTACTTCTACTTTTACCAGAGTATTATTTATACTTCCCGTACTTCTACTTAAGTACGGGAAGTGAGTACTTTTGCTATCTCTGGTAAGGCATGAAAATCCTCAAAGTGTTGATGGTTAATCCCATTGCATCATAAAATAATATTTTTCCATTAAATGTGATAAAACATTATATTATTTCCTTTGAGCTTGATAAATTAGTTCCAACACGCCTACCACATGAAGGAATTGAAATCAATTAAAATCTGATTCAACATTTACTCAAATATTTTCCATTGTTTTGCAGAGCAATAAAGACAACCATGTGACAATACTCTCACCTGCTGGACAAATGAGGCACTGCTCCACTTGGCTGAGGCCAAAGTGAGGACTGTATGTGCCAGGAGGGCAGGGCAGGATACCCTCAACACCGCCACCAAGACAGTAGTGTCCTGCTGGACAGGGCTGGACACCTTCTCCTGACAGACAGTATGTCCCAGAGAGGCAGTCATCACACTCTCCTGCCCCTTCATCCAAAAAAGAAGGAATAACATAATAAAGTATTGCCTGCTTTTTATATTTCAAATCATAATACTTGATATCAAGGTCAGAGTGGGTGGGTTGCTACTGGGGCTCCAGCCACTGAAGAAAGGGGTATCATATGAAACTGAAAAACCTAAGGAATCCAGTAGCACCAACTATGTCATGCTAGCTTATCAGGAAGGGCGCTAAAAAAACGCTCCAAAACTAGGCAAGGGAAAAACTAACATGACCATTTTCAAATGGGTCCCTTAACTTCACACCTCGAGATATCTGAATGACAATGGTCTATCTTTTAGATCTTTTTACCTGTGATTATCCCCTTTACAGATATACCCACTTTATGATAATCCCATGCAGTTTTTTTATGCAGTATAAATGTGTATTCTAAAATGGTGTTTTGAATATTTCTGCATACTGAGGTCCCTAAACAGTTCTAGAACTGCATACATTTGGTATAACTAGAAATCCTTTCCTTTCCTATTGCAAAATAGGAATATAATCTCACAGCTTGATATTTCATACAGTTTAATGAAATACATTTTCTATACCTGTAGTGTTTGAGTACGTCCCATCAAGGCAGAGTACAGGAAATCTTGAACCCATGGGACAGTAGTGCCCACTTGGACAAATGTCCCCTGTAGCACCATCTGAAGGCATTGAAGACACGGCCCCTCCTAAACAGTAATACCCTATGAATCAGTAAACAAAAATCATTTCTGGACATAAAGTGAGAAAACAAAAGACAGGCATCTTCACCCACCCATTAAATAATAGTTTGAAATGGTCAGTAGACAACAACAAAAAATGTATTCTAACAAATGTTTAACTGTTAAAAAACATGTAACAATGTTTTGAAACATTATATTGCTTTTTCTCACTTTGTACCACATAATTACTTCCCATACCTGTATGACAGATTCCTGAGGGCTGGTTAAGTCCAGTACTGTTGCAGTAGAGTCCTGGAGGGCAGGGCCAGCAGGAGGACAGGTTCTGGGCTCCCACAGTGCTGCTCCAGGTTCCGACAGGGCAGGGGTGCTGCTGGGGGTACATGGTCCCGCGGGGACAGATGTAGCCTGCAGAACATACCCCTCCAGAGGCCACGGCCACCTGAGGGAATGTTGCAATAATCATCAGTATGACAAAGTTGGATCATTTTGGCATTCAGTTACAGTAAGAAGTTTTAAAGTTAAAGCTGTGGGCAGTTTGTGTTGGTAGCAGTCATTCATTTCCCACGCACTATCAGCAGCTTATCCAAAAAACACTGCTGAAAAACATTTTTTATTTACCTAATGCAAACCTGAACTAAGAATGTCTCTGAATTCTTATTCATATCAAATGACAGAAAACACTTTAGCAGTCAAAATGAGTGGGAAATGAATAGCTGCCATCAAATCAACTACACAGGTTCAAATTAGAAAGCTAAAATATTCAACTTGGAGAACGGCTCATTCCACCACTATAAAATGGACAATTTTTCATTGTCAGTGCTTCTTCGCTCTGGCTCATATACTTTAACTTGGTAGCAAAATACAGGATTGCCTCACCACAAGCACATAGCAGACAAAATGCCTTTTACCAGACTTTTTACCATCATCATATACCATGAAAGGTATTGTGTCGGGTTCCTTGCTATATTACTGCATATGAAACCTATCAATGGAGTGAACAAAACATTAATTTAAACAACAATTTGGTCATATGACATCAAAACATAGTCAATTTAATTCCTTTCAATACCTGTGAATTGATTGCTTTAATTCTCTCATTTTCTGTGCACAACCTCAGATAACCTGGCAGAGGCACTTTATATCTAGAAGACACTGCCATGAGAGTAAAAGAATTCAAACTTTAGGAATGTTTAAAACTAAACTTAAAATGGTTTTATGTATTTTATATTACACGTTTTTCCTAAAACATCAGTACCTTCTTGATTAAGCTGCTGGAAGCCGAGCTACAGTATCAAAGTCATTATTCATTACTTCTTACTGGAGAAGCAGTGGAGGCTCCAGAGGTGCAGTAGTGTCCTGGGTCACAGAGACCCTGAGGTTCAGAGAGACCGGCTCGGCTGCAGAACCAACCAGCCTCGCATGGCCGACAGTGATGCACAGTGTCACCACCAGGCTGGTCAGAGTAAGAGCCCTGAATAATAAGATAGTATCATTAAACAATATCCATTTTGTGAATTTGAATGAGGATAAATCAAATTCATGAACCTTTAGTGCAAAAGTAAGAAATACAGCCAACATGACTAAGAAAACAAGAAAGAACACTCATTCACACGCACACCACACGCATAATAACACACTAATACTGACTGGAGGACAGGGTCGAGCAACAGAAGACCGCGGAGGACAGTAGTGTCCTGTAGGACACAGTGTTGGCTGAGACATGCCTGTCTTGTTACACAGTCTGCCTCCCTGACACTCCACACATGACTGTGCACCTCGACGCTGTGGAGGATTTATAGGCAAGGGAATGACATTGAATATGGCTTAATGGAATTATCTAATTTTAACAGTACCCTCAGTAGAACAGCACTTGGTATTATGTATAGATTATTTCCTACCGACTGAAAAGTGCCAAGAGGACATGGTTGTGGCCTAGCCGCCCCCACCAAGGTATAATAACCCTCCTCTGCTTCATTCTGAACAGGCGTAGCTGAGCCACCGGTACAGTAGAAACCAGGAAAACAAGGACCCGTAGGTGAGGTGTTGTTGGAACCCAAACAATAGAAACTGACAGGGCGAGAAACATTTGACACAAAGAATAGAGGTTTGTATTTTACATGGTCCTCAATATTCATACTATAAGGAAGAACGGTAAGTGAGCATGAGTGGCATTACCTTGGTGGACAGCTGATACATTCCTCAGGTCTGCCAAGGCCAGTGCTGTTGCTGAAGGTCCCGGGGGGACAGGGGAGGGGAGAAGAAGAAGCGAGAGGACAGTAACTTCCTGCTGGACACAAACCTCCTGTGGGCCCATCCGCAGGAGTCTAGGCATAGTCAAAGCACATGCATGTACAGTAAAGAGAAGCCAAAATATACTGCAGGGAAGTAATTTCATTCCTAAGGCCCATTCTAGGGAATCATATGTAATACATAGCAACATAATGTTTCATAATATAAGTCTCACCACATTGAAAATCTAAAAGTGTAAACTGTCTTAATGTGACATGTGTCACTGATCTTTAATATATAAAAACAAGAATAAAGCATTAAAGACTAGCAACGTCTATTTAATAAATAATTGAAATAAAATTTTCATACAGCAGACTTGGCTCCCTCTCTACAGTAGAAGCGCTCTTTGCAGCTTCCAGAGGGCTCTGAGAGTCCCACACTGGTGCAATGCTGGCCTCCGCCACAAGGGGAGCACTCAGACCTATCACTGAGAGCTGGACGTATGCCGTAGGTTCCTTCAGGACAAGGTTCAGGAGTAGAAGTGCCCTCTGGACAGTAAAAGCCCTATTAATAGAGTAACAGAGAGAAAAAAATGTTTCACAAGCACAGTGGCAATCACTGTCTCATCCATGCAACAAAAGAGTTTTTCAAAATGCTGTATATTCCTACCTGAGGGCAGACTAAGGGCATGTGAGTTCCCAATCTGTCACAGTAATGCCTGGATGGACATAAAACACATGCCTCTCCCCTGTGACCAAGTGTATTGTTCCTATATTGGCCAGCCTGACAGGGGTAGGTGTGGGGGTAGCCAGTCCCTCTGGGGCAATAGTGCCCATGAGGACACACACCTGTCTGAAATATTACAGCATACATAATAAATGTCTCACTTATTTTGTTATAACATCAGTCTTCACCTACAATCAAAAATCACCATTTGAAAAAAAGGTTTTGCTTAGTATTTAACTATAGAATTGTACTGTATAATCACTAAGAAAAAGTTGGATACTTTACTGTATT
This sequence comes from Percina caprodes, assembly GCA_013375575.1. Taxonomy (NCBI): domain Eukaryota; kingdom Metazoa; phylum Chordata; class Actinopteri; order Perciformes; family Percidae; genus Percina; species Percina caprodes. The sequence continues at coordinate 241,683 of JABXJD010000051.1, forward strand.
TGTAAATACTTTAAGTACTATTTATTTAAATACTGCATGTCTGTGGTATCTTACAGGCCTGGTAATAGGCTGCTCCTGAGGCTGCTGGGAGTAACAATACTTCCCCTCTGGACACTGGACACACTCACTGGCATCACGCAATCCAGGAGATTCACTGTAGGTACCATTGGGGCAAGGAATGGGATTAGGATCCTATGAGGGAAATCACATTGCAGGTAGTTTAATGGACCAAAATTGCTTTAAACATTTGAAAAGCAGACCACATTTATTCATTAATTAATATATTCCTTTGCTGTATACATCATTCTTTGACTCACAATGCCTCCTCCAAGGCAGTAAAAACCTCGAGGACAGAGGGTGGCTGAGCGCTGGGGGTCCCGTGCCAAACCTTGAGAGCAGAGAAAGCCTGGGGGGCACACCATGACGCTTAACATGGCTTCCTCACTAGTGGTCTCATTATTGCAGTAGTGGCCCGGCAGGCATGGAGAACACTCCACAGAGCCCTCGTCCTACACACAAGAGAAGATGAAGGAAGATTCAGAGAGTTGAAGTTAAAGATATCAACCAGTATGGGGGAGTGACAGAGCAAAATACAGACTGAAAACACAACGGAAAAGAGAATCAAACTTGCAATACGCAGTAAAAACACACTATTTCCTTACTATTGAGAGGAAAAAAAATACAATTAGACTTATAACTACTTATCTTGCTGACATTTACAGATGTACATACATGGTGGGTAATGTAAAACAATCACTGTGGGCGGAAAATGCTAATCTAAAAATAGGACAAACACAATGGCTTATGGAAGGACAAGAATAATAAGCCAGATCTGGCTTCCACTGGTTCCGTTACTTGATCAGTCACAGTGGACTGTGTTATAGATGGGGCCTTACAGAGTAGCTGCCAGTTCCACACACTCTGGGGTTGACAGTGGCTGAGTGGGGACAAAAATAGCCAGCAGGGCAAGCAGAGCAGTCCTCTAGCCTCTGACCTCCTTTCAGATGGCGAAATGTGGAGCTAAAGAAAGACAGAACAGAGTGGATAGACTACATCCTAGTAATGACACCAGCTCAATCCCTACCCTAGCAAAGGAACACCCAATGACTGCTTACGCTGGGCAGGGTGAAGGTTTGGAGGTGCCTTTTTGACAGAAAGAGCCTTCTGGACAAATAAGGCAGTCTTCTCTGTATCTGTTGCCCATTTGAATGCTGTAGGTGCCTGCAGGGCAAGGAAACTGGGTGCCATATGCAGTCCCTGGTGATGCAACATAGAAATAGTTATATGCACATGAATGACTCATGATTACAGCTCTTAAAAGAGAAAACAAATCTTATTTTATAAAATCTATTTCATATAGAAAGCTGTATTTAGATGTATTAACTACAGCGGTAACACATGTATTTATTTATTTATTTTATTTAGATTCTGCCTATATTATTACTTATGTCACACTCATGTGTACCTTCAGGACAGTAATGTCCAGAGCTGCATCGACCTGACGGCGCTCTAGATCCAGCCAAACAGTACCAGCCCTGTGGGCATGTCTGGCACTCACTTTCAGCTTCTAATCCACTGTGACCACTCCATGTCCCCACAGGACATTTATACTGAGTGGGGAACATAGTTCCAGGGGGACAATAATGCCCTGCAAAGCAGAAGAGTGGTGGTCTCTGGACGCCACCAGTTCCTGATAAAGCATAAATAATACAGTCATCAAGGTTGGAAAACTTGCAAACAAGCTGAAAGCTATAGATTTTATTGATATAAGGTAGGTTTAGGTGATACTGAAACAATCAACTATCTTTATATTTTCAACCTAGTTTATGGTGACATAGGACTTACACACAAGAAAAATTCAAAGTATATGTTAATGTGAAGTTAATGATCAACATAAATTTAGTGATAAAATGAGTAGAGGCATTCATTGTTAATTTCTTTTCTGTAGAGCAGTCAAGATAGCTAAAAAATTTATATAAAAATATAAAAGTGTATATTATATCCTTAAAGCACCCTTTATGTGCAGGACACATTAAAGCTTTATCAATATGTTGACTCATATCATAAAATAGATATTTTATTGATACAGTATATCACCCAGCTTAATTTGGCAGAGGCAAGTAAATAAATTGCTTCTGATACTATGAAATAGCAAACAGTATTTCTAAAGGCCAGCTGAACATGTACAGTATACTGTATGTGTGAAAGATAAGTGGTACCTCGAAGACAGGCATATCGCGCTGGGCACTGCTGACACTGGGAGCGGTCAGTGAGGTCAGTGCGATTGCTCAGTGTCCCTGGTGGGCAGGCATTGGTCAGCGCATTGAGTTTAGAAGAACCAGGAGGACACACAAACCTATCAAGAACAATTTAAATGCAGGATTAGATTACAGGCGATATTACAAAAAATCCTTTGTAAGAGAAACAGTTTTACTCCTTCAAACCAGATATAAAGTATCAAAACACAAGTGGACTGTTTCACTGAAGCATGCTTCACAGAAAACCTTTTCTTGAATTTGAAGAGGTTACTTACCCTTGCATGCAGTCCACATCGGGGGCTCTCAGAGCTACCTGTGTGCAGGCCTTCCCTGCATAGCACTCCCTACAATCAGCCAACTCATCCTGACCCTCTAAGGGGTTAAAGGAGCCCGGTGGACAGGGCACAGGGTCGCTTTTCCCCTTAGGACAGTAAAAGCCAGCTGGGCATTTAAGACAGTCCTTCACACCTGGAGAGATAAGTTAAAAAATGCATACACTTTAGTAGAGGCGTCTGGGTAGCTCAGCTGGTAGAGCTTGCGCACCATGTACATAGGCCCAGTACTTGCCACAGTGGCTGCATATTCAATTCCAACTTGCGGCCCTTTGCTGCATTTCTTTCGCCTCTCTCCCCTTTCATATCTAAGCTGTCATATCAAATAAAGGCCTAAAATGTCCAAAATCTTAAAAAAAACGCTGTGTGTGTGTGTGTGTGTGTGTGTGTGTGTGTGTGTGTGTGTGTGTGTGTGTATATATATATATATATATATATATATATATATATATATATACACACCGTAGGCCTACGTTATTAGAACGTCTGCTAGATTAATTTAAATTGTATTATTTTATAGGCCCTGCTTATCTAGCACATAGCTCATAGTTAAGTTTTCTTTGACAGTCATCCATTTCTGGCTTCACAGCTCCGGCTTGCCATCAACATTTTATTTATTTTTTACTGATAAATTAGACATCTCTTTACCCTCTTGGCATCCATCTGTTGTAATTTCTCATCCATATATTCAGGTTAGTCATAGACACTAAATAACACATATCTTTATATAATCACTAAGTTTTACTGTGATAGACTGCTATAGCACTATATTAGTTTAAGCTGAGATGCTGAGGAACTATAGCACAGTTTCCAAATAATAATTTCACTTTAAAGTGAGCCCAAGACTCATATTCAGTATACTGTGGGGTAGAATCAGTGACTGTAAACATGACTTAATGAGTAGTATAAAACAGTAATAATACAGCATATAAATTCACTTATTGCTCCTTCATGAGGGGTGAAGGTGCCTCGAGGACATATCACTTCTTCTATGGTGCCAGCAGGACAGTATCTCCCCCGAGCACAGGGCAAGCCAGGACCCGATGAGCCTGGGACACATGCAAAATTTTAAATCAAACAATCTTCCTTTTATGTTTTGTCTGTATGTATTGCTGTGACAGTTTATTTTAGTATTTCAGTATTTGTTGCTCAATTGAAGTCAGCGTATTAGTGCTAAGACTTACCTGCAGGACAGAAGCGTCCTTCTCTACATCTCTTGCAGGCTGCCCTACTTGTCTGTCCCAGTTGTTCCCCCGCTGTACCAGCTGGGCAAGGTGACCCATGATGGGTGGCAGTGCCCTCTTCACAGTAATAGCCCTGTGGGCACAGGAACTGGGAGGTGGGTCTCAGTGAGCTGCCTTCCAGACAGTAAAACCCTAGAGAAAAGTATTTATAGTTCATTGAAAAAAATATATATATATATACACACACACACATATATACACACACACATTCATTCAATTATTCATATCCCTGGCAAGATTCTGACTTAAAGTTACTTTTATTCAACCAAGTTTTTTCTTGATCAGAAATGACACAGGCACCTCCAGAGAGGCATTGTTGTGGAAAAAAATTACACATATTTTATTTACATTTGTATAAAAAGTGGCATGTCCAAAATTATTCATACCCGTCTCAATAATCAATAGAAAAGCCTTTATTAGCTATTAGCTCCAAAACATTTATGTTTTTGTCTGCTAACCATTTCTTCACCACTTTTGCTGTGTTTTGGATCGTTGACATGCTGAAATGTCCACTGGTCTCCAGGGTCAACTTTCTCTGCAGACTGCCTGATGTTGAGAATTTTTATGTATTGCTCCTTTTTCATGCTGAAAAACAACCCCAAAACATTAGGTTCCCTCCACCATGTTTTGGGGGATGGTGTTCTTAGGGTTGAAGGATTCTCCTTTTTTACGCCAAATGAAGACTGCATCATTGTGGCCAAACAATTTAATTTTTGTTTCATGAGACCCCAAAAAAAAAAAAAAAAAGACCAGAAGTCTTTTTCTTTGTCCAGATAAGCATTTGCAAAGGCCAAGCGGACTTTTGTGTGCCTTATGTGGAGAAGTGGTGTCCTCCTTGGTTTGCGTTCGTTGAACCCAGCGGTGTGCAGTGTCCGTTGGACTGTCTGCCTTGAGATGTTGCCACCAGCAGAGCCTGGATTCATCAGGTTGGACTTGGTGGTGATCCTTTTTTACCTCTCTCACTACCCTCCTGGCCAGCACGTGTCACTTTTGGCTTCCGACCACGTCCTCTGAGATTTTTCATAGTGTGTAACGTCTTGTATTTTTTAATAATACGTTGCACTGTAGTCACTGGATGAAAACATTTAAATATGGTCTTATAGCCCTTTCCTGACTTGTGAGCAGCCAGAATGCGCAGCCACAGGTCCTCAGTGAGCTCCTTTGTCTTAGCCATGACAGTCCACAAACCAACAGCAGAGAGCTTCTGTTTTTCACCTGTTGAGTTGATTAAAACAGCTGGTCCCAATGAATCAGGATAACTAGAATGCTTTAAAACAGCTTGGATTATTTGGAAGGGTATAGATCTTTGGATTTTGGATGAGAAATAATTTTTCGACAATGATGCCTCTTGTACATTGTCTTATTATCTTCTGGGAGATGCCTGTGTCATTTCTAATCAAGAAAAACTTGCTGGTTGAATAAAAGTAACTTTAAGTCAGAATTTGCCAGGGGTATGAATCACTTTGGGGTTGACTGTATATATGTATGTATATATACAGTACATACATACATACAAACATACATACATACGTCTATATACTGTACATATATATATACACATATATATACATACATATATATACACACATATATACACACACATACTATATATATATATATATCTATATATAGATAGATAGATATATATATATATATATATATATATATATATATATATATATATATACACACATACTATATATATATATATATATATATATATATATATATATATATATATATATATATATATATATATATATACACACACACATATATATATACATACACATATATATACGTACATATACACACACATGAAACAATTTATCTGATTTGGTAAGTTTAGGGGTACACAAAATTATACTGATATTGCACATATTGCAGTCTTTGGCTGTGAAACTGTGAGTATAACAATTTAGAAGGTTTGCCAATATTAATCAACACTCTACCTGCAGGACAGATTGTGCAGTCTCTCAGTCTCTGCAGACCTTCTTTTGGACCATAAGTCCCTGCAGGACAGGGTACAGCTACTCCTCCCACACAGTAATGACCTGGGGTGAAGAAAAACAAGTTATCAATGTCTCAAATACATATCAGGCTTCTTCCAGAAGGACAGTAACATAACTGTCAGTATGTAGAAATAAACACTCACCTATTGGACAGACCACACATTCTAACTCTTCCCTTGTGTCTTTGTATGTTCCTGGTCGACAGGTGATCGTTTGACCAGACCTGTGGACATGCGGACTCCAGCGGGGGGCCACAGCTCCACCACACAGCAAAGAAGTATCATTACAGCTACGGCAGTAAGTCTGCCCAGGTGTGGAGGACCATGTAGGAGGACAGGGGAGCGGCTGTGACATCCCACTATCTGGACAGTAACTTCCTATGGCAGGCAGATGACACATATACAGTGGTGCTCAAAAGTTTACATACACATGCTTAAGTTGACTAAAAAGAAGAATAAAAAAATCATGTTTTGGAAATTTATTTTAATACCTAAATTAAAAAATGAGGTAAAATCCAACCTTTAAGGACACCAATTTTCTTTGTGAATGAATAACGTATTGTAAATAAATAAATGTTCTTATTTAAAATACAGGGGTCATAAGTATACATACCCCTATGTTAAATTCCCATAGAGGCAGGCAGATTTTATTATTAAAGGCCAGTTATTTCCTGGATTCAGGATATTATGCATCCTGATAAAGTTCCCTTGGCCTTTAGAATTAAAATAGCCCCACATCATCACATACTCTTCACCATGCTTAGAGATAGGCATGGGATACTTTCTATAAAATCATCTCTCAATGCAAATCAAACCAGGTATTAGTCTAACTGAAATAAAACCATGCCTATCTCTAAGCATGGTGAAGAGTATGTGATGATGTGGGGCTATTTTAATTCTAAAGGCCAAGGAACTTTATCAGGATGCATAATATCCTGAATCCAGGAAATAACTGGCCTTTAATAATAAAATCTGCCTGCCTCTATGGGAATTTAACATAGGGTATGTATACTTATGACCCTGTATTTTAAATAAGAACATTTATTTATTTACAATACGTTATTCATTCACAAAGAAAATGGTGTCCTTAAAGGTTGGATTTTACCTCATTTTAATTTAGGTATTAAAATAAATTTCCAAAACATGATTTTTTTATTCCTCTTTTTAGTCAACTTAAGCATGTGTATGTAAACTTTTGAGCACCACTGTATATCAAAACACTGCATTAAGAGCACATTAGATAATGTTAATTTTTAACTGAACTACCTGCTGGACACTGCAGGCACTGGACAGTGCACACAGAGGAATAGAAGCCTGGAGGACAGTCATTACACACAGTTTGATCTATGTTGGGCTCTTTGCCAGGCCCACACTATTATAAGAGATTAGTAAAAGAGAAAGGAGATAAAGCATATTACTTTGATTAATTCCAATTTTTAGGCACACTTTACCAACAACTTATAATGGCAAACTAGACGTTCTTCTCTCTTAGATAAAAAGACATTTTATTGGATTTGGAATTGGAAAAAGTCTGCTGTAGTTACTTTACTAGGTAATCCAGATATGCAGACAGAATCTACAGGGCATGTCAGACACTGTAGGACCCCCTCTGGGGAATGCTGTCCTGGGGGGCATAAAGAGAGAGTCCCGTTGGCGGGATCGCATGAGAAACCTGCAGGACAAAGCCTACAGTCCACTTTGTCCACTGCACTGATCAGACCTGGAAAACAAGGCTGTAAACATAAAGAAATGAGTAAAGACAACAGTACGACCCCGTTGCACTGCATCAGGGACAATATTTGAGGTATGTAGGTACAAACGTACAAGCTGAGGGGAATAATGTGAAATGAAGCTTAAGTTGAAGACCTTAATGTTATTACTTCCACCTGTGCTTTAGTATTTTACGCAAAAAACGCCTATGAATCGGGTTCATTGCTTGAAAAACTGTATTAAGCATATAACATATGCAATACTTCTTTGGCTTTCAAAGAAGGGCATAAAGGAAAGGTTTGTTGTATGATGATGGGCCGTTGTCCACAGCTGCCTCTTACCTTGCAGTCACTGATACTACTTTTCCCTGTGTAAAGGTTGAATGTTACTGCTGGACATCTATGAGGTGCAGATACATTGCCAGGACAACTAAAACAAATATAACAAAATATAGTAATGTAGTATCTATATTACAGTTAAATGTCTCATTAAACACATTTTATTTTTTAATCTTATTTCAAATGATTACATGGGATTAAAAGGAGCAAATACTGTATTTTTATATTAAGGTTGCATTGATGTATTTTCATAGTGTACTGTACACAATAAAATTACATGTTAGTAATTTCAAAAATGGTTAGTGACTTACAAATGACCAGGGGGACACTCCAAACAAAGCTGGTGGGAGAAGTATTTTCCCTCTGGACACTGAGCAATGTCTGTCTCTTCAGAGAGGGGGAGGTCTGCACTCCCTTCAGATGATTCTTACAAACATAAATTAATATCAGTCATTAGTTAATGTGTTTGTTTGACCGTCTAGTCAATATTGTTTTGGTTTTCTTAAATAAGCTCAATTTGTTAAATTAAAAAGCTAGAACTTTTAACAGTCACTTGCTCTTACCTGAGGCAAGTCCAGATTGTGTCAGATGCAGAAAAATCCATGAAGCTGAAAAACAGAAAAGGTGCATTACTTTCCATAAACACATTATTACTGAAGTCCACAGTGGTTCTTTTTATTGTGTGTATTTTCATTCAAGACTGCTTGGTCTGAACCTACAGGACAGATTGTTTAAAAGCACGAAAGTGAGAGGCCCTCAGTCACTGAAAGTGAAACAAGAGCATGAAATGTGAGTCCCATGTGATTGCTCTAGCTGATAATGGTGTGCGATGATGGTCTGTAACTGTACCTCTACTTCCATAATGCATGAGTACGTGCTAAGGCTAACCTAGATATTGTCTCTGTGAGTGGATTACTTCAATTATTTATGTTGCCTCTGTAATTGAAATAAGTTTTAAAGAGAAGAAAATATGAGACAGATATGAAAATCTGAAGAGTTTCTGGAATCAAACAAATCCACAAGCTTTATCACAAAGAACCCTTTTGTCTTCAAAGTGTGAGGATTTCTAAATGAATTATTTAATGTTAGTGGAAAATTAATGTCAGACATCTTCTGTTAAGCAGAGCGCGAGTTACAATGGTGCATCAGTATTTCTTTTTTTCAAAAATGTATGCTTACATGAATATTTGTTTGATTCAATATGTTATTGTGTCATTTGTGTATCTCTATGTTTGAGAATAGCTTTTGTTTTTACCTGCAGGAAGCCAGGGGCAATATATGGAAACTTATGAATTGTTTTTTTTTTTACACAGCTCTGAATGCTGTGGTATACCACTTCCTGTACCCTTACTAAAGGGTTGGAACATATGTGTGGGTATTTCAGCATTTTTCTGCAGGTGCATGTACCTACAAACTACATGAGCACAAGACATTTGATTGCATGTTTTGAGGTAGCATTCATCAGAACAACAATGATGATCTCAGTCCACTTTACTCTGCTCTTTTTTTGGCTGACACAAGGTAAGTCATTGGACTAGACTTTAGCATTTAAGTGTTATAAATATGTGTGCATATATTCCATAATGCATGCATCTATAAAAATGTGCTCTGTATTTAATGTAACAATTATTTCTGTAAAGTTAATATGTTCCCTTTTTGCAGATGTTGTGAGGTGTATAGATATGAAGATGCCTGTTGATTCTGTGGCTGTAACGTTAGGAGACTCTCTAACATTGAACTGTACCTACAATTGCTCCGATGGATTTGTTCGTGGCTGTTGGAGTAAAGCATCAGACAACTCTGGCTGTCACGGGACATTAATCCAAGGCAGCTTGTGCACAATGTCCTTTCATCTATCAAATGTGTCCAATGAAGATCTCAAGAAGAACTACACTTGCTACACGGTAGCTACAGATGACCCTAAACTTCCACAGAAAACAGAGCGCATTGTTGTACTGCAACTTGAAGGTTATTGTATGAAAATCTATCTATCTATATATATATAAATCTATCTATCTATCTATCTATATATATATCTTGTCTTCGGCAAATCTTTAAGAAAGCAACAAGTAAACACATACCGCAAAGCCCAAACTAGATTCAATTTCAATGTTTTTTTTTGTGTGCCATTTTTTCAGCTCAAACATGTGCCCCAAACTGGACGATTACCCCATATAGTAAAACAAAAAATGGTGAGGATCTTGAATGTTATGTTTTTAATTAAAATGTCAAATATTACAATTGTAACATTATCTTTATAGATTACTTTTGATATATACACACTATATTCTACATTTCACAGCATCTCTTCCTGCTAAGCCAAATGACTCAAGTGGAGGTGAGATGCAGTACATAATACTGCGTTTATGAAGGCAGATAATGTTAATACAATCCAAGTTAATGTTGTTTCCATGTTAACAGGAGAATTTACTGGAATTAAGGTTTTAGCAACAGTTACCGTTGCTGTGGCCATAGTGCTTGCAGCATTGGCCGTTTACCTATGTCTGAACCGGAACAGACAGAGTTGGAATGAGAAAGGTGATCACAAAATATTACACTATTAACATTCATTGGCTTTAAAAAATACACAATTTCATTTCTATAACATTTTGTTAATATTGTCATACATTCCAGGGGAGCCTGTTGTGTCAAGGTCAGGGTGAGTACAATTTAAGAATGACTATTTGGGTAAATCTGTGTTTAATTACCTTCAAAAATTTATTTTGCTAAATTCTTTTATTTATATGCGATTGTATCAGGTCACCACTACCTCCCCTCGCTGTCCCCTCACCGGTGAAGGGTAAACAGTTAAACTATAAAAAAAAAAAAATTAATAAAAATGCAAGAATAGTCTCCAAATGCAGTCCTACCATTAATACCTGTCATATTCCCCAGGGTCACTGTCAACACAAAGTGAAAGAGTGACTTTGAGGATTCCTACACCAGGTGAGATCAACTCTGAATCAGCAGTACCACCACACTTGTTTTATTAGTGATTCGGCATCATGAGCTACAATAAAAAGACTGAAAATGACAGATGTATTGAATATTTTCTTTGGCCCAGATAACGAGAGTGACACGGAGGTTCCATACGCTGACATAATGATCACTGTCCGAGGTGTCAGCACACCAGAGCTCACTCAGGTTGGCTACTTGACTCCTGGAGATCAAAAAGAGGTGAGGGCTGGACTTCAGAGTCAATATGTTGTTCACTTTTAACTTACTGAATCCCAAAGTCCCACAACAGGTTAGTCTCCTCTATTCTAAGAGCAACTCTAGATCACGTATGAATCAGGTAAATAATGTCTATCGTGGGAATGATTATTAGAATCCAAATGCAGACAACAGACAGTACTTAGAGCCTGGAGAGTAAATGATAAGGTTTATTAGAATGTACTCAAGTGTGCAAAGTCCAGATTTCCTGGGGGGCATATCCAAAGTAATGCGAGCAAGGCAGAGAAGGCTGGTGGCAGGATCCAGAAAATGGGATTTCTGGCCTTGAGGGAGTCCGATACAGGTCCTTGGCAGGAGTGAAGTGGTGGCAGGAGTCAGGTCCAAATGGCAAGCTGATGACAAAAGAACCAGGATTAGAGTTTAAAACATAGGGCTATAGCACTAATTAACAAAAGTTGGCTGGAACAAGCCAAACTGTTTTGGATACTATCTGATCTAACGCTGAATGCAGAGGTTAACCAGTGTATGAAGCAGAGGTTGATTGTGGCTGATGAGAAGCAGCTAGACACCTAAGTAACACACACCTGGCTCCACCCTTGCAATTAAGACAAACAGAGAGAGAGAACAGAACACTGCTACACAGAGGCAACAGACCTGACACCTATATTATATGGTGATCTCTTATAGTTTACTGCTGTTGGTTTAAAAGGAGGCAGACACATATCTTAGTATAACACAATACAATTCAAAAGAAACAAAATTACCACAAACTTTAATCAACACCTCTCTAAAAACTGATTATAACCTTCATGAAGGTAATGTTTCTTGCAGAGGTGCTGAATTACATTGTATTAGTTAGTTAAATTTTACCAAGTTAGTATACTTTCTTATCGTCATTGGTTTATAAATGATCTGCAGATTGCAAGGTTAATATACTGTATTATTTCGGAGTAAAACAAGTGGTTGCTTAGAATGCATGTGTTGTGGTCACTTTGAAATACACCATATAATACAACCACGTTTGTCTATCAGTAGGCCTATAATAATATGAATACAGAACCTATGTCTATAAACGTTAGTTTTTGGTTTGTTTCGAACTAACCTTAAAAACTAACGTTCCCTAAATATTCTGTGTTAGCGGGGTAGTCTTTGCCAGACCTTCCTCCATGCTACAGAGCCTAACTAGGAGAACCCCCCCACCCAAAAAAAAAAGTCTTGTGACGTTCATTATTCTCAACATGCTAACGTTATGAGTTTTTCTCTGCTTCTCCTCCAGTGGTGGGGAGATGAATCAAGGTCTCACCTGCAGGCCTCACGTTCAGCTGACAGACTGCATGTCCCCCAGCCCAGAGAGGTCAGCCGTAAGATGAGCACCAACTCTGAGTATGCAGTCATCACATATGCCTGACTGGGCTCGTTGCTGCTGGAAACGGAGAGGGAGAAGAAAAACACGTCTGTTTTTAGTTATACATGCTACATTTTATCTGTCTTTTTTTATTTCAGTAATGCCTTTTTATATGTAACGTTAGCCTTTTTGTTGTGACATGTTCTGTGATTGTAATGAACCCGCATTTTATCCAATAAAGCCATTATTTTCTGTGAGTTTCATGACATTTGATCCTCGTCAGTGGCCGTAATTAACGTTACAACCGTTGCCTAGAAACAGTTCAACAAAACAGTAACGTTAGCTATGCTAAAACATACTAGCTAACGTTAAAGGTGGATACGGAGTGCGAGTCATTTCAGGTAACATATCTAGCTAACTAATTACTAATGTTTTGACATGTTCTAAATCTTGCTAAATATGCTATGCTAATAGTGTGTGACGACTACGTAGCAAACGTTATTCTATTTAACTAACGTTGACGTTATATAGCTATAACTATCGTCACAAACGCTACATTCTGTGGAAAGTTCCCAGTGTTACATAGTTTCTTTCCTCTTCTACGCTACACATCAGGAAGAAAGTAAATTACTGAGAAACCCTTCGACTCCTCCTGGTCGGTTATCCCTATAGCTATCACAGAAGTTCCCAGTGTCCAACAACAACAAAAATGTCAGTACCTTTTTCCAACACTCACCTCCGGGTCCCGCAAGGATTTGGTACCATCCTGGAGGGGCTGGCCAAAGAAGTCCTGCGAGACCAGCCTGAAGATATCCCTAAATATGCTGCACAGTACTTCGATGCTCTTCTCAAGCAAAGAGAAAGTAATAGCAACTTACAACTTGCATGTGGCAAAAATGAGACCGATGCCATTAACTGCTGTCAAATAACTGATTGTTCTTTCTTGTAGATAGTGGCATGGACCCTGCTGACTGGGCTGCTAAACTGGAAGATAGATTCTATAACAACCATGCATTCAAGGATACTGGGGTACCTACTAAATCAAAGTCACAACTCTCATCACACCTATACATTTTCTTCTGTTTGTCAATACGTTTATTTACCGTAACACCTTCTCTTTCCCAACAGCCTAGTCCTGGAAAAGAGCCTGCAACAGAGGTGACAATATCCAAGTGAGTCTCATCTTATTGTGCTATCAACAGCCAGGAAGAGCAACAGGAGAGGGAGAGGATGGACATGAGGGAAAGAATAATAAGTGACAAGCAAAGAAGTAATGAAATTAAAATAAGAGAAGTAGTAATGACAATTAAAATAAAATATTATAGTTTTCATGTTTAATACTTCAAGGTGTACATCTGGAGTTGCTGTGTGAGGTATTCTGTAGACATGGTGGTTGTTGTTGTTTGTTTGTTTGTACTGATTATAAAAATGAGGAAATAGAATTTGGAAGAAAAAATGGGCGCAATCTTAAAGGGACAGTTCACCCTATTATCAAAAATACATATTTATCCTCTAAATGTAGCGCTATTTATCAAACTAGATTGGTTTGGTTTGAATTGCCCAGTGTTGGAGATATCAGCAGTAGTGATGTCTGCCTTCTCTTCAATATAATGGAACTAGATTGTACTTGGCTTGTGGTGCTCAAAGCGGCAAAATAATACATTTTTAAAAAACTCAACAGCAATGTGTCAAAAATATCAATATGTCAATGTGTCATGACCCAGTTTACATTACTCCAGATAATCCACAGTATCACCTTGCATAGGAAGCGTACATATGAAGGAGAGGTTCATGTGCACAGTGCAAGATGTACTTAAATAACAGCATTCTTTTTGCCAGAGCTGTCATGTTAGTTCAGCTGAGCTAGCAGTATCAGTTAGCTATAAACTATCACCCCAAGTCAGCAATGTAAAACCACAAAGGTCTTCTACATCTACATGGTGATATGGTTGGCGATTGTAGTTCAGTAGAAAGAAAATAGTTCTGTGAAACTGCTCACAACCAGGTCTGAGCAATATCTTGAGTAACCGGGTCATGATTTCTGGTGCTTTAAAAACCACTAGCCAAGTTCCATATGGTTCCATTATATTTGAGACAAGGCAGATATCTCTACGGACGATTTCTCCAACACTGGGCAACTCACAACAAAACAATCTAGATTAATTAATAGCACTAAAGGTAAGAGGAAAAATGTCATTTTCATTTTGGGGTGAACTGTCCCTTTTTAAGGTATTATAGCACAATCACTCAACAGCTTAGCCAGCAATGTGGTTGGGACAATGCATTGTCCAAACCTGGGAAGGTGTCATTTTTTAAATGCTCGAAATTAATCATACATATTTAAAGGTTACCTCTGTATTGAAAGCACTTTCAGGATAGCAGTGTCAAGTGTGAGACGAAAGGGCAGGACTAAAGGACAAGAGGCCAACAGCTGCAGGACAACAGTCACAGTAGCATTATGACTATGTATTATTTTTAAGAAGCATATCTTAAATCAACATTATCACTTAAATTCTCTCCCAATCATATTGAACATTCATTATCTTAAGTCTTTCGTTTTGATTGGTACTTTTTTAGAGAAAAATCCTTTGAGTCTCAACCTGAAGATGAATCCAGTCATTCAGCAGAACCTTCAAATGTTTCCACCACACAACCTAATGTCTCAGAAGAGGTTGATTTAACTGAAAGCACGGATGAGGACGAAGAAGATGTTGATGTTGATGATGATGATGATGATGATGATGATGATGATGATGATGATGATGATGGAGAAGATGAAGAAAAACATGATATTACAGAGAAAGGTGTTATTTCAGTGGGAATGGGACATTCAGAGGACAAATTAGTCAACTTGATCTCAGCTTTAGATGTACAGTCAGATGAGCTGAGTGGGACAGAGGAGGAGAAAGAACAAAAAATAACTACATTAGATCAAGTTGACAGGGCAGCTAATAGAATTGATATCAGCTCTGCTCCAGACCAAGATATGTCTCATTCTACGTTAGAGCCAACTGACTTGTTATCGTTCAGAGGGATTTCAAATGTAGATGTGTGTGCTCAGGAGCAAGGAATGGCAGAAGAGGAGGAAGGTGATGAACAGGAGATTGTAGTTGTAGATGAGGACATTGTAGACTCAGAAGAAGAGGAAAATTCTGACGTTGAAAAACCTGTGGAGGTCTTTCCATATTCTGATGTTAATGTGTGTGCTACAGAGCTCAAAGGAACAGAAAGAACAATGGAAGGAGTCACTGCTGAAGATGATACACCTGTCATTGATGAGGACAGCTCAAAACTCCAATCTGAGGAAACTTTTGCTCAATCATTGTTTCAATCTGAAACCCATGAGGGCAATCAACAAGAAGCAGAAGAGCAGATAGAAGTAACAAAGGAGGAGGAAAGACCAGAGGCTGAGGCTTCTTCTGGGGGGATACATGAAAGTTTAGCTCATGTAGAGGGTGGTATTGACAGTAATGTTATACCAAAGGAGGATTCCTTGGTTGAGATTAGCTTTGAAGATGTTCCAGATGTTCAAGAGGTTGATGAGAAACAGCTAGAAGAAGAGGGCTCAATAGAGGTCTTACAGGCTAAGGTATTAGAAACGCAAAAGGAGGAAGATTGGAAAGAGCCTACTGCATTGGCAACAGACCAAAACATATCTAGCACACCAGACCATGATGAATCTGAAATGATTGGAGTTGAAAAGGAAATTAATTCTGAAGGGGGGGGAATGAAAAGTCAGCACGAAGCATCTGATATGATGGAGAAGGTGAATACAAAAGATTCTAATTTAAATGATAGTGATGATGATGAGAAGCACGAAGGTGTTAGAACCATCAGCTCAGCATCACATCAGCCCACCAACGAGACAGACAAAGAGAACCCAGAGGATGAAACCGATCACAAAAATGAAGATAATGAGAAGATAAGTGAAGGTGAATTTCACCAGAATGAGGATTCTAAAAAAGAGGCAAACTCAGACAACCCTAACTTCAAAGAAGATGAGACAACAGACACGGTTGGAAGAGACGAAGAGGACATACATACAGAAGGATATAATATGGTGGTGGATCAAGAAATTGATGATGGCGGTGTGGAAAATCCCTCATCACAAGTGACCCAGTCAAATATATCAACTGCTGCAGTGGAGACGGAGAGTGAAACTTTAGAGACAAGTGCTCAACATCTACCAAAGGAGAACGAGGCGACTCAGAGAACACCTGTAGAGTCACAGCCAGAGGATACAGTGATAGAAAAAGAGGTCATATCAAAGGAGGGGAGTTTAAAAGCAGAGGAATGTGTAGAAGAAGGAAAGGTTGAAATACAAGAGAAGAGTGATACAATGCGTGAAGACGGAAGCATCAGCCCCGCTCAAAGTGCAGGTCGGCCGCCTGCAGACCACCAAGGAGAGGAGAGGCCACTTGTGTCTGGAAAAGACTCCACAGAGCCTGAAGGCAAGAGTGGTGACAAGGTAAAATTTGATGCTTTTTCTCAAAACAGAATATAATAATCCAATATACAGTGGCTTGAGAAAGTTTACACACCCATACTAAAGGTGATTAAAAAGAGGAATTAAATAAAACATCTTTTGGATATGATCTTAATGCCTTAATTAAAAAAAAATTAGGAAAATCCAACCTTTTAAGGACACCAATTTTCTATGTGAATGAATAATTTATTGTGAATAAATAAATGTTCTTCCTTAAAATACAGGGGGCAAAAGAGATGATCTTAGGGAAAGTTCCCCATGCCAATCTCTAGTTATGGTGAAGGCTATGTGATGATGGGGGGCTATTTTAATTCCAAAGGCCAAAGGAACTTTATCAGGATGCATACTATCCTGGATCCATGAAATAACTATCCTTTAAAATAAAAATGTGCCTGCTTCTATGGGAATTTAACATAAGGGTGTGTATACTTATGCCCCCTGTATTTTAAGGAAGAACATTTATTTATTTACAATACATTAATCATTCACAAAGAATTTATTTTTTAAATTAAGGCAAGATCAGTTTCAAGATGTTTTTTTAATTCCTCTTTTTAATCAACTTTAGCATGGCCGTGTAAATTTTCTCAAGCCACTGTATGCATCAGTAATGCTTCATATTTCACACAACTGTATATACCTTAACATTATAAATGAAAATTTTTGCAATGAGGAAGAAGCTGTGATAGTTTACCATTTATGGCAATAACTTGATTTGATTTATATCAAGGCTGTTGCAACTCACCACATCTCCCCCACTTGTATCAGCAGGCTGAGAATAAATCTTACAGTTTCAGACATAGGTGTCTTTAGCTACTGTCTGCTCTGCTCCCATTCCTGTCTCAGGTAGCCTATATAAATAAACCTTTCAAGGACGAGTCTGATCAACAGTGCCCCTCTTTTTTACCCTCTAGGAATAGGTGATTGAAAATAGTTAATCTTTTGGGTGGCGGTTCCTCCGATAAACTTTGAATGTCATCAAGAAGTTTACAATCAAAATCATCTGAAAATGTGCAGAAATGGTAGTTTGAGTCTCAAAGTTCACCATAATCTGTGTCTTTGTTCATAGGGCGTGTTCCTGATGCTGTTTGAGGCCTTTGCTCTTCCGCATGCTCATAAAACTGTAATACTGCAGCTTTGTCAGTTCTATTTCCAATCTCCTCATGGGAGCCACCACAGCCTTCACAGATGGGAACTTCGTCAGTAATCTGTCATCATATAAGACCGACTGGACATTTTGTCTTGTGAATTAAGGCCTTTAACATTTTTACTGCTGTCACAGTTAGCCCTGTCTGATATGTCTGGACCAACAGGACTCCAAACACACACAGAGGGGAGTGTAGGAAGGGGTACTAAGTGTGTTACCATGGTAACCCCTTACCATCCTGCTCCCTCTTAGTGTCGTCATGGAATTAATAGGAGGTGGTGATGCTGATAGTTGCTAGGCACCATCTTTATCAGCAATCTACCTTAATAGCAGTTTTTAACTGACTGATTAAACAGTAAAACAGCTTTGTGTATTTTTACGTACAAAACATACAATGGCTGAAGTGATTTCAGTTGAATCAAAGCTACCACAATACAGTACAATATTGAGGCCATCAATTCTAACAGTAACCTAGCTGCTGTATCTTAGATGCTTTAATTCACCGTTTACTAGTGCCTGCAATGATGTTCCTATACCCTTATCTTCGTTGGAGAATAAAAACTGTTATATGCATAAATGATTAGGCTTATATGAGCAGATTAACTACCATGATTGATTACAGTAAACTGAATTACACAGTGGTGATGGTTCCTTCAGATTAACAGTGATTTGATTGATAAAGCAAGTCAAATTTGTGAAATTAAGCATGAGTATAACATATTGTTTGAATCGGTAGAAAACCAGCAGGAGAGCGTTACTGTCATAACTCAGATAAATGGATGTTTTCTGTTTCCCTCTCTGTCTTGTCTCTGAGGCTGGCAAAGGAGTGTGGGCGGCCATACCAGCTGGGATCAGAGGGATGGAGAGGGTTGTTAGCTCACTCTCCCTCTAATAAATGTATAACACCTCTGAGTGTAAAACAGTCCAAGATGCTTACACTGTTTTATTTTCATACTATTAAGAGAATTTAAAGTCAGCATTTATTGTTTATGACCATCTGGCTTTTTACACAGTATTTCTAAGTTAGTCATCTGTTTTTATTTGTGGAGTTTAGTGTTGTAACACTGCAACTTGTGAATTTTCATAATGCTCAATGCATGTGATAGTCACTCTGTGGATTCCTAATTTATATCCATCATCATTTGCACGTGTTTTAAAACGGTCAAACTTGAAATCACTGAAATAATCTACATATTTAATATGTTTCAGTTACTTTTCTTTAGTCTTAAGGCTGTTAGGATGTGCTCGGTGAATGTTAATGTGAACACAGTAGGCCAGCAATCTTAATGGGACTGAAAAGATGGAATGCATGCTGTCATGTTTGTAGGAGGTCTCTCTTTCCCTCCCTCCCTCTTATTCTCTTCCTTTCACTCTGACTGTATGTCTCTCTCTCACTCTGTGCATGAGCGGGTGTTACTGAACATACAGTGATTTTTAGTAAGAGCCAGTGAGGCATCTGTTTTGTACCAGAGACACATTTAAAGAGAGCTTTGCTTGGTCCACATAGAACTCAAGGCATTCAAGTCATACTAGCTTACCTGAAGACTGAAGTCGTCTCTGAGAGTAAGAAATGGACTGTCACAATGTAAGTAGAAGCTTCTGATTAACTTTTTTAAATAAATTCATTTATTTCATTTTTAACCACTCATCAATTTGGTTGATTGTGTAATAGAGTTTGTTAGTTACTTATGGTAATTGGTAGTTGGCTTGCCCTCATCCTGCATACTGCCATGTGTGTTTTTTCCCTTTTACTAGAGCAAAATATATTATGTTGTTGAATAAGTGTGACTCACACATGGTACATTTTTCACAGAAGATGACCACATGAAGTCATATGTTGCACAGTTTTCAATTTATTTTTATTACAAGTGGATAATATTAGAGATTTGCTTTAGAATATTTTAAATCAATTTGTGTCAGCACAAGTCGAAAGACCCTGAGGAAATAAAAACAATAAGACCTGAGAAGGTGTGTAGCCAGCCAATTTCAGTGCAGCACTCATGTATCTCTGCTGCAAAAAAAACTGGATTCTGGCTGCACAGTGAGCAGTCAGACAGAGAGGCTAATGACTGCTGGCTGAACAGGTGGGTGGTCACACTCCTACACTGGAGGGGTTTCACTGGAGACATGATGCACTGCTTTTTAAAGCAGTGGGATGACAGTGGGCTCGTTCTGTGGGTTGCCTTTGTATAAAATGTCAATCTGTTTCTATAAGCAAAGCGCGGGGTGTAGCTGATGTGTTTACCACAGAATTTGAATTGGTGTTTACATAACTTGTCGACAGCCTTGGCACTTTTCTCATGACACTTTATGACAAGCCAGAATTTCTCTTCCGCACACCCCCATGTTTCCTTTGGGACAGTGGATGCTGTACTTTCAGTCCATAAACGAGCTGCTGGTGTTGACTACAGTAGTATTTTTGCTGGATCATCCTTTTTTCGGCCCAGTTTACAGAGAAATAAGTTATTTTGTGCACATTTGTACACCAACCTTGTATTCTTATCCAAATGAAAAGCCGATTGCTTTATTTTGTGTAATGAACGATGATTAATAACCTTTAATCTATTAAGCTCAGTTTGGGAATCTATATAGTATGTCAACTAAATGTGAAGTTTTATATCTTTTTTTAAAACAGTTTCCGTGGTAAAAAGAGAAGAAACACAGCAGACAATGATGATTCATTACAAAAAAAGGCTGACTCAGATATCACTGAATTATATGACAAGAGGAGAGAAAAAAGAGGCAATGTGGGTTAGTGACCTCCTGAGAGCCCCGTTGAAGTCATGTAATAAGGGTGAGCCACTCTGCAACAAGCACAAATTTGTCTCCGTCTAATAGATAGTGTTGTGGCGTGTACAGTTAACAACATATGGTATCGCAATCTGTTGAGGGTTAGATTCTTCCACCCATGTTCAAGGGGGAAAAAACACCCTCATATGATCATGTAATATGCTACCCTTCTGTGATAGACTTCTGGTGCTTTCTGCAGGAGGAGTGCAGCCGGCCCCAGGAGGAGGAGGACATCATGGACATCCCCCTGGATGACCCAGAGGCCAACAGGGCTGCTGCCAAGATCCAGGCTGGCTTCCGTGGACACATGACCCGTAAGAAGATGAAGCCGGAGGACAAAGCAGAAGGGGAGGAGGTGAGCAGCACTGGGGATGTGCTCAACGGCAGCGAGGGGGGCACAGGTCAGTGGTGTAGAACCATGGGATAAGGTCTCATAATGCCTTCAGAGAGGGCATTATGGCTGGTGACTGTAAGGATGGTAACGGAGTCTCCCATCAGGAGCTGTAACCACAGTAGGTGACGGAAGGTAAGCAATGGAAAGCGTAAGTTGCTTATTTGACCGCAAACAGACCTAGAGTTAGAACAATTCAAGATTCTATATAAAGAAAATAACTATTATAGCATAGTTTGATGTTCTGCATGGTGTTGGTTGAGCATAAGATTTCTTCAGGTGTCCCATAATAAGATGTTTGAGGGAAAATATGACCTTTTCTCAGAGCCAAATGCATAATGCAGGAGCACAAACTGATTTACCATTATACGCACTAGGAGAAGAAACCATTTAAAAGCTATACATAATTAAATACACCTATTAAAGGCCCTTATGGGTTATCCCAAGTGTCATTACTGCAATACATAACTGAGTGACTCATTTAATTACCCCATGCAGTCTCCGGCAGCAGATGATGGAATGTCTCAATTAATTACTCTCTTAAAGGGTTTATAAATCAATCTCTTGATAGATTTAGTATTGTTAAATCGCTGGAGCAATAAAATGTATGTCAGAGTTCAGTTTACCTGGAACATCGTCAAGTTTCATTCTCCCAATCGTAAACATGTTCTACTTTGTATTTTATGCAACTGTGGACACAGAAATGGTTTCAGTATTCAGTTGTTAGTCCAGAAATGGTTTGCTGTTTTCTCCTGAGGGCTAAGTGTTTTAAGGAAACACACTTAGATTAGATTTTGTGCATTTTTATCTCTGAAAAGGAAAAAAGAACACAAAGTCATTGTAGTATAAGTTGTACTAAGAACTAAGAAGTAAGACAAAGCTTTAGATTCCCAGCCCTCAAAATGTCACTTTTTCCTATAAGACAAAGCAGCATTTTCTTTGGGGATGTGGCTGACACAAGGGATGCTCTTCAATGATTCTCCTTAACCCAGTTGCTGGCTGCCTTGCATCCTTATGTAGGATATGTATTTATAGCTCCAGGTGCATTAGGTGCAGTATATGCTTCAAAGGGCCAAGCAGAATTAATGGACCTGTCGGACTGGAACCATGCATTCCCTCCCATTGGGGGAGACCCCCTTTTCACAATAGAATTGGGTTTTTTGAGCTTATCTGTAATATAAGCCATGTTCTCAGCATTATAAAATACGTCAAAACATAGAAATTAATTCTACATACAGATATTTGCATGAAGGAAAGTTTCGCCTCCTTTGAAAATGAATTTTCCTTAAGCAGCAACTCAATATCAAGTTTTCTTCAAGTGTGTTTTTAAAATAGATCCACCCACAAGTATCTGTACAGTTAGTGACTATGCATTAGAGCCTTTAACCTTGACAATAAGAGTGTTAACAGAAACAGTTTTTTCTCCAGGCTCTGTATTTAACTACGCCTTGCCTGTTTCTGTTTTTAGAGACAGGAGGATCGAGGGCAGTAGAGAGAGACGACACATCTGTGCCAGAGCAGTGACGCCTCTGTCCTGACCTGGATGAAGAGAAAGAGGGGAAGCAAGGTAGCGAGAGATGGATAACATAAGCTGGCTGGGCTGGCTTTCAGGCACACCTTTTTACCCCAGGAGTCTTTTTTTTTTTTCAACAAAAATTAGCAGTAGAGAATGAACCGACAGTTTTGAGGGTGTGATGTGAATTTTTATGTGAACTTCAACACTCCTTTTCTGCTTCTTCAGCAGTCTCATCAGTACGGATGTCTTTGACCCAGAATTTGCAACTCACTGCATGTACTTGTGAAACTTCTGGTAGTGTGCTAGCTTTTAGATGATGATCTGTGAATGTGATAAATGAATGTCCTTTAAATGCTAAACAGGGCTTAATGTTGGATGGATCAGCTCATACCGTCTGTGTATAAACCTTGTAAGCATCTGGTTTAGACTTTGTGTATTTAGTGGCTTAAATTATTTGTTATTTTGCATTGTTAATGATGTGCTTGTATCTTGACTTGCTTACAAAAGGTATTAAAACATCCGAGAAGAGAAGTAGCTATGTATGCTCTATTTATTCCAAGTTACTTAATTCAGATTGCACCTCAATTTTCTTTTTGATTATATTATAAGTATGTTGTCTTTTCACCTATTCAAGCATTTTCTATAAATCTGATCTTCCAGAACAGTAAGCATGCAGTGATATAACACTTTTATTTTTCTCTAGATGCATTTGGTACAGCTTTCCTTTAAGACATTACTTCAATATGCTCTGTTATTGTGTTGGTGGATTTGACTTGTTTGACATATGTTAAATCAGGTGTGTGAAATTAATTATCATAGTTTGCAGAGTCATCATGCTAACTAAATGAATAGTACCTTGCTGAACTTTGCTGTAGAGTCATGTCAGTATACTAATAAATCCACCTTAAATATACAGTGAAATGTCTCTTTTAAACTTGTTTGTTTCAAACTAACCTTTTTATGTCGTCTGTCGCTTCCATTTATATTCCTCAATGGTAAAGTTAATATTTTTTTACAACATTACAGCAGCCAAAGCTGCCCTTTTTTCTTTTGTCTCTGCAACATAAGCAAGGCTGCTAATTAGAGAGAGCAGTTTCCATGAAGCTAAAGCAATGCTTTGTCCCCCGTGTGGCTCTCTTGCACAAGGAATCTCATGAATAATTCATTCCATAAAACTGTGCATTTCTCATTTTACGACTGCCAATTACACAAGTCAAATTAGTTGGGGTTTTACTCATACTAATAGATATTAGATAGGGCTATTTAAATAATGAGATTGTATGCAGTAACAGTACATTGTTATGAACAGCTACACCACTGAGTGATGTGTGCACCTGTTGGATATTTTTTATATTTCTATCTTTATTGCAATAAGGCTGTTTAAATCACCAAAGAAACAACGCAATTTGTGCTTCGTCTTACTTTGCTTCATGAGAAACAGGCTAGAGCATCTTCAGTCTCCCAGTGCTCCCACTCAGCCCACCTACACACATCTGAGCCATACAGCACGCTGCACAAACTCAAACTGCTCATGCATTCTCACACAGGAAAAACACAACCCATAGTTTAGTATGCAGATCCCACTCAAGTCACTCATTCTCTCTCGTGCACACATACACAGGTGTTGTTGATTGTATCCCTAGCTGTAGCGATAGGACAACCAACATGAGTCTTGCTCTCTGTGGTTTTTGCAAGCACAGAATGCAAACCACTTCCTTCTCAGGCTGACATTCCTCCCACACTCTTATAAACATCCTCTATGGGTTTTATATGGACCGATTCTCCCTTTTCTCCTACTCAGTCCCAGAGGTACCATGGCCATGTTCTCCTGTCTCTTTAATGACTGTGGGTGAACAATCAATATTCTGCACACCTTCAAACAGCACAACACCCACTTTGTGTTGTAGATTGAATTTTGAGAGTGAGGAAAAAGACAAGTTTCCACAAACAAACAAAAACATCCCTATGTGAGTCAAGTGAGTCATGTGAGAGTGCGAGTTTGTGAAGCGCAGCAATAAACTTGCCACGGTGCAACAGAAATTGATAACACTGTCTCTTTTAAGCTGAACATGGGCTATTTTAAGAGTAGAGCATGTCTAAGATCTGCTTGCTTGGTTTGTGCTGTTTCTCAGACAGCTTGTCAGAGAGAAAAGATCTTTCTGGTCTCCTGGGTGATAATTAGATATGAATAAGTCAAAAGAAAACAGCAGGGGGCAGAATTATCTGCTTTCCAGTGGTTGTGCCACTGGCCACTGGCATCACCATCTTAGGAGATACAGTATCTTTAAGACCAAGTAGGTTACACAGATCAGCAGTAATGAAATAACTTAAATGTTGCAGCTGCGTAAACAACAACTGATCCCCATCAGTTACACTGTAAGATAAAGGTATCGGCATCATGGTGTATCACATTGTAAAGATACATTTTGCCAAATGTGTATATCTGAGTCACATGGGATGACATCAGCCTTGTTGTGGATCAAACATGATAATGGTTTCTGGGATAACACAAGCACCCAAACTGACTGAGACACACAGGCCCCGCCTGTGCTCCTCTCTCTTCCTGTATTGAGTGAAAAGAGTCCCCATTGATTCAGAGTGTGTGTTAGAAGATCAGAGGAAGAGGGAGGTGCTGCTTTTATCGAGGGCAGAGGTGGAGGGGAGAGGTTCGGCTTTGATGGGCCACTACACAGGAGTCTGAGCTCTGGGGGAGTGGTGGTGAACAGCAGCTGCTCCCACATTCCTGGAGTTTTCTATTAACCATGATTCCTCCTACGCATAAAACTTCCATTTGTTGTCAAGCAAAATGCTCAAAAAAATCAATGCATACAAGCCTTAATTTCCAGAACACAGTGGAACACAGATCAAATGACTGAGGTAACACATATATACAGTGGGGTTCGAAAGTTTGGGCACCCCAGGTAATAATTTGTATTAACGTGCATAAAGAAGCCAAGAAAAGATGGAAAAATCTCAAAAAGTCATCAAATGACAGATTAGACATTCGTAAAATATGTCACAAAAGTTAGATTTCATTTCCATTATTTACACTTTCAAAATAACAGAAAACTAAATAATGGCGTCCGCAAAAGTTTGGGCACCTTACAGATTTAATATCTTGTACTGCCCCCTTTGGCAAGTATCACAGCTTGTAAAAGCTTCTTGTAGCCAGCCAAGAGTCTTTTGATTCTTGTTTGAGGTATCTTTGCCCATTCTTCCAGTTCTTTGAGAGTTATGTCACGCTCTGCTCTTTTAAGGTCTATCGATAGATTTTCAATTATGTTGAGGTCAGGAGATTGTGAAGGCCATGGCAAAACCTTCAGTTTACGCCTCTTGATGTAATCCACCGTGGATTTTTAGGAGTGTTTAGGATCATTATCCATTTGTAGAAACCATCCTCTCTTTAACTTTGTTTTTTTTACAGATGGCATCAAGTTAGCGTCCAAGGATCGTAGGATCGTGCAGTCAAACGTGGGTTTTGACTCGCTTTTCTCTTTCTTTTTCTGCAAGCTGTTCTGTCTGATATTTTTCTTGGTCTTCCAGATCTTGCTTTAACTTCCACTGTTCCTGATGACGGCCATTTCTTAATTACATTTCGAACAGAGGATATTGGCATTGAGAACAATCCATGACACTGTCAGGTCTCAGCTTTCCAAAGAGGGCGGTGCATGCTTTAAACTCTGCAGGGTGCCAAAACTTTTGCAGACGCCATTTTTTAGTTTTCTGTTATCTTGAAAGTTTAAATGATGGAAATAAAATCTAACTTTTTGAGACATATTATACAAATGTCTAATCTGTCATTTGATGCCTTTTGGAGATTTTTCCATCTTTTCTTGGCTTCTTTATGCACATTAATACAAATTTTTACCTGGGGTGACCAAACTTTCAAACCCCATTGTTTGTATATGCTAATAATATATGGTTTTATTTCAACAAATTGGCCAAAAAAAATAATGTGGATGGTTCACTACAATGTTGAATCAGTTGACTACTTTCAATTAATTTGGGTATTTTATTAGATTTTATAGCATTTGAAAAAAAAATTGATAGAAGTTTAAAAGAGTGACAAAAAATTCAAGAGACATCAGACAAAGTGACAAAAAAGTCAGGAAAAGCTTCAAAAACTTGATTAAAAAAGAACAATAAAAATGTAAAAGAAAAAAATAATCGCCAAAGACATTGGAAAAAGTGACCAAAAAAGCTTCAAAACATCAAAAAAGCCGCAAAAAACAACCAAAACATTGAAAAAAAAAAAATAAGGTTTTGACCCAGAATGACTAAAATGCGATGTCGACGGGAAGACAACACGAGGGTCAATGAATCAATGAAATGATGATTTTAAATATTTACTAATTATTAGTAATGTTATAATTTATTTTATTTTATCATTTGTTTAGTGAAATATTAAATAATGAGTTTATACCGATAGTTTCTACTGTCAATTGTTAATAATTGTTTTGTAAACTATTGAGAAACATTAGTTGGATGCTATTATAAGGTTGCTTATAATGATCAGTTAATGATTAACAAATTGTTTATGAAGCATTGAGTGTCATTAATTTGGCCCCATTAAATATTTTTGGATAAATAGTAAGAGTTATTAATTATCATTCCATTGTTTGTAAACAGTAAAATAACCATTACAATAGGTTAAATTAACTATCACTTTATCATTTATTAGTGATGGTTATTATAAAGTGTTTCCAAACTGGATGGTAGATTGGAAGTAGGAAATAACTTAAATGTTGCAGCTGCGTAAACAACAACTGATCCCCATCAGTTACACTGTAAGATAAAGGTATCGGCATCATGGTGTATCACATTGTAAAGATACATTTTGCCAAATGTGTATATCTGAGTCACATGGGATGACATCAGCCTTGTTGTCGATCAAACATGATAATGGTTTCTGGGATAACACAAGCACCCAAACTGACTGAGACACACAGGCCATTTAGGAGCAATCTAAAGTAAAAAAAAAAAATCCTAATTAATTCAAATTATTGTATATTTTGTTTGTAGACTTTGTTTTTAATTGTCAGACTTCGCTTCTTAAAGAGAGCCTGATGTTTTCCTTTTGTTTCACATACACCTGTTGACACTGTGACACAGGCGTGTTGGACATTTAAATAAAAGGAAACAAAAAGGGCAAGAGTGAAGCAAAACAGCAACAACTTTAATGACGAATCATGGCCAATACTGTTGATGAACTGCATGGATGTAAACTGCCAAAGATGCAGCACTATCGTATTGTAGCTTCTACACCACCTAGGGGACACAGTAGGTACAACAAAGTTATTTTTTATGAGTTTCCTTCATGTGTTGCTTTTATTATCATGTAGCTCTCAGTTCCGGATATAGTACCAAGGATCATGCACCTGACAGGTACCTTAGCAACTAGCAGCAAAATGTTGAAAAAAGGCTGCATGTGCTTGTGTGTGCTTCCACAGCAGGGTTGGTTGCCCAGTGACAAATTGTGAGTTTATTGTGAGGCTCCAGTCCAGAAAGGAGTTTGCACAATGTGACAAAAGTGGGCCAAAGAGGGTGAAGGAGGGGGAGTTGTTTTTCAAATTCAGACATTTCAGTGCTTTAAGTAGGCTCCTCTTAGAGTTGAAGTACAGTAATTCTTCTTGGTAGGAATTCTTGCAAAGTATCTGAACTCAAAATTGAATTTAGCCCAGTAATGGGTTTGAATGTAAATAAAAAGACAGCACTTGTTACAGGAACCTTTATAAAACAAAATAACAGTAAGATAAATAACTTTTTGCTTTCTTAGAGCACCTTTCAGAAAGAGCAACTTGGAGTGGATGAGAGGGGCTCATCTACACTATGTCTCTGTCTCTGTCTCTCTCACACACACACACACACACACACACACACACACAGTTGGCTGTTGTTGGCTGTGACTGGGGTGCTGTGAAGAGAGTGGGGCTCAGTGTGACCAGGCAGAGGCCAGTGTTGCAAGCAGGCGGGCAGTGGAGAAAGTGTTGAGCCGCAGAGACGTGCCCAGAGTGGATAAACCATGCTCACTAAGTGGAAGAAAGACTCTGCCCAGGACACAAGATGAAGGTGGAGAGGAAGACCTCTTCTACAGGCGACAGTTTTACTGACATTCCTCCACTACTGACGCTCTTTGGCCTCCTCCTCCTTCTCTTCACAGGTAAGCTCAAACATTTGTTATGTTATCCAGAGATTAGAAGATAAACAATCTACCCAGACTGTGCTATCTTTCAGATGACAACCAACCAAATTGTTATATTCTGACAGT
Organism: Percina caprodes; assembly: GCA_013375575.1. Classification (NCBI taxonomy): domain Eukaryota; kingdom Metazoa; phylum Chordata; class Actinopteri; order Perciformes; family Percidae; genus Percina; species Percina caprodes. The sequence goes on from JABXJD010000051.1 coordinate 270,690, forward strand.
TCATAAACATCAAATAAAAACCTGTCTGTGCTCATTATCAGTAATCATCATTACAATTAACACATTTTTATAATTTTCTTATTTTACTGGTTTGTTACTTTCTTTGTGTCACTTAAAAACCAGAACTCAAAAACTCATTTTCTTGCTCCTTTTGAAGTGAAGTTAATCCAAGTTGAGTTAGTTGCTGATAGGTTTTTTATTGTCGTGTATTCTAGGGGCTGGCGGCACAATGGTTTCGTTCATGGGTGGTGCTCTCTATTGGGCCCCCATCACAAGCTCAAAAGAGCCGGGAGTGTCCGTTGTAGGCGTGTAAGAAGGGGATATGTAGGTTAAGTGTGATGATATTAAGTTTTATACAGAGCTGGTGAATAGGGCAGGGCTTGCTTTTGTGAGTGTGGGAAGCTTTAGAGAAATTATTTTGAGGGCTAAAGCAATGTCAAAAGTTCAGTATGTGGAGATTTTGGTTTTAAAATGTGTGATTTAATTTCATGACCCTACTATGGGCCCAGTTTACTCAGTTTTGGTAGAATCACTGGATCCAGTGTCTATCTCCAACTTCACCAGTGACAAAGACCTACTCTCTCTCTCTCTCTCTCTCTCTCTCTCTCTCTCTCTTTCCCTCTCTCTCTTTCTCTCCCTCTCAAACGCTCTCTCACTCTTTTCAAGGGAGGAAACTAGTTCCAACAATCATGCCCTTTGTCTTATTGCCTCGGCAACCCCTGTCAGGCGAACCAAATGGTTACTACGGTAATAAGGCGATGCCCTGCTAACTGCCTTGTGAACAGTGCAGACTCTCTCTCTCCTCCCTCTCCTCTAGGTTGATATTTCCATTACTGAGGCTCTAACAGTAGGATGCCCCTCACAGGCCCGCAGCCAATGTGTTCAGCCGCAGCTGAGTTATAGGAATCTCCGCTATGAACATAATAGCTTTGCTGTGTTTGGTTTCCAAGACAGGGCTCTTGTATAAAGGATGAAATGTGGCTCACACTGTAATACCTTATCCCTGTATCACTGTGGGAGTTGGAGGATAATTGGGGAGCACAAATCACAGTTAGAGTATACTTGTTCACTATGAGGGGTCATGAGGAATTCCTGGGGGGAGTTTCTGAGAAACAGAACAGTGATTAGTGAAAAACAACGTGTGTGCATATGAATTTGTTTGTGTGGGTATAATAGAGTAAGCTGACTTATGGCTGTTTTAAAGGTGCGATATGTAGGCCTGATATATTTACTGTATTAAATCCAAAAATGAACACAATATGTCATCAGATATTAAGGAAACATGCTAAGTTAAAATATTATCTTTTCAGCCAGTATTTTCTCCTTTAAAATTTCCAATCCAAGACGGAAGGTCTGTTTGTATTGGTATTAACTGCCTATTTTGACAACTAAGCCAAGTTGCCAGATATACCTGTAAAAAAGCCATGGAAGCATCAAACAAACGAACAGGATCAACGGAGATAGATACTACCCAACCTAAAAAACCACAGTGTTTCTAACAGTTGTGTGACCAGAGACTTAACAAAAAAAAGTTGGCAAATTTTCTCCTGAACAGGTAAGCATCAGACATGGCAAAAGTACTCACTTCTGGTACTCAAGTAGTACAGATACTTGTGTTAAAAAATACTCTGGTAAAAGTAGAAGAACTGATTTAACTTCTTTACTCAAGTAAAAGTAACAAAGTACAGGCTTGGAAAAGTACTTAAAGTATAAAAGTAAAAGTAGCCTTGCTAATGACAAACATTTTTTATGCAAAGCTACCTGGACCACATGAATGTTACTAGAGTGCACACTGAGAAACTTCAGTGGACATGGAAAAAAGGCTCTTTATATGCCATTGCCTACAGTTTAAATGGATGTCTGCCAATAGGCCTAAAACATCCCGTATAGTGCTGCTCATGAGTATAAGAACCCCTGTTTAAGTTTATTAAAAAGTGGAATAAAAATATCATCATTTAAAAATTGATTTTATTGCCTTGATTAAAAATGGAGTCCTTAAAGGACACACATTTTCTTTGTGAATGAATAATGTATTGTATATAAATAAAATACAGGGGGCATGAGTATACACACCCCTATGTTAAATTCCCATAGACGTGGGCAGATATTTATTTTTAAAGGCCAGTTATTTCATGGATCCAGGATACCATGCATCCTGACAAAGTTCCCTTGGCCTTTGGAATTAAAATATATATAATAATGTCATATTTGGAATAATAGTGGAATATTGGTGTGCATGTAAACATACTCATTGTTGGATGCTGTGTTCTCAACCTTGCAACCTCCGTGAACTTCGAGTCTGGGGAGGACGGGCCGGGGGAGATTACTCTTTCCAATATTTTGAATTTAAACTGCAGTAACAATTATAAACGGTGGCTGTTACATTTTGTACCTTTTAAGCAAAAAATGCCAAGTCTGCCAAGAAAAAAAAACATCTTGGGTGAAGGCCTAAAGAATAAAAGCAATTTGTGACATTATCATGGTGTTATATGAAATTGAACTTAAGCTGCTTAAAATATTATTATTGCATCCAAATTGAGTGCATTTCTTGCATTTAGGTATATGAAAATATTGTGTATCAAAAGGCCTACCTACTTGCACCTTATGTAAACTATTCAAAGTAAATAGGATGAAATATAAAATTGGTTAAAAAGTGGATTTTACATACAAACTGTCTCATCTTTCATCTTAGCAGTGGTGGGAAAAAGTACAGGAAAAGCAATATTGACATAATGGAAAACTATTCATCATTTTTCTAATTACAATTACCAATAAAATGTGGACAAAGGCTTGCATTGGACCAGGTTGTGCAGTCTCTTTTTTCCACGTTTGATGTTTTAAACCCTCTCGCATGGTGGGCTGGTGATCTTGTCAAAAACCAGCAATTAACAATAAAATAACATTGACTTCTGAGATTATGAATGCATCACCATGTAAGATATATTGTAATGTTTCAAGTGATTTTACTATTTAAAACAACATACTGATGGGAAGTTCAAACATCGTAACACTTATGAGGGCTTGTCGTACAATAAGATAAAACCAATACTGCAAATGAACAAGTCACTACAGAAATTAAATAAATAGAGTAAAAAGTAGAATTACATTTTTAAAACATAATACAACACTGGTGGAATCTATTGACACAAACAAATAGGAATATTTGCGTAAAATCTAAGTATTGTAATATTGTACTTACACTGTGTGAATGTACTTTATTATTGTACACGGTCATAGTATCCATGCCCCTTTGCTACTCTTATTTTTCATTTCTGTTTGTTCTAGTTATTGTAGTAATTAGGGTAGCAGTAATTAGTGTGTTTTTGCACAAGTCCTCTCTTGTTTCACTGCGTGTAAGCATCAAAGGCTGTAAAGTGACAGGCCTTTTATTACCCCCAACAACCCCTTCATAACCCCTTCATAAGACTTCACTATCATCTCTTTGATTTTTTTCCAGGTGAGGTGTCAGGAGTGAATGTGACCAGCCAAACCCAGGTAGTGAGGGGCACCGTGGGCAAAGAGGCCCTCTTGTCAGTCAGCTACTCCAGCAGCAGCTCAGACAAGCCTGTGATTAAGTGGCAGCTAAAGAGGGACAAAGAGAAACCTATCACTGTTGTGCAGTCCATAGGAACAGACATCATAGGTAACCTGAGGCCAGAGTACCGCAACCGTATCGTGGTGTTTGAGAATGGGTCACTGCTACTTCACAACCTGCAGCTGTCAGACGAAGGGGCGTACGAAGTCGAGATTTCCATCACGGATGACACCTTCACTGGAGAGCACTACATTGAGCTCACTGTGGATGGTATGCAGAATTACCTTGCTTTCAAAGAGCTGGGTTCTCTCTTATTTCAAAATATGTGAGTGTGAGCAGAACATGGAAGAGTTGTTATGAAGCTAAAAGAAAATCAATACAAGTTGAAAATACCTCACTTTGCCCAAGAGAGTGTAGTTGTAATACTGGAGTTTAGTTTTTTTTTAGAACATAATACGCAGTGATTCACAGAGTTGGTAGTGTGCTTTTTGAGACACAGGATTCCACTTATTATATTATTATAGCTTAATCCCCCTCTCGTATATTTTAATATTCAATCTCAAGCCCCCCCCTATGTTTTTGTCCTATCTCCCTGTATCAGTCGCAGTGTCCAAACCTTACGTCCAGATGATAGCCTCGTCCGTCCTGGAGTGGAGCGAGCAGTTTAACCTCCACTGTTCCCACAATAATGGCACAAAGCCCATCTACGGTTGGCTGAAGGGAGGCAAGGTGCTGACCAATGACACACGTCTGCTGCTTTCACATGACCAGAAAGTGCTGACCATCTCACGTGTTGTGATGTCAGATGATGACCTTTATGCCTGCACAGTGGAGAACCCCATCAGCAGCATGAAGAGCATGCCTGTCAGGCTCACTGTCTACAGTAGGTGGCATGTTACGCCGGTAGCATCTCAAGTTGTACAACTTTACATTTAGGAGACTAAAAAAATAGCAAATACGTCACAACAAGTAAAAGTTCTGCATACAAAATGTTAAATAATACAGAATCCGCTAAATGTACTTGCATAATATGAGATGCATAATTACCCTGTTGGCGTTAAACTGTTACACATTATAATTTTGGATTATTGTTACCTGTGCGATAATGTGCAAGCCTTTTAATGTACAGTAAAAAGCACAGTACATTCCAACACTGGTTTCTAGGTCTAATAAATACCAACCATTGTAAAAAATGAACATGGAAACTATATATATTGTATCTCATTGTTCAACAACCATTCATTTTCAGTAGCTTTCAGAAGCAATTATCATCTCATGCCAACCCGAACACATGCACGCCTGTCTCTCCAACAATGTTGTTTACAACAAGTGCAAATCCAGTCTGTGAGCCTGAGAGTTGGCCCACAGCGGCTGTTACCGGGCTCCGGAGAGAAAGGAAAAGGCAGTCAATGGACAGTTATTTATGAGAAGGGAGCAGTAAAAGAAGGCAGGTGGGGAGGATGCTTTGCCTCATTGGACTTCAGTAATCCTGACTTCATTATCACTGTACTATGATGTGTTGCATGAAGAGACAGGCCCTCAAACTGCTCTGTTTTCCCTCTGTATGCATAGCAGCACGACACAAAGTCTCAAAGAGACTACCCTAATGTGCTACTTCACTTCACTGCACCTTATTCATGCCAGCAAACTTAAAAGACTTGGCAAGCAATGTAAATAATATATAAAATAATTTTTAAAAAAAGAAATATATATATATATATATATATATATAAAACAGTAACAAAAGGTTATAAAAGGTTATTCAACATTTCTTCCCAAAAGGAAGTTTTTCCTCGCCAATGTCACACTATTTGCTTGCACTTGGGGGAATTATTAGAATTGTGTTTTTTTTATAAATTATATTTATGTGGTCTAGACCTACTCTATCTGTAAAGTGTCTCGAGATAACGTTTGTTATGATTTGATACTATAGATAAAATTGAACTGAAATTGAATTGAAAAGAATGTTATTTCTGTTCCATAAACATATAGAATATGTAGTATAATATAAGAAAAAGGATGTTCCAAATTGACATGTTTATATCAGTGAAGACACAACTTCATTTAATCCTGTAAATTTTCTGCTATCAAAGAGAAAAATAGGAACTGATTGACAAGAAGTTTAGCATGCAATATATTTGTCAAGCTCTGAAGTGATATGTGACGCAAACGTACAAGTCAGCAATTTAGAGTCAGTAAGAGAGAAACTCCATTGTCCTGTTGTAATTGATACAAACCTCTCCCACTTTCTTTCTTTTGTTCCTTCTTACTTCCTTTGTCTTTGTCTACCTCTGTGTATCACTCTGGTTTAGGACGAAGCTCGCTGTACATCATCCTGTCCACCGGGGGCATATTCCTCCTAATCACCCTGGTGACTGTGTGTGCCTGTTGGAAACCGTCCAAGTGAGAGCTACTCTTTTCTTCTCTGTCCTCTTTTTCCCCCTCCTCTCTCCCTCCCTCTTTTACTTCCCCTCTCTCCCTCCCTCTTTCATCGGCTTTGATATTGCACTTGACGATGTGACTAGAATCTCAAGTCGTTCACAAGTGTCACTATACACTGACATATTGGTGAAAAAGTAATAAACTCAGTGACCTGTGGCTTTTATGAACTATTGTTTTTTTCCTGCTTTAGAAAGAAACAACGGCCTGTCCCCCAAAGAGCTCCTATCTATCTGGAGCAGAGTGAACATGGCCATGATGGTGAGCAACGGTTACAGTTAAACAACGTTTTTATATGTATATATATTGTTTTAACTTAAATACTAACTAAAATACAACACCCAAGAATCATTTTGCACATTAAAGTGTTTACTATGCAGCAGAATATCAACCAATACTAAAATAAATATATTTGTTTTGCAGTTGATGTTGTTCCTAAACCAACTACACTTGGCCGAAGGAGTCCCATGCCTCTTTATGTTCTCAATGAAGATGTAAGGCAAACTTTTATGACCAAAATTTCTATCTGAGCCATTGAAAGCTTTACAATAAAACAATACTTTCCTCCCTCTCCCTCTCTCTATAATCAATAATGTAATGTAATGTAAACATGCCTTTAGTTTTGCAGGTAAATAGTCATTAAAATGTAAGAAGTCAAAGTCCAACAAGTTTTTGCAATGGCAATCCACCAAGTGTAAAGTTCAGGGGATCACAAAAGTCATTCAGGATTCATCCTTTGGGCACCACTGATGTCTGCAATCACACTGTGCTAATGCATCCAATAGGATATACACTCACCGGCCACTTTATTAGGTACACCTGTCCAACTGCTCGTTAACACTTAATTTCTAAGCAGCCAATCACATGGCGGCAACTCAGTGCATTTAGGCATGTAGACATGGTCAAGAGAATCTCCTGCAGTTCAAACCGAGCATCAGTATGGGGAAGAAAGGTGATTTGAGTGACTTTGAACGTGGCATGATTGTTGGTGCCAGAAGGGCTGGTCTGAGTATTTCAGAAACTGCTAATCTACTGGGATTTTCACGCACAACCATCTCTAGGGTTTACAGAGAATGGTCAAAAAGAAAAACATCCAGTGAGCGGCAGTTCTGTAAATGCCTTGTTGATGCCAGAGGTCAGAGGAGAATGGCCAGACTGGTTCGAGCTGATAGAAGGGCAACAGTGACTCAAATAACCACCCGTTACAACCAAGGTGGGCAGAAGAGCATCTCTGATACGTCGAACTTTGAGGCAGATGGGCTACAGCAGCAGATGACCACATCGGGTGCCACTCCTTTCAGCTAAGAACAGGAAACTGAGACTACAATTTGCACAAGCTCATCGAAATTGGACAATAGAAGATTGGAAAACGTTGCCTGGTCTGATGAGTCTCGATTTCTGCTGCGACAGTCGGATGGTAGGGTCAGAATTTGGCGTCTACAACATGAAAGCATGGATCCATCCTGCCTTGTATCAACGGTTCAGGCTGGTGGTGGTGGTGTCATGGTGTGGGAATATTTTCTTGGCACTCTTTGGGCCCCTTGGTACCAATTGAGCATCGTTGCAACGCCACAGCCTACCTGAGTATTGTTGCTGACCATGTCCATCCCTTTATGACCATAATGTACCCAACTTCTGATGGCTACTTTCAGCAGGATAATGCGCCATGTCATAAAGCTGGAATCATCACAGACTGGTTTCTTGAACATGACAATGAGTTTGCTGTACTCAAATGGCCTCCACAGTCACCAGATCTCAATCCAATAGAGCATCTTTGGGATGTGGTGGAACAGGAGATTCGCATCATGGATGTGCAGCCGACAAATCTGCGGCAACTGTGTGATGCCATCATGTCAATATGGACCAAACTCCCTGAGGAATGCTTCCAGCACCTTGTTGAATCTATGCCACGAAGAATTGAGGCAGTTCTGAAGGCAAAAGGGGGTCCAACCCGTTACTAGCATGGGGTACCTAATAAAGTGGCCGGTGAGTGTAGAATAGAATAAAAAATTCCTTAAAAATAAAAAATGCCAACCTGCTGTTAGTGCTGGAGAAAAAGTCATGAATGTACTGTTATTAGGATTCATCTTCTGGGGACCATGAATGTCTGTCTACAAAATGTCATGTTAATTCGTGAATTAGTTGTTCTTTCATATTTCAGGATCAAAGTGCAGGCCAACATCCATAGAGCACCAGTTTAGATTTTACAACTTATAGCTTCATTAAAATGAGAATAATAGATAACACCACAGTTGATGATGATTTTAACCCATATATCTTCATCTGGTTTCAGGAGACTATCGAGCGTTCGGAAGAATGTTCTGGCAATGTTGCCGTCCAATCAGAAATGAATATCCCTGCTACCTATGCTCCAGTGCTTCCCCCCTCCTCCAACAGAACTGAGCGGCCCATCTGGTCTGCCCCACGCAGATACCCGCGCTGCCCATCTCCACTGGCACAGCCTCTCCCACAACCCCTTCCAGGTCCTCCCCTGCGCCCAGTCCGCTCCCCTGCTCACTCTCCTTGTTCGTCTCCACGCAGTTTCAGCCCGATAAGAAAAGCCCGTCCCCCAGTAGGCATCCCAACCAGCCACCTGCCTGTAGAGGCAGAGTGTCTTGACCCTTGTGATCAGACCCACTGTCCATCACAGCAGTGACGGCTTAATGTACGTTTTCATTCTGTGATATGTAAAGTACATGTGTAGTTTGTTGGTCTTCTGCTTCACCCTGCCACGAGGATAATGGATTTGATGCACTAGGTAAAAAGATGAGTTTGCATTCAGCTAATTTTTCATATGCCATTATTTATCATTTATTTCTCTACGGCTATGCACAATATTTCTGTAGTTTTTTCTTGATATTCTGTCTACTAGCATGTAGTATATAATGTATATGATGCTGAGACAGTAAAGAATTTCCAGCTCTGGTATATTTTTTGCTTCTTGATGAACTATGAATTTTCCTGGGAGCTTTTGATAATACCTGTACATATGTAAGTTAATAGTTTTGGGTCAGGAGTTTAAACCACAAAGTGTATTGTTATTCAACAGTAGGTCATCATATAACCTAAGGTAATAAAAAGTGTTTAAATACTTTGTAGTTTGTCATCAGTTATGAAAAATCTTTTCACCACATCTCTGCTACAAAAACATTCATTTTAAGCTGAACTGTATTGTATTTTAATTAGTGTTTTAACAAATTAATACCACAAAGTAGAAATGCTTTAAAGTGTTCATATTATGCTCATTTTCAGGTTCATAATTGTATTTAGAGGTCATATCGGAATATGTTTACATGATTTAATTTTCAAAAAACACCATATTTTTGGTTGTAGTGCACATTGCTGCAGCTCCTCTTTTCACCCTATGTGTTGAGCTCTCTGTTTTAGCTACAGAGTGAGGCCTCTCACTTCTGTTCCATCTTTGTAGGGAGTCACACATCTGCAGTAGCTAGGTCAGCACTACAAGCCAGTCAGAAGCAGAGTATGAGGGCGTGCCACACAAGCAGCTAGGCAAGCATTATATCATGTGTTACAAAGTGATGCACTTTCGTCACGGACGTAAAGTCTGGACTACAATAGAGCTGTTTGGAGCAGTTTGTGAACAGTGTTTTCTGTTGGAGAGGGTAAGGCCCTTTGGGGTGGACTTTGGGCTTTTCATTTTGTAAACCGATAACATGGACAACAAGATATATAACACAATAAAGGAAAGGGAAAAAGTCAAAAAACATAATATGAGCACTTTAACTTCTCTTTTGTCTATGTGAGGGATCTGAATGTGATCTACCATTCTTGTATGTATTCTAGTCCCTTGTTCTTGCCCTGTATTCTCTTGTGAGATTTATTCCTTTCTAGTACATTAGGTGTCGCCCACACATTTCTTTAACTACTGTATTTCACACTTGTATTTTTTTTACTTTTATCACTTTTAATCCATAAAATGTAGCAGTTGACACATGCCATTTTGAAGTATAGTGTGTGTGTTACCACTGTTTTGCTCTTTTGCTTTGCCTAAAGCGACATCTATGCACAACTGGTTGCTTAATAGACTCTTCTTAATTATGGAAAAACTGTTTAGAATAATTAGAGTAATAATTACTCAACATGGGGTTTATGTTTTTCCTAATATTATAAAGTTTTTTTCCACTGCACAAGAAATGCTGTCAGGAAGTGAAGTGTTGAATGATTGTGAGCTACAAGCTTGTGAAAGGGTGTGCTATGGGTGTAAATGAGCACAAAGACGCACACACAAAGTGACAGGATAATGTGTTCCCTTCAGAGGTCCAGCTGGACATCTTTTGTCATTAAGATCTGCATGATTGGATTTATTGCTTTTATCCTGAAATTGAAATGTATCTCTCGCTACTAAAGGTGGGATGAGTCTTGTGGTTGCAAATCAGATCCGCCTGTTTTGATCTGTCCTTTGCCGTCTTTGTTCTATTTGAAACACAATTTATTCCTTGGCACACAGACTCATGAATACACATACAGCATTGCATGTACACACAAGCATAGACCAGCAAGCACACAAATGTGTGCATAATCGCTTGTGGCTTACAGTAGGCCCAAGTGGAAAATAAATTTTACTCAGAAAATGATAGTGGGTTATTTTCATTGAGCTTGGAAATTGCTTTTAATCTGTTTTGACGTCCTATCATGTTTCACCTCTCCTTCAGAGTGGCAAAGGAGCTTGGAAGCCCAGCCAGTAATTGGACTCTGGGGAGCAGGATCATCACATCTTTGTGCATACAGCACATGTTTCTGTGTATTTGCAAGTGTGTGAGGAGTAGGTGTTCTATGACTTTAATAGAGTTTATGTATGATGCTCTGCATCTCTTATTGTTGGAAAGCTTGTATCTAGTGTGTCTCGTGTCATGACAGAGTTTCATTTATATTTCTGTTCTAGGCCCAAAGAGGTCAAATTGTTCAATATTTCACAACAAAAAAAGCAAAGATCAGAAGAAACATCCAAAGAACTAATACAAATGTTTTTACTTGCACTTAGTCTATTCTTCTTTTCTACTCTATTAATCATCTATCAACCCTTTACATTCATCTTGTGACTCAGGAGGGAGGACAAGCCCCAGGATGAGAATCGCTGTATTTTAATACTTGTCTAACTGCATATACATGTTAAAAACATTTCTTACAGACTGAAGCATTAGTATTGTCAGTATTAACGTATAATTTATATTACAGTTTTTCACTCACTTTGGTACATTTCTCGAATCATCCTCAACATTTGCAAAACAGTAAGTGTATTTCTCAAAACAATTTGTACAAATAGCAAAACACCATAGATTACATTTATTACTGCAAAAGCCAATCTCTTGCTCAAAATCCTTAGTTCATCTCTCAAAAGTAAATATCTGTCAGACGTTGTAACATTATGTTGTGCCATATATATATTTGCCAGTTGATGGTTCATGAGATGCACCTCCATTAAAGAGAGCTTCCCCTGGGAGCACTTTACCAATTCAGGACAGATTTAGAAAAAAAAACTAATGGAAATGTATAGAAATATGCTTGACATATTATGACAACTTGTTCAACCATTTTGCATGTAAAGACTTATGCTATTAAGTAAAGCAATAGATAATGTAGGAAACAGCAAATAATTGTACATATTAATTTACATGGATGTACCAAAGCATTTGCAACTTGTTCAAAGAAATGAGAAACTGCTTTTTTGATGTGCATAAGTGACACAATGATGTGAAGAAATGTACCAAATCAACTGAGAAAAACTGCAACATATTAGTTACATGGGTCAGATTACTTCTTCCACACTGCTATTGAGGGATCCCTCCTCTGTTGCCCCTCCAAAGGTGTCTTTTTTTTTCTCAATAAATCTGTTTTCCTTATCCAAATCGAGGTTCTCAAGACAAATGCCTTAAGGCCCCTATACAAGTGGAGGGAGATGTTGCGATTTTATGTAACATGAAATGAAATGCATAAAGAAAAGTCATTCCTCATTTCAAAATCTTCTCAAGTGCTATGGTGATCTGACAAAACCATCTGCTAGACATGTTCTCAACAAGTGGATGAGTGGACTGGGGAGGGTAACACACACACACACACACACACACACATCACACACGCATGCACACACACACATCACATACACACACACGCATGCACACACATACACACACATACACACACACACACACACAAATACGCAAAAAAATTCTTTCAATAATTGTCAATTTTATACTGAACTGTCAATTTTATTCTCGTATTTTATCTGTTTTTAATTTTTTGCTGCTCTTTAATGGTTTATGTAAAGCACATTTAACTGCCCTTTTGCTGAAATGTGCTATACAAAAAAAGCAGCCTTGCCTTCAGCCAACGCATGCCTCACAATGTTAATTCAGTATGAATTTTCCCAGAGGCAAACAAATTTTTTCAATTATTCCGACACCACATTAATTGAATGTGGTCTTCCTTGGCCCATGCCACACCCTCCCACCCAGTGACGTGCAGTCAAGGTAGGCAAGCTAGGCACTGCCTACCCTGCCAAAAATTCAAGCATAAAAATGTTTATTAAATAAATGTCTTTAATAAACTTGTATTTGTATTTTTACTGTTTATTCTTCAGATCTCTAAGTGTGTTATTCCAATTATTTAGACGTTACAATGACAAATGTAGCAGTTACGCATAGTAAAAATGGTAGAATAAGCAGTGCTTTTACTGTCCATTCAAGCGAAAAACCAATGTTGCACATGTGCACTTCGATCCTGTATTTTTCAACATGTACGGCAAAAAGCACAACTCTGTGCCTTTGCACATCGGAGTCCCACCAAATTATAAAAAATCAGGCCAATAGTTTTCCATAATCATGCTAACAGACAAACAAACCAACAAACAAAAACTTTAACCTTCTTGGCAATTTGCAACATAAAACACATCCACACATGTATATACAATTCGGCACTCAAGCAACTCAGGCTGACAGAAAGAAGAAAGCATTGCTTGAAATGAGGGCCCCCGTCCAATAACATATAATTTTCCATCTATTGATGGGTGCTAAAATGTATGTTTTGTGCCTGCGTGACTTTTAGGCCAGTAATAATTGCTGTATTGAACAGAACACATGCATAACATATATTTATCCAGCCAGGTTTCAATCAAATAGCGGTGTAGTTAACAATTAATGTTCAGTATTTGATGAAGATGTAATGCTTTGGTGTATTTCCCCCCCTATGAGACACAGGGAATTAGACTATGCAGAAAAGAAGTGTGTGACCAACACATGTAAAAGCCCTACACATCTTAAGACATTAGGGTTGTATTATTTGTCCATGGTAACTATCTCCTGGCAACCAGTAAGAGGGCCAGTTATATTCATACTACTCCATATCCCTCTTGCTCCCTTACACACACCCTCTCTCATCTGCTCTATCATTCACATCCTCTCTCTCTCTCTCTCCCCCTGTAGCTCTCCCTTTGTGTATGTGCATCTTTGTGTCTGCATGTGAGTCAGCAGTATCCACAGCACCTGGGACATTACCTTTCGTATCCACAGGGAAAGCTGCATCGCTGACATTGTGAGTGCTCTTGCATTTCTTCAATTAATTTGACTGTGATTTATTTGAACTGTATCATTATGTTGTGTTATGTTGTTTTACATTGAACGAAAAACACTTTACTATTTAATTGAATTGTGAAAACAGGCTGTGTATTATGGAAAATATTCATGTTTTATACATTTGTCATGGTCATTTTTTGGTTTTCTTTTATATTTGTATTTGTTTTTTTCTTTCTTTGAAACTTCGTCATTTGAACTTTGTTAACAGAAAACTGAGCATGAGCACTTGTTGCTTATGTTTTCTTTTCTGCTGTCATGATTTACTGTTTTTATAAGGGATTAGCGGTACACTTAGCTGTTTCTGCACAAAATAACAGAAAAGAATATCTATATACGTAATATCTCCAATATCTCTTAGAATCTTTGCGGGTGTTTGAGAGAGGAGAGGGAGGTCAACATGGGCTCCAGCTCCTCCTCCTATGCCCCTAAAACCATTTACCTGGATGTGGATGGGAAAGTACAAAAGGTGGGTCTAATTTCAGTGAAAAGGCTGTATTTCTGTTTGTTTTTTTGTTTACATTGTAAAATTCTGTTCATTCTCTCTTATTTGTTTTAAATATATTGTGAGTAAAACATTTTGCATCTGTGTGAAATGAGCTGGTTTGACTGTAAAGTATATATATATATATATATATATATATATATATATATATATATATATATATATATATATATATATATATATATATATATATATATATATATATATATATACTTTACAGTCAAACCAGCTCATTATATTATACAGTACATATATGGATATACATATTGTATGTACTTTATCATATACATAGCAAAATGATCATATACTGTAAATTGGATTGGTAATAAATGCAAACCAATATAGATTTAATATGACCCAAAAAGGATAACTGTAAACCGTAAACAGTCTCTTTAGGCATTAGGTATCTAACTGTAGTCAAATAAATCAATAAATTAATGAAACATACTTGAATTAATTTTGTATGGATTGTTTTGGCAATACATTTTAAGGTACGTTTAAATTCATGCAGCTGGGACTCATCCACTAAATTTACATTTTTATTTATTTAATTAATTAATTTAACACTAAGATGTTGAGAATGTAATAATTGGTTTAATTATAAAACCAACTTTAAACAACACCTGTTTTAAACAGCTTCCACACACCAGCATTCATTTCTGCTGCCTTACACCGCTGTTGCATATGAATGAAAATGTTGATTTAGATTATTTCCTTATGGTTCATTTTATAGAAGCAGCAATTAAGCCAATAAACAGTGGTGATAAACAAAAGGAACAAAAAGAATGGAATGCAAAATAAAGTGTAGCATGGAGTTTTAGTCGTGGCAGAGGGTGTAAGCCTTGAGTTTCATGTTTCTGCGTTCCAAACATGCTGCCAGATAAACGAAAGCTTTGTTGATCTGGTGATGCAGAGTGCTTCAAGTAGAGAGCTGGCGATGACACATGTCTGTTCAAGAGCCCACAGCCCACAGCCTGAGGCTGAATGTTTGTCTGCTACACCTGCTCCCTTCATAATGTGAGATTGCAGTTTTTGCACGCAGTTTACGCGTCCGAGTGCTAAGTTTTCTAAACCGGGCTAGTTACATGACAGGCATGGATACTGTTGTTATCTTTAATAGCTCCTTGAACACTAATACTCCAGCTGTCATTGTCTTTCTCTCATTGGTCTCTCTGCTGACTTGACCGTATTCAACCATAAAACAAGCCAACCCTTACTCTATGCTCCCATATGTCAAAAGAAACACATGAAATGTGACAACACTTCCACTCTGTCAGAACACTGAGGCCTTTCATACAAACCACAGCAGCTGTCTGTGTGCAGGTGTGCACAGATTGCACTGTGTTGGATTTGTGGGCCACAGAAGATGGTTTCTCTTAAAAATGCTACCACTAATATGTTCATCCAATGTACATAGTACTTCTGCCATCATTTCCATCATATGAATTTATACAAAATGCGTTTACCTCCCAGGTGGTGTTCAGTCGGCACTGCAGCCCCTGTGACATCAAGGAGCTTCTGTGTTCCTCATCTCACATTCCCAGGTTTGTTGTTTTGTTTTCTCACTGGTGTCATTCTTTTTTTCACATGTCCTAGATTACATCGCTCCCTATCTGGCTCTCTTGGTGTACTTGAAAATGGCCCTAAAACCTCAGAACTATCACAAAGCAGCATAAAGCAGCCAAGAACATGAGCATGTGCATGCAATATGCAGGCAGACACTGCATTAGCCATACACATCAAAGCAGACAATGATAAATGATAAATGCAATATGAAGTCGCCGTCTGTCTTTAGTTCTGTTTGGCTGAAGAAAATAAATATATACATGCATTTTTCATTTATTTGGCCCTCGTTCTCTTTCATTCAGCAAGCCAAAGTCTTTACTGACTCAACTTTGTAATATAATACTTTCTTGTACACAGTTTTGTGTAAAGCACAACAAGAAATACGTATTTCTATGTATACGTAATGTATTGATCATTTTTGTTTAATCCTACAGTTTCCCTGGGCAAAAAACATGTCCACATTTTCAAAAGACTCCTAGTTTGAGAAATAATGTAAAATATTAAGGGGAGTGAATACACCTGTGTATATCTACTTACTTTTCCTCTCACTGCAGGAACACTGCCATCATGATGGTGGACCCAGAAGGAGCCTTGGTCTCAATTGATCCGACCATGCCCACCAACTCTCCTAAGTAACATACCATCATTATCATATTGCTTTTGTATAGCTATCACATTTTTACATTTTACTTATGTCATCCTTTTTCTAAATTCATTTTCATTTTTACAAAACTCTAAAAATCAAGGTTTAAACATTTGTTTACCTTGGAAACGGTAGCTAACAAAACAATCTCACGATAGGGTTCTTTTAGTAGCTGCTACAGGGTTTTCCACACAACAGCTTCTTCAACTTAACTTAATGAACCCTGTGGTCAGATTGCTCTGTCAATATTTGGAAAAGAAAACAATATGAAGAAATTGTTGAATTGTTAGAAAATTAGGAATAATTACTGCTCCGCTGATTTTTTTTCACAGCTTTCTCTACAAAGTTGTTCCTTTGTCTACTGGTCAACTTGGAGGTAACAGCTTTATTTCCCTTTCACTCTAACACACCCTAACATGCACATTCATGCATCAACAACTGTGAAAGTAACAATGAGCTTGAAAAGACCAAAGTTGATCATGATGATTTATCAGAAGTGCATTTATGTCTGCAGAGAAGGAGGACATGTTTCAGAACGTGTTGTCCCAGGTGGCTGATCAGTTCAGCAGGTAACATCTCAGTTGTTTATATCATGTTATGGTGGAAGCCTGCCCTCTTTCACACACACATCCCCCCTCCCTTGCTCTTACATACCTGACACTAGGTACTTATGGTAATATGAGCTTCAACCCGCAAGTTATATCAGTTCTTTCACCTTTGTCATTTATTTTGTTGACCCCGTTCCAGTTTTATTTTGTCATTATGACCAATGGACCATGTGAAATATGTGTCAGTCTCTTATATTTTATTATTTTTCCTCTCACAGAGCCTTTCGCATCAACGAGTTGAAGACTGAGGTCACCAACAGGCTAGCAATGCTGGAGAAGAGAGTAGAATGTACGTGGTACATTTTATAGTAGGTTACATAAAGAAAAGAGAGCCCCAGAAAATCCTTTTCCAATGCAATAGAACTTGAGCTTTAAATAAAACATGAAATGCAGCTAAACTGTGCTGAAGACAAACTGCAATACCTCTTGTCATCTTGTTTCAGTGGAGGGCTTGAAGGTGGTGGAGATTGAGAAGTGTAAAAATGATCTGAAAAAGCTACGAGATGAGATGACTTCAAGAGGTGGTGGCAGGTGAAATGAATAAAGTTAAAGTTAGACATTAGACCATCTTACTCACATATGTCAACAGAAACAAAATCATATTAAAAAAACTTTTTGGGACGTTCTATTCTTTAAAATTCAGAGTAAATTGTCCATGCAAATACAACTTTGATGATGGGAAGAAGGTAACTCCTAGACGAGATGTCCCCAATTACCCAAAGGTATGTCCACTGGGACTATTACTTGCATTACTTTTGGACAAAGCTAACTTCATGAATCTCTACAGCATCTTATGATGGCCTTGTTTATTTGGCATACAGTACACACTGTCTCAGGAGACTGTTGAGGCGCTCAAGAAGCCAACATTTGATGTCTGGCACTGGGAACAGAACGAGGTTTGTTGGCCTTGCTGCTCCAGAACTCAATAGGCCATTTCCTTTCTATGTAATCCACATGTCTGAGGTCTGAACGTCTTCTTTCTTTCTTTGTGACTGCAGATGCTAAGTTGTTTGGAGTACATGTACCATGACTTGGGACTGGTGAAGGAATTTAACATGAACCCCATCACACTCAAACGCTGGCTGGTATAGTTAATTTCAATTTCAATTTATTTATAGTATCAACTCATAACAAGAGTTATCTCGAGACACTTTACAGATAGAGTAGGTCTAGACCAGATAGAGTAGGTCTAGACTATACTCCAGAATTTACAAGGACCCAACAGTTCTAGTAGTTTCCTCCAGAGCAAGCAACAGTGCGACAGTGGTTAGAATAATAAAGAGCATTACAAAACTGTTTTCAAATGGTACAAGGCTGGAAATACGTTTGTTTTAAGAGTTTGCAGTCAGTCGCTGATTGAATGATTCTCTTCTAGTTGGCGATTCAGGAGAACTACCGTAGCAACCCTTTCCACAACTTTCGCCACTGTTTCTGCGTTAGTCAGATGATGTATGGAATGATTCATCTCTGCAACCTACAGGTATGGTCCGTGTGTGTGTGTGTGTGAGTGTTTGTTTTCTTGATAAGGTTAAGTTCTGAACAATTAAACATTTCATAAGACTTTTTTTTTTTTAAATACCAACGAAGACTCCCCAGACCAATCTTAAATCCTGGCTTGGTCTGGTGATAGCCAGACTAGAACCAGACTGGATATTTTGCAATTTCTTGGACAATTTGTAATAATTTATACTTAAACACACATACTTATACATTTATACTTTTGTGCAGGAGAAGCTGACTCTCACAGATATGGGCATTCTAATGACAGCTGCAGTGTGTCATGACCTGGACCACCCTGGCTACAACAACACGTAAGACTCCCTATTCTGTCTGTAGGTGTGTTGAAAGATGTAGCACTGCAGATGCCCACTGACCCCAGTATGTTTGGACTTTCTCTGCCATCACTTTTGTCAATGAACTGTGAAACTAGTTCAGCATGGAGAGAGTTCAGGTATGTAAACACACTGATTCAGATTATCATGTTGTTTCTGGTTGGAGCTTTGGGCGGGCGAGGACCTATCTTTTCAGGGAAACTTCATGGGAATATACTTTTAATCCATCCACTCATCCATGTCATCCATTTACCAGGTACCAAATCAATGCCCACACAGAGCTGGCAGTGCGCTACAATGACATATCTCCGCTGGAGAACCATCACTGTGCTGTGGCCTTCCAGATCCTTTCTCTTCCTGAGTGCAATATTTTTGCAAATGTGGATCCTGAGGCCTTCAAACAGATCCGACAGGTGAGATGCACACTTAAAACCCTCACTATTCATGACGAGCAAGTTTTATCTTAATCCTGCACAATCTTGTAACATATTGACATATACATTATTGATTAATTCTTCATC
Organism: Percina caprodes; assembly: GCA_013375575.1. Classification (NCBI taxonomy): domain Eukaryota; kingdom Metazoa; phylum Chordata; class Actinopteri; order Perciformes; family Percidae; genus Percina; species Percina caprodes. The sequence continues at coordinate 289,925 of JABXJD010000051.1, forward strand.
TGAAGACTATTTTTATTTGTAAATATGTGCAATTGTCATGCAACTATCTTCTAGCAAACTTTTGGCTTTGTTCTTATATTTCCAGACAATTATCACCCTCATTCTGGCCACGGACATGGCCAGACACGGAGAGATACTAGACTCCTTTAAGCAAAAAGTGGACAACTTTGATTTCACCAACGAAGAGCATGTGACATGTGTATGTATACACTATGCCTTATAAGACCATGTTGCAACTCCACCTGACATCAGCTGGTACCGTACTGTACATGCAACACATGACTACAACACAAGCAGGCCTTTATCTGTTGAGTGTGCTGTTATCAGCAGAGGCCAAATGGACTGTATTAGTGTATTTGGTAAAGTTGTCACAGAAATACCATAGATGCTATATGGGTGCTGATGGTGAAAAGGTTTCTTTATCCTGTGTTTTTTATGTAATGCATGTATGTTTGTGTACATGTGCGTGTGTCTTCAGCTGAAGATGGTTTTAATCAAGTGCTGTGACATTTCCAACGAAGTGAGGCCAACTGAGGTAGCTGAGCCATGGGTGGACTGCCTACTGGAGGAGTACTTCATGCAGGTGACTTCACTTGAAGCTTTACGTAACATAACTCTTGTGAATCCATTATCAAAATCTAGAGATGTTCCGATTCCTCGTTTTGCTTCCCGATACCAATTCCGAAAATTGAACTTGTGTATCAGCCAATACAGAGTACTAATCCAATACCAGTGTGTTATATATTTTATTAGGTTTTTACGTAGATTTTCTTTAGGGCTTTATTACGTGGTATTGGATCGGTGCATAAATCCAGTACAGAGGCGGTACCGATACTGGTATTGGTATCGGAACATCTCCGTCAAAATCCATCATGTTAACTCAGGATGAAGACATTTTTTTTTACATTTTAAGCAATAGCTATATGACAATGTTCCCACGGATGTGCTTCCCAGAGTGACCGGGAGAAGTCTGAGGGTCTCCCTGTGGCTCCCTTCATGGACAGAGATAAAGTCACCAAACCCACTGCTCAGATTGGATTCATCAAGTTTGTCCTCATCCCAATGTTTGAGACTGTCATGAAGGTAGGATTATGTGTTTGTACAGATGTTCCTTTACAAACACACTTACTGATTAACAAGTTTTCCTCTCACTGTGGTGTCCAACAGCTTTTCCCTCAGATTGAGGAGATCATGGTTCAACCTTTAAGAGACTCTCGTGACCATTATGAGGAGCTGAAACAGATTGATGATGCCATGACAGAGGTAGAACTTATTTTACATTGTTCTATTCCATTCCATTATATTCATCCATCCATCCATCATCTATCTATCTATCTATCTATCTATCTATCTATCTATCTATCTATCTATCTATCTATCTATCTATCTATCTATCTATCTATCTATCTATCTATCTATCTATCTATCTATCTATCTATCTATCTATCTATCTATCTATCTATCTATCTATCTATCTATCTATGTATGTACCATAACATCAACATTTAGGAGGTGTGTAGCAGAGCTAGAATCTGTGATGGAGATGTGATATGAGCCAGATAGCTAAAATATACATACAAACACACATAGACACACAAATGCTTCTCCATACACTTTCTTTGACCTCCTTTTATTTACCTGCTGTCTTCTGTGGCTATTACATGTAATTGTTTGGATATTGTAAGTCTGTAGTGAGAGTTGAAATAACAGTGTTTCTGTTAGTAAGAGATGTTTCCCAATGTGAAAAAATGTAAAGGAAAAAATTATTATTTAAAGGAATAGTTTAAAATTTTCAGAAATAGGCTTATTTAATACACTTAGTGTCATATTTTGTGGCTCTCTATATTTTCTTGACTCTGACCAGTTGCAGGCAAGTCAAATCAAGTCAATTTTATTTGTATAACCCAAAATTACAAATCCTAAGTTTGCCTCACACGCTTTACAATCTGTACAGCATACGAGAACCTTTAGCCTCAAGGCAATCAGCAGAGACTCCAGAAAGTTACTGGTCCCGGCCAAGAAATAAAAGCAAATGAATACGGAGCACCTAGTGGGGATGGGGAGAAACAAAATAGATGGGTACAAAAATATATATATATACTGTATACACTTTTGCATTCTCCGGACAAACTTTTGTGTTCCATCAAAACTTTTCAAATTGAGATAAAAAAAAAAACACTGTGAGCCCCAGCGCTGGGGTTTCTGTTATTATGAACCTCTCCCACGGGTGTGAGTGTTCCATTGTCGAGGTTGTTTCCATGGTGCCAAACTGACCTAGAAGTACATTGACTTTTTTTTTTTTTTTCCCAACCTGAAAAAGTACAGTATTTATCTTTTTTTCTACAAATCTACATCTTCTTTTTTCCCCATATTTGAGGGGCTCCGTAAATAAGCGTATTTCCAAAAATAGGAATGGTTTGAGCCTGCACACACATGCAGTGATCACAAGCAAAATCTTTCTTCATGGTCGCAAACATGTAGTTTACCCAATTAAATTTAGTTTGTAGTACACTGCCAGTCGAGCCTTGAAGGTACACACAGACATCAAAGTGTAAGTGTCTAAAACAATGGCGGTAATACAGTAATACTGTGAGGAGGAAACTGGAAAACAAGTCAAAGTCAATCAACACAGTGTCATTTAAGCTTTTCATCTGGAGCTACCAAACAATGCCAATTATCAGTCTCGCGCACACACACACACACACGCACATGCATGTACGCACACACATAAACCCCCTTGCTAACATAAAGGTGTGTCTTTTGTTCAATGAGGCACAGAAGAAAAAAACTGAAAATATGTCATTAGGCGGGAAGAAGAAGTAAGCTCTGCAGTGAGTGAGTGCAAAGGTATCTGTGTAAGTAAAAGCAACTGACTCCTTGATTTTACTTTAGTGTTAGTGTCATGAGTGCGCTCTGTCCCTGCCTCTCTCTGGCCTCTCTGCAAAGCAACTCTCCTCTGTACTGAACTCTATCTACAAAAGCCACACCTTTAGGAATGTGCAGCACTTTCATCACTTTGGATTTGCCTTTTAAATTTGCACCAAGGAGTTTATATTAATTTACTCACAAAAAGGAAAACCAAGGGGGTAATCCCATTTAGTCGGCTCAAGCTAAATTGGTTCAGCATGTGAAATTATTGGCAAGTACGAGGGTCATGGTTGTACAGAAGTTAAACTGCCGACAAAGAAAAAAGGAAGAAAACAAGTTCAATAGCTTAAAAGTAAGAAACACAAGCATATTTTTTATTCTTTTCAATTCCTGTAATGTCATCACAGAACATATCTCCTTTCATATTGCTATTGTCACGGCTGAAAACAAAGTGTTGAAGTTGCTGCTCATTTGTTTTCCTCCTAAAAACCATGTGAGTAAGTTCTGACTTTCCCCACATGGAAGCCAGTTCTCACTCATAGCTCTCAAAGGCAATTTCAGACCAATAGCCTTCATGTGTGGTGGATAATGACTACCCAAACCTTTGGTGGTCAAGCATGGTTTGTGCTGATAGGCACAGCTCTCTTGTTTTTAAACCTAGTTTTAGTTTCCACTTTCCTCCTTAACACCCTGCTGTTTGTCTCTACCTAATCCAAACTCTTTTTTTCATTACAGGGGTCTTCTTTTGTGATTACACTCAGGAAAGACTTTAAAACATGTGAGTGAGGCTTCGGTGAAGATGGATCAGGATCAGAAGGGAGAGAAAAGAGACTGCTTGGCTACATACTGAGCTAAACGTAGGCGTCAAGGTGGCATCTTGAACTTTGACTTAGACTTTTGCACTGTATGTAACAGACAGGGACCGTTGTAAAGTATGGTGTTTAAGTTGTTCTCTATACTTACATTTTTTATTTTATTTCATCTCAATAGTGAAGGACACGTTTTCCAAAAACAAAGCTACATTATTTTAAGATAAATAACCATTCATTTAAAAAAAAAAAGTATATATATATATACATGTATATATATATATATATATATACACACATATATACAGTGTATATATATATATGTATGTATACATAATTGATACATTGGTTTTTAGTAGAAGAATGAAATGTACCAAAGCTGAAAGTTTTAAAGCGCCCATCATTTTCAGGTTCATAATTTTATTTTGAGGTTGTACCAGAATAGGTTTTCATGGTTTCATTTTCAAAAAACACCACATTTTTGTTGTACCGCACGCTGAAGATCCTCTTATGTGTGATCCACCCTGTGTGTTTGGTTCTCTGTTTTAGCTACAGAGTAAGACATCTCACTTCTATACTATCTTTGTTGGGAGTCGCATATGTGCAGGAACTAGGTAAGATCACATCATTGTGGAATACCTGCAGAACAGGGACATGTAAGTGGTTATTTTGTAGATTATGGTGAACGAGTGTGTGTTGTAGCAGTGTTTTGCCATTGAGAGCGAGCTAGAATGAAAGCACTAGAATGAAAGCGCTAGCATGTGCTACAGTTAGCTACCTCGTCTTGGCTAGTGACGTAGAAAGCCGTGAAGATTTTGAACAGCTCACCTAGAGACTGAAGGCAGAGGACATTCAGAAACCTGTATCTCACTCAAAACCACATGGATAGTTTTTTGGAAGTTTGTATGTGTGTGGAAGCACCACAGACACAAAATAACACCCCATTCTTTTACGTTCAACACTTTTCAATCAAATAAAGGCACATAGTGGCACATGCCCAAGGTGTTACAAAATGTGTTGTAAAAAAGGTTTTGATATCTCACAATAGATGTAAAACTGGTCTTTGTATGTCTGTTCAGACAACACACATCGTCTTCAGAGTGTTTAAAATTAGGCATAGAAATGATTTCAAAACAACAAACGTTAACCACGGTTTGTTAAAGGAAAAATTGACAGTAAAATACACTTGGATAATTTAAAAAAGCCTGATATGAACTTTACAATGATCACACATAGTGAAGTTGTCTTTGAGTTGAAGTATTGGTAAAGTGAAAAAATTATCTGCTGACAATTATTACACAACTACTTGACATAAATTAACCTCTCATTTGTGATATTTTTAAATCTTTCATGTGACTTGTTACATATCACTGTGGATAAAATGAAATTTTCTTCCTGACCTTGGAAATAGTAGTTTGATAAAATATTCTCAACAAACTCTCTCTGGGGCCTTCAATCATATCACACAATCTTCATCCCCAGATGGCTTAGTGAGAGCAGAGCCATCATCATTACAATAAAGCAACCTCTTGTCTCTGACAAAGACAATGTGATATCCAGATTCGGAAAAAAGTTACGTAATAACTCTGTTGTTAGGATTGTTTTGTCATATCACTGTTGATTACCAGCATATGCTGTTAATGCATAGAGGTCACAACACACCACAGCAGCTGCACATTTCGATCACTGTGGTAACATTTTACAATTTTGGATTCATTATTTTTGTTGTCTCAAATCCTCACTCACTTCCCCTCCCTTTAGACATAAGACTGACGCTTCATACAACCCCACCTGTAAAAATGCATGATGTATACATTCTTTGTTGCCCCATTTTAGACTTAAGGGCTAGAAACTTGTTGAAATATGACTAGTTATCCAGTTCTATAACACCCAAAGGTGCCACTTATCCCAGCCCGCTCCACGCCCCCCCTCTCTCTCGCTCTCACTTGTTCTCTCTATGTCTCTCTCTCCACAACTTCCTTAGAGCCATATCCAACCTGGGTGGTTTTCCTCCAGCTACTCCACAGTGTTTTTATTACTGTATTTTATTTGGCAACAATAATTTAACTCCAGAGTTATTATTGCCTCACCTGTTGGCCTCACCTCTCACACACTGAAAACCAACTGCATATCTCTGATGAAATCATATTAATAACACAGAGTAGCACACAATATGAATCACCAAAGACTTTATTTATTTGTGCATGTCAAAATTAGGTAGGAGAATTAATAAACTTCAATTTCACCCCTCTAGTCTGTAGCTTAATTTGATTGATATCACTATTCATATGTTGATGGTCTATGTTGAATTAACATGACTGTTTGTGTGCATATATCTGCAATACATGTAAGTTGACACTCTAAAAGCAATAAAAAAAACTGTAGACCACATGTTTTCTTTGCAGTTGAGATGTGAGAAAGTGAGTAAACATATTTGAGCGTGAGTGTTTGAATGAGTGTAATTATGCATTGCCTTCCTCACATAGCGTGACAGAGTTTATTGACATTTACATTCATTCATGCAGGAATGCACTGATTGAACATCACGCTGTCTTATCATCAAAAGAAAAGTGCACAGTGGATGCTGCTGTATGGCCAATGAGTAAAGTCATAGATAGTTATGAATAAAAGGAGTTTTTTGTTACAAGTTGAGACAATGTCCATTATTTTTATTATATTTTAGTGTCTCTTCAGGGTTCTTGCGCTATTTTTAAAATCAAATGTAATGCTTTTTAAGACCATTTTATGGCCACCACAAATATAGTTTAAGACCTAAAAATATTGGGAACGTTTTTTTGATAAGAAAGAGAATTTATTGAGTCATTAATGAGATTATTAATGACTTACTAGCTTAATAATGTCCTTATAGCATCCCCAAAAATTATAAGTACATTCAAAAAGGCAATCTTATTGGTCAACAAGACATGTAAAATGTGCTCAAATCAGCATGTCAGCCAATACATCCATGATGACTACACTATACATGAACATTTTGCAGACATAGGAGCTAAATCTTCCAATGGAAAAAAATAATTCTGCAGATATCTTAGTTACACTCCAATGGGATAGCAAAGCAGTTTTGTGTAAATATGTGTGCTATGTATTTGCTTTGGAAAATCCCACGATCTCTATAAAGCTTACTTTTATTTTGTTGGTAATGTTAAACGTATAATCGTGTCGGCTTACCGTGTGAAGAATCCTCAATACCTATCCCCTTTGAGTTTCTGGCGGCGACATAAAACCACTTGAAGCCATCAGTTGAGAAGCAGCGAAGCAATGCAGGCGTTAGCCGCCGCTAGCTAGCTAATGTAACATATAACTCCTGAAAATGCTGCAAGGCCTCGTCTCTAAAAGACTACAAATGGCTTCGAAGATAAGGTAATCAAAGACACATTCGGTGATTTATGGTTGACTATCCAAAACAAATTACCCCATCATCTTAAAAGTCTGCAAATTAAAAACCTACAGCAAATTTACAGTACATTTTAGACATTTTAGGACCTTCATTTCACAAAATTTTATTTAAGACATTTGCTTTTTAACTTTTTAAGGACCTGTGGGGACCAAACTGCAGTCTTGCAAAAGGTTTTTTAAATGCCAAATTGAATCTGATTTTATTAGTTCAGCATGCAGATTGTCTTTTGCCCCCAACGCCCACAATCTGCTCACATTTCAGTTCATCAAAAGATGGATCACTCCCACCCAGACCGATAAGTCATTCAGTAGACGGTTAGATGTGTCCAACACTAATAACAATAACTGATACCTAAAACCCTTTTGCCATTCTTTTAGCCTTTAGGCTGGGTGTCACATAATGTTTAACTGCCACAATACTTCAATGGTCCTGTTTGCTGATGCAAAAGTGAATACTGTATCCATTACAAAAGCACCTTGATGTCAGTCAAACAAGTTTTTCATTTTTCTTTCACTAGGCTTGCACAATAATTGACCTTAGTATGAAAAGGAAGGTGTGGCATTTTTGCAGTGACATTTAATCAGGGGATTTGGCACAAGATCAATACAAATACAGTATAACAGTAACATAAAAGGTAGGTTTGACAAAAAAATGTAGCTTAAAAGCAAAACTTGACTTCGAGGGTATAAAAACCTTCAGACCATCCTCATCCAAAAAACAACCGCAAGGTCGATTTTGCAAACAGCTCATTACTATGAGAAACTGCCTTGGCCAAAATTGTATATATATATATATATATATATATTCATTCTGGTACTAACCACATGCATGCATACTCTCATAAACATACATACACACATACACATGCATGCATAACGTAAGAATGTGTATGAGTATGAGGGGTATATGAGTGTGAGTATGTATGTATGTATGTATGTGCAAGTGAAATAGTAAATAGGTCATATTTGTCGTTTTGGCAATCAACCTATTCTGTTGTTGAGCTAGAAGATGAGTTGAAAACATAATGCATCATGATGTATTTTCAAAATGACATTATTTGTCATTAAGGCGTCATTTAGCTGATGCTTTTTTCCTTAATCAGGGATTTGCTTGCAATTTCCTGGAACTAACAAGTAAATATGATTGATTTTTTATGCATATCATTTTGGCCGTGTATTTTGATGATAAGTCCTCATCTTCACATTTTGTTGCTACTAAAGAAGCCAGTTGCTACTGTAGTGACACACATTCACATTATACAGGCATTTCCATTGGCTAGTAGGAGAAATAATGTCTGAGCACTGGATATTGTTCCTAAAAGAACAAACTGGTGCTGTCTGGGTCTTACTACAGTGTCCCCTGATCAGATCCATCTTTTCTGACCTCAACACTTGGGGGCGACAAAGTTAAAAATGCTCAAATCCTACACAGAGTGTCTTTAATTTCCTTTTTGTCATACTCCTTTTATTTTCTTCTGGTGTCCCTGAGAGCTCCGTTCATTTATTTTCAGTTCATGTTTTTTGTACAATTTCCCTTACAGTGGCGTTCTGTTTGTTTGATTTAATGAATGTACTAACACTGGAAATCCTTTGCAAAACTTAGCACTCTTAGTATTACAGGTTGTCAAAAGTTATGAGCATTGCCATTTGCACAGATGAAAATTCTTTATATGAATTGTGCAGGCACCACCCACAGCCAGTTTATCAGGCAATAGGCAGGTGAGAACATTACTAAAGTATCAGTAATGTTGATCAAAGTTGATTAAATATTTAGTTTGCACAGCAGCACAGAAAGGAGAGAAAGATATCCACCGCTGTGCAACGAGACTCTTTTCACTTGGCCACAGTATAGACAGTCATATGTCAATGGGCATAGAAATGAATAATGCTTACTGTAACGCAAACACTTTCTCTCATTTGTTCTATAATTCAAAAGGCATCTTGAAACAATCTCTGAAAATCTGTTTTACATTCATGTGTGTTTTGCATAATTCTCATGTAAAGAGACATATTTACAGGTGTAGTTAAGACTTTTGTCCTTAACTAAGAAAAATGTGAATCTCCATTTCCTCCTTTCCTTCTTTTTTTTCTTCTTTTTCTTACTTCCCCAGGTCAAAACGCACTGTGGAGAATTCCACCCAGCATGCGGTCTTCCAGGGGTTAAAGTGTGTGCGTGTATGTGTATGTGTGTGTGTGTGTGTGTGTGTGTGTGTGTGTGTGTGTGTGTGTGTGTGTGTGTGTGTGTGTGTGTGTGTGTGTGTGTGTGTGTGTGTGTGTTTTCCAAAATTGAAGTCTCGCAGCAGGAAGCCGTGGATTATCCATGGCCTAGATTCATGTGAAACTGGGTAAAATACAAAACACATGCCGTGGAATAAATTCTGACTGCACTACTACCTAGCTCTTTTATTACCTTACTGTCCATTAATCTGTTCTTCATTATGTACTTCCATATTTTTACAGGTCTCTAAATGAACTGGATATCTCAGATTTGGATACTCTGCCAAGTCTATGTAAACACATGCAACTCTCCATTTATCTTTTGTCGGACCGCAGATTAGACTGTGGCGTTGGTTGGGGGAATGAGTCAGCCACACAGGCTTTTCTCTGCTGACCAGACAACAGCAAAGCCCAGGCCTGTTTCATGTGAGCAAACACGCACGCGGACAAAGCCATGCTTGTGGGAGAGAGGCAGTTAAGTCATCAGAGATGTCCCATTCCCCTGACTCCCACATTCACAAGAATGTCCAGCTCCTTGTTTGGACTGTGAGGACACAAGCTAGATTTACTTAACACAGTTACATCCCTGACAAGAATGGCAAGAAGTCAAAGGTCAGAAGCACAAGTCAATCCTAACTTCAGGTCCTGCATTTTTGTGTCAGGACTGCTTAGTGGCAAAGGAAACAAAGATGTTGTAAATCTTAGCTCCAAAACAAAATAGTTTTTCCTCTTCTGAATCCACTGTGGCAGTGATTCTGAAATAAACATTTCCCTTCTATCCTTCCTTAAAATGTCCTTTTTAATGTTTTTGCTCTAAGAATACTCAATCCAACAACACAAAACTTGGTTTAACAGCTACATTTTTTTTTACAAGGTAGGAAGACCTCACACACTCAGCCATAGGGCTCTGACACACCTGCACTACATCCTGACAAAACAGGTCTTTGACTTAATGTTTCCATGAGGTGCTATTAAGCAGAATATGATAGTATCACCTTTTACATTTGAGTGAGAAATAGAAAGCTTCCTACACTTTAAATCTATTGCATAATATTCTAAAAAGTATGTTGGTGTTTGTTTACAATCCTGAACACACACTGTGTGTATTGTCAAGTGTAAAAAAAAATATGTTGAATGCATAAAAATGTGTTGTGGCTTTTTATTGTTTTGAAACATGCATTTTAGCTTCCAATAGCTTTCGGACTTCTTCTTTTTCTCTTTCACTGGCACATTTCTTTCATTGTGGCACATAAGGGAAACTACCAAAAACTCCACAGAGTACCTCATTTTGACTGAGAAAACGTCCTGCGTCTACATCATCTACCATAATATCACATTTCAATACTGCTACATAGACTTTGTTCTCTTTTAGGTTACTGCAGGGTAATATCAAAGTAAAAGATCTAATATCCAACAAGCTGTGCACATAAGTAATATTTATTTTAGATAGATAGATAGATAGATAGATAGATAGATAGATAGATAGATAGATAGATAGATAGATAGATAGATAGATAGATAGATAGATAGATAGATAGATAGATAGATAGATAGATAGATAGATAGATAGATAGATAGATAGATAGATAGATATTTATTAATCCCAAAAAAATGGGAATTAAAGTGTTACAGCAGCAGCAAAATATCAGTCACACAACACAGAATATAAATATAAATGAAATACTAGGATAGAATATACAGGAAATAATAGGATACAATACACATTCATACAATATACATGAATAATAATAGGATAAAATACAAGAACAAATATTTAAAATATATCCAAGTTGGGAATACAAAATGTGCAACTGCTTCACTAGTAATTATAAATATGTTGATAAACCTATTGTTACACTGCAGATGTGATGTCTTAGAGTATTAGCACCCAGTGATGAGGTGTTAAAAAGTTTTATGGCCTGTGGTAGGAAGTTTCTTGCATACCAGCATGTTTAGTTAGTATCATTTATTTTCTCAGGTTTGACGTGACATTAGCTACTTCTGCTGTGGTGAAACATGTCAGAGAATGGCTCTACCTAAGCCTGTGTTTTTCGTGAAATGGGTTGTTTTTGGTCAGTATTAAGCAAGAAGATGAACTTTATACAAATTTTGTAATTCATGGATGCAAAGTTCATGCATGCTTTGTCAACAAAATAGACACATACATTTTTTCTTTTCTTTTTTGGGACATTGAGACATGGACAGATATTTGTTTTTTCACAATCTCTCATGGCTGTTGGGTAACTTGTGGGACATATTTTCTTCCACTTTGACTTTACAGTATACTACAAAATATTGCAATCACAGTACCTGTGGGTATTTCTTCATACATTTTGTATGTGTTGAAATAGGAGCAATTATCCTATATTTACAATCGACAGTCTTTCTTAGTTTAACTCTCCGCACCCATTAAAAAAGGCCGCCTTAATGTTTCCCCTCATTTACAATTTACAGCCTTCCAAAAACAGACATTTCACTGGGTAAATGTTTTTCTCGGAATAAGCAGTTAAATGTAAAGTCCCCCTCTTTAAAACAGTGGATTCAACAACACAATCAGATCAAGTAGATACTACCATTATAAATGATTACAAATATGTTGAACAGTTAATACTTTCATGGAGTGCTGATGGATTTGTATGTTTGGTTATCTGATTCTGACACATTTCCTCAGTATGTCAAGAGAGAAGCACTGAGCCCAGTGTGGCAGCTGACAGTTAGAAATGCTTATCCCACAGTAGGAAAGAGGCCTGACAGTTCGCTGAGGGAGAGGCCCTCACCAGTTTGTTTACAGCGTGATAATCTGGAGCAGGCATCTTGATTGTGTGCTGGCAGAACATCAGCAGTCACGCTGTAACTGCCAGGCCGCACAACAACTACACTGGCCTCTTATCTGTATGTATAGCAGGCCCATGACAGATGGACATATGTAGTATGTTTATAAAAAACGCCACTAGCTTAAAGTACCTTAAAATCTTTCCTCAGTCAGCTCAAGTCTGGGTAATAGCATGGGACTGGAGTGGAACTAGGTTAGGGTTTGCTTTACGGTGATAATCACTATTAAAATGATGATTCTCTGAGCTTTCCATTTTCATAATGGTGTTGACAACTGCTCTTTGATCTTGTTCCTGAATATACTTTGGTTTTTGAAAGGCTTGTAACATAGTAACATCTATCTTTTAGAAATTACTGTATTAGTGTCCATTCCTTATTAAATGGGCACACTAGCACAAACCTAGCCTGGGAACCAGATGAATCTGAGATTTTCATTTTTATTTGCTCTGGCAAATAAAATCTCCTCCTACGGTTTCCAGATTTTCCTCCTTAAACCTAGCGTAAAGAAGAGCGCCATTGAGGCATTCTTGAAACCAACCAAGATGGCTGCAGCTGACGTGGAACTTTCCGTTGAAGTATTATTTTCAAATTAAGATGGCAAAAACGGCAACACTCGTTTATAGCCATATTGATGATGCAAGACCATCACAGCTCATCTCTGCACAATGTTTCATTGCTCTGATTGGTTGGAGGTCTGTTAAATTGCGTGCAGAGGCATTTGCCCCTTGGGAATCAAAAACTAACTGAGAGGTGGCAGACTAACATGCATTTGCAAGTTAGTCTGGTGATGTCAGGATAACACATTGCTGGGGTTGGCAACTTGGGGGCAACAAAAACCAGCTGCTAACACAACACTGACGTAGTATCACCTTTTATCTTCATATGAGGAACAAACAGTTGCTATTGGATACAGATACAAAGCAACATTAGCATTCATTTGAAGTTGTGTTTCTGGCCACATGAAGAACATAACTCCAATACTGACTTTAATTTAGCTCTGTTTTGGTCTACCCATTACTTTAGGGATTATCTGGCTCTTCAACTGCCAAATGCTTCAGTATGTTCACCAGCTAGTTGTGAACTTTGTCTGTCAATTGGGACTGAACACATAGTAAACCTACAGTTTTTAGAGTATTTTTGCTGGAAACAGCTATCTGAAAGCAACTGAAGGGAGCTGTCTTAGTACACACTTGCTCAGCAGTCAAATGCTCTTGTTTCTGTTGGCTTTAGTGGTAGACAGTTTCAAGTCCATTTTGTGTCATGTTGGCAGTCAGAATTCCCTTTGCGCTATTGTTCACAACCAACTCAGAGCCATTCACAGCCCACGGTGTAGTTTAGCTCAGTCCTGCTGGTTAGCATTGTTGGCTCGAACTGGTTGTCTCTTTAACTTTTTGCCTTTTCTTATCCATGATTTGGTAGAACCGATTCCCTAAAACTGCAGTCCTTTCTTTAAACTAATCACAACCGTCCTGGGCGGCTCTAAGCTCCCCGGAAGTGGACATAGCAAAAGGGGAGAGCGATGCACTGGCTGTCAGGCTTTATCCCAGCAATGTACATCCGTTGAGCCAGACTGTACTATAACAAATGCACGAGTATAAGCATATATTCCATATGACATTATTTTACTGCTAAAGCAGCACGCACACCTGAACATATTGTAACCACAGCTTGCAGATATTTAGTAAATGAACAGTGCAAACTGTTTCCCAAAAGAAATATGAACACGTATTGTGCATATAAAAGGAGGTTTAATTGCCATGGAAACTTTGTTTAGTGATTCACCTCTAAATGACTCCCAGCAACCTTATTAAATGTCCCCCACAGAGAATTAGCAATCATTTCTACAATAACCCCATTAGACCAAGAGTTTAATTCATTAAATACCAAGGAGATCTCAACCTGCATCCTGAACAGATGTTTGCTGAGTCATGTGCTTCCTCAGAACCAAGACTTTAATCAAAGCCATGTGATAAAGGGAGAGTTGCTTGAGATTCTTGGCCAAGTATCATCTACCTTAAAACTTATTTTCCCACCAATAATACATTCAGGTTATAGCTTTGCTTTCCATTAAGGGCTCTTGAAGATGGATGTATTTATGTTTGTAAATTAAGGTTTGCCAGATGTGTACGCACAGGCAGCATGAAGCAGGCTTCTTGTGTTCTATAATTACTACATGGTAGATGCTCAATGCTTAAAGCTTGTATAGGAATTTTCTAGAAACAAAGAGAGAGAGAGGTAGCTCCACCTCAGCTATTAGATCATAACAGCTTTGACCTCCCATAATGGGGAGAGATAAATGATACCTTCCTACGCCTGTGTTTAAAGTGGGATTGTCTTTCATCTCGTGCTGGGACTCTGCCAGGAAAGATTCTCACTGTGGGGTTTAATGCTCCGACCTATAAGTCCAAACATGTTTATTTATTTTTACAATTCCAAAGACCCTTTTTTCTGTATCTCCCTCTCTTTTGTTCGCCCTCTGTCCTTGTCATTAACTTTATGGGAATTCCCATTGACTATTTTTATCCATTTATAGTATGTGATATTGTGTAGGCTGGTTTTCTTGGAGAGGCAGGGTTAAATGATCCTTTCTCTGTTATTTCACTGTGTTTTCCCTCTGAACTGTGCCCCCACACATGGACATCTAGCTGCCTCTCTGGCAGTGAGTAATTCTAAGTAATGTAGAATAATTTAACAGCATCCAAATATTTGTTTACTGTCTAAATTGATAATAAGAAAGTATTCACATTCAATACTCAGGTAAAAGTATAGATACTAGGGTTTTTAAAAAAAAGTATCAACTGAAGCTTTTTACTCAAGTAAAAGTGTAAAAGTACTAGTTTCAAAACTACTGAAAGTATAAAAGTAAAAGTAATTTAAAGAGGGAAAAAAATGCCATTGAGGTCAAAAGCTTAGGCCGCACCACAAAAAAACATTATACTAAAAACCATGGTGACTATAATGTTGTATTAAAATGTTAATGTTAAAAAAAAATAAGATATCATAACTATAGTAGCCTATGAGTATTGTAATTGTGGAACAAGTCAAACTTCAGAGACATTTTATATATGTTAGAAGTAAAAAGTCTGCTGTAAAACAATTACTGCAGTAAAGTATAGATACCTAATATTTCAACACTGTTGTGTTGAAATATTGTGTTACTTGACACCTCTGATAATATTGTAACATTAAACATTTTATAAGAGAGATTCAATTTCAAATTTGTTTATTATTAGCATAAACCCCTTGAGATGTATCATCTCATTTTGGAAGGGGTCCCAACACATAACTCAATCATTACATAACAAAAAAGGAGTGAAAGGACAAGAAAAAATATGAATAAATAAATAAAATAAAAATACAATTAACAATATGGCAACAAAAATATACAAAATAAATAAATAAAAGAACAACAAAAACACATGCATATGTTCATCAATACATTACTACCACCAAATGGCCAAGATGGCCAATAATAAATAAGTAAACAGTAGGGTGTGAGTGGATTTTGAACTACAGTCAAATATAAACATTAGTAATAGACAGTGGGCATAAGGATTGCCTGCATCTTTAAAAACAATGGCAGTTCATCTTCAAGTGAGTGGACAGGGCATGTTTAAACATTTCCACGGATAAATTATTCCAATCTGCTGGAGCCTTAAACTTAAAAGCTCTTATTCTAATCGTTTTTTTTTACTTGCAGGACAGATAAGTAGAGTTGAGTAGAGTGGCGAACTTCATAGTTTGAGGTATAAGGTACAAGATACTGTTTTAAATAAGGAGGATAATTGAAATAACTCCATTTAAATATAAGTTGAAGCCAGTGAGTGTGTCTTCTTCTACTTAGAGATGGCCATACAGTGACAGGACATCCAAGGACGAATCTGCAAAGTCTATTATATACTGTTTTAAGTGGAACAAGGTCTGAGTTAAATGTGTTTTTATATAGACAACATCACAACAGTCAAGAATTGGAAGTATGAAGTTGAAAGTTTTATACAAACACTGTGCGTAAAGCAATTCCGAGCTCAATATAAAATATTGATTCCAACGTTAACTTTTCGTAACACTTGCTCAATGTGTAATGTGAATGAGAGTTCAGTATCAAGCCATACACCAAGATATTTATTAAGACAAGTGCCATCATCACAGGTTACTACACAGGAACCAGGTTTTGATTTGAGTTTTTGTCTGGTACCAAAGATAATATAATAAATCTGTAACAGTGAATTATATTTTATAAACTCATCACAAGTTATATGTAAACTCTTAATCTCTATAGTAACCAGTAACTATACATCTGTTTTTAGAATATGTTCACTGCTTTACCTTGCCCTCAAACAGCCCTTTCCTTTTCCCAGACGTTTGCCCTCTTTCTCTTTCAGTCTCCCTCTGCAAAAGTTCTTCTTCTGTATAATATGGCTCATAAATATATCATCTTCTCTAGACAGTGAAAAGTATTTCGTCAACACTGTCATCATTTTTATTTTCTTGAATTTGTTGTCTCTTCCATAAACTGCTGAAAGTCTGACCCAAACAGCTGATATGTAGCATAATACAGTGTGGCACAATTTCATAAATGTAATAGCAAAAGAAAGGACTGTCCCACAGCCAGATAAAGCGGTGAACTGATATTATACTTTTTAAGAGGGCCTTTTTTTAATGGCTTAAATAAATTTTTGTTGCTTCCCCCATCAACAGCAGTACATTGCTTAGCTTCTGTGTCTGTTTCTTCAAACTGGGGAGTGCCGACTGCAAATATTACACCATCTATGGATAAGTACCCCATACAACCCACTCCAAAATAAGCCAACTATCCTTTTAAGTTTTACCCTGGGTATGAACTGAACTATAAAACTTGCCTTGATTCTCATTTTTTCCCCCCACCATTATTCTACTTCTCTCCCTTACTCTCTTTTCCTCCATGTGAGCTTGTGCTCCAAAAGGGTTACTGTGGCCCCAGAGCCCCATATGTGTAAGGGGATATCTCCTCAGTCAGCCTACAGCAGGGAACTCACTGAGCAACTGCACACTGTAAGCAAAGCAGGAGGGAAGAAAAGAAGGGGAAGCAAACACATGAAAATATCATCAGAGGACTGGAAAGCAGCTTGAATTCAGCTGCTGCAATCCTTATGTAAATACTGTACACATTCTCAAAGAGCGCGCTCACGCACACACACACACACACACACACACACACACACACACACACACACACACACACGCACACACACACACACACACACAAACACTTCTGGCATTGGTCTGGAGGTGAGATCAACAAGAAGATCAACCGCAGAGTTTGGCTCTCCTTCACTCGCTGTTTCAGAGGTGAAACATTATCAGCTTGTTGATTCTGGAGGCTTTCTGATTACCTCTGAATACTTTCTTTAAGCAAACCATTATGGATAAAAAATATTGCGCTTTTTCAGGGAGTATTAGGGGTATTACTGCTAGGCTGCATGTGATGGCGATCAACCCACAATGCAAATATTGTTTTTCTCTATCTGGAGTTTTCAAACCCTGCTATGAAAGCAAAGGGTTCCAGTTTTGGAATATGCTTTTAATCCATGCTACTGCATGTATTATGTAAAATATTATGTATAACATATTATGTAAAATATGACAAACCTTATGAGATGCAGAGGAGCCAGACTTTTTGTTTAGTTCACTGGCAAAAATTGTTGTTTTGATCAAAAGCTCTATCTGGGTGGCACAAATCCCCTGTCAAACGCAAGCATTTTCAGCTAACTTTGTGCAAGTCCACACACACACACAAATGTAGGCACACACACACACACACACACACACACACACACACACACACACACACTGGACTGGAATGCAGTATTAGCACCCTGGCTGTACTCAAAGCTGAGTACCTCACAAATAAGCCCAATTGTCCCTTATCAAAGGGCGGAAGTACACAGTAAAAGTGGAAGTGCATGTGTGTGTGTGTGTGTGTGTGTGTGTGTGTGTGTGTGTGTGTGTGTGTGTGTGTGTGTGTGTGTGTGTCTGCAGATTATTTTACAATAATGTCACCCGGTAGTTTGACTAAAAATTAGATCAGCATTGTTGTTCTTTATGAATATTCTAAATTTTCCTCTTTAGGTCTCTCTAAATGGATGTTCAAATGTAACAGACATAAAAGACATCTTACTCTTTATCTACACTCTTACATCATTGCCCTTTTATAGACACAATGTGACACTTTTACTGTTACAAAGGGGTGAGGTATAAGTTGGTTTTGTTATTTCACAGCTTTAGGAGAATGTCAAGATTACAAGTGCTCAGATCAGGACACTTCGACAGCTGTGTTGTTTGAATGAAAAGGCAAACACATAAGAGAGTTGCCAGGAGACTGACCAGACAAGACTGCGGTGTCTGTTTCACAGGTTTTGCCTTTAGGAATGCAAACAGCTTCTCTGCATTTCAGCCGGAACATTCAAGAAAAATTTCAGAACAGGGCCCAGTTGGGACAAAGACAGTACTAAGGAAATTAAGTTAAAAGTGAAAGGAATATGATGACGTTTAAATTATATTCTATCATGACTAAATGGTAGATGTTGTAATCAATAATAATCCTCGGGGTTCTGAGGATTATATTACATTCTCTGCTCTGGCCCACTGACGCTGACATGGCCAACCCTCCTGTTGTCCTCGGGTCAAATTTGACCCATTTTCAAATTGTTTATATGTCAGAAATTTGGGTTTTCTTTCAACCAAATTGTCAAAAAAAATGAAGTGGTTGGTCCCATGCAACACTCTTCACAAGTAAAATAAGTCATCAATTGCCTACTTTTATTGAATTTGAGTGTTTTATTCAATTTTATAGCATTTGTAAAACAATTGATAAAAGAACGTTGAAAAAAGTGACAAAAATGTCGGAAAAAGCAGACGTCAAAATAAAGCGCAGATAAACAATCGACAAAAACATCGCAAAAAGTGACAAAAAAACTGAATAACTTGAAAAAGATGAATGAATGAATGAATGAATGAATGAATGAATGAATGAATTTAAAAAAAAGTTGCATGGTCGTCAGGAAGACAACGCAAGGGTTAACCACATACTGCTCATTAAGTTTGTAAATTACCGCTGGACCACGCAATTGCTAGTTAATCATGAACGTCCTCTGTACACTGCAGCTTGTGTCTGTCTTTGCTATCTCCTGTGTTAGTGTATGCAAACAGCCTCGCAGAACTACTGCACTTTGGACTCCTGTGTGTGAGGATACAGTACAGAAGTTCAGGGGGGAGAAGGTCTAACAAGGAAGGAACATGGTTTTGAATGAAGCTCCAAAGATTGTTGTTGTTCCAAAGGGTGAAGCTACATTTATATGTTGGCTGACAGTGATTGATGATGACGGCCATCCCATCACCTATTCACCCAAACGTTAGTCTGCAGCTATTTAAATGGAACTAAGATGTAGCCTGAGTGTGTTTGCCTGACATTCACTCTTCTAGTCTATCAGAGTCCAGGGCCCAGCTTACAATGTTTGCTCTGCTTTATAGCATCTCTGTTTGCTTTCCCCTTCAGTGGAGAGACCACCTCTTGGTCTCAGCAGCACTCAAGTCCTGCCACATTTGGGGTCACCAGCTTGGGGCCCACCCAGAATGCAATGCGTCAGTCGACAGAGATAACACAACTGGTGGTTTAGTGCAGGATTGTCATCCTACCTTTTTGCAAACACACACACACGCACGCACACACACACACACACACACACACACACACACACACACACACACACACACACACACACACACACACACACACACACACACAGTGGTAATCTACCATTTCATGTGGCTCTGAGATCTTCCTTCAGATAGGCAGCTTTTCTCTGTCTGGCAGCTCTTAAGTCTGTCAAGCTCTCCCTTGAGGACATCATAAAATTCAATAATATGTCAGGAGAATAAAGGAGTGACTGTACTTTTTCCTTCACCTGGAACCTGTGAATGAAACATATGTTGTCATCAAAGGTGGTAATTAACTGATAGATTTACTTCAGAAGGTATCGCAACTGAATTCTTAAATAAAAAAGGTGTCAGAGAGAGTAAATACAAAACAACTGAGAATTTTTTTTAAAGTGAGCTCACAAAAGAAAATTGTACCTTATCTTTATTTTTATACAACCTTTGTTCCACACACTGGTTATTATCCTGTTAAAGTTACAGGTTAATATAATCAGCATCTTTGTTTTTCTCATGAGCCTGTAGGCAGTTAACTGTAGCAATGATTTTCATAGTAATAGTCTTAATTTTACACATCAGTGATGCAAATTAGCCACAATATATGCCACAAGGATGAAATAAAATAATGTACTCAATTAATTCCTTTGTGAGAAAACCTAATGAAATAATGGTTTGCATGTATATTGTCATGTCATTTTTATCTTGATATCAAAAGGGTTGTAAACCTAAGACTCAGACAGACAGACATAAAATGAATAAAAATCTTTAACATGTTTTTTTTTTTTAAAGCTACTAATTATTGTTTGCTTTTTGGTCACCACCAGCCGCAGGTTATTATTTGCCCAGTCTTTTATTTATCCCTACACGACAAGAGCCCCATCCACAAAGTTATGATTTACAAATCTTAACAACACCTTTGTTATAATTGTTGGGGGTATTATTAGTTCAGCCTGCTTGCTGGAGTGCAGGAGGATCACATGAGGCCTTTAGGGGGATGGGCAGAGTTTAAAGAGGGTGGTATGGCTTTAAGAGTTTACTACCATCATTCACACACTCACACAACAGAAAGTTTGGAGGCCAGGCGAGCACCGGGACACCGACGGATAGGAAGTGACGAGACTTCATGAATTGCAGAAGGGGGACAAAAAAAAGGAGACGGGAATATCAACACAAAGCAGAATGAGAAGCAACGTGCGATCATCGGACTACTGGCTCTAGCGCTAGGGGGAAACTGAAATGCGCATGACCTTATCAACAACGCCGGAGCGAGAGACTTTCAATGGAAGTGAGCTCGGCTCCCAGAAGTGAAAAGCAGAGATTCTAGTATACGGGGATTGTCGTCTGATTTCCATGACCGTGCTTGTGATTCTGGAAAGTGCTGGCACACGGGTGCATATGGAAGTGCGACCTATAAACTGCAACCCCACTTTCAATATGAAGGAAAAGACTTTACGAAAAAATCCAAGAAACTAGTTAGGGGATATGAACGCAGGTTTTTGTATTTCGCCTCTATTTTTTTTCCTCTGTAGGGTTCAGTTTTGCGTCTTTGGGGATGTTTGCGAGTTGCGTCTCTGCGGCTTCAGTTGGGATACTGACCCGTCTCTGCGCCCTGGTGCTGGTAGTCGCTGTGGGACTCGGTTCAGAGCTGCGGGTCCGGGTCCGGCTCGTTGACGGACTGGTGACCGAGGAGGTTTTGGAGGCGGACAGTGAGAGAGACTCGATATCACTGGAGTTCAAGCAGGGAGATGGAACACTCATCACTTTTGTGGCGGACTTCAAACAGGTGAGAGGTCATCCTGTCACACTAAACGCTGTTGTACGTTCAGGGGACGTTGTCCTCACTCATTCGGACTCCCAGGTGATATAAGATGTTATTAGAAAGTCTCTAATGACTGTATAATTGTAAATTTGGCTTGAACCAGAACTTGTTACAACTGAGCCCAATTATTGGTTCCCGAAATGAAGTCTGGTCCCCTCAGTGCTTATTGAGAGTCGATGTTAAATAATGTAGCCTATCAAATGTTTTAATAGCGACTTTATACTGTAGTCCGACATAATTGTAAGGTTAAACATTCTTGATCATCCCAAAAATTAGGCAAAGTCCAAGAAGACATTGTTCCTTTTTGAGATTTGGGACCTCCTGGGGATCTCTCAGGGACTGTTAGTGGTACCCGGCCTTTACTTTGGGAACCACTGATTTTAATGAAAGTCATTTAACAATTTCATCTAATGGAGGCTTCAAATCTGAAGGGTGTGTGTATGTTTCACATGATCAGAAACCCCTGCCCATCCAAATCCAAGTCGAATCCGATGTCCCTAGATTTAAGGTCTAAAGCCGAAAAACTAAGTGTGATGAAATTACCCAGTCCTTGATGACTTTTATCTTCTTCTTTTTTCATTATCTCATGAGATCAGCCCCAAATCTATATCCCATCACGGCCGAAATCAAGTTACCACAAAAAACTAGTGGTCAAGCTAAATAGCTGCCTCTTGGTAAGAATGCAGGGTCAGTAATCTGAGGCTTAAAGGAAAACATCCCAAAAGCCTAAACCTCCTGCAGCCGACACTGAAACTCGCACATAAAAGTACAACTTAGTTGTAGTTGTCATCTTTTTCCATCTCCCCCACAAGTTTCCCAGAGGTCAAGGCAGCTGCTGCTCTTTAGATGTGGATGTCCTCACACCCCAATGGCCTTAAAACCCCTGCTGCCGATGGGCCTGGCCCCAAGCTGATCATCAGCAGCCATATTTAGCATTCTTCTAAAAGTAGACAAGCAGATCAAGTGTCCCTCCCTAACCAGCACTACATTCATGATTTTTGGAAAGATGACATAGTTTCACTGTTGTCAACGACTACTCAGAGACACATTAATGTCAGTTCTGGTTGGAACGGCTGTGTGCAAGGGGATGGGCTCACAGAGGCGCACGGAGCAAAGGCATGTGTGTGTGATGGTTGCTGTCACACAGAAGCTGACAGGCTAGCGAGATGTGAAGGGTGAGATTTACCAGGATTAAGTGGGCATGTCTGACCTTTTTGATCTACAGCTTGGTTCACTAACCAAAACAGCTAATTTAGAGTTGAAAGAGAAGAGGCCGTCACCCCCAATCATTGGTGACACACCAATATAAAGAGAAACACACTGATCTGTGGGCAGGGAGTCTTCTCTTGGCCGTGCAGGCGCCCCCGTGTTGCCGCGGCCCTTCATGCGTCCGTGCACACTCACATACATATGCACATGTGGTTTTGTTTATTTGAATAAAGCCAACAGAACCTCTTAGATCACTTTACTTTTCCGCTGCCTGATTTATCGGTTCCAGTTGGAGGTCTGCCTCCTTGCCTCCCACCCCTCTCTCTTTCTCCTCCTGTCCCCCGCTCTGTCTCTTGCTCACTTCTTCCTGTTCTCTCCTCAATTTCTCCTGCATGTGGTTTTCATTCAGCTCTTCTGCAGTATCTCCAAGATTTATGGAAAGTTGGAAGAGCTGTCCCATCCAGCTGCCATGAATATAAAGTCCAGATGGACATGTGTGGGAAGAAGAGTGTTTTAACATGGATGTTAAACACTGGAGATTTATAATGCACTATACAGCCAAAGGTAGATAGGTACTGTACATGTTATTCTTGTTACTCATTGAGTGAACAAGCATTTATGCTATCCAGTTATATACTGTACGTTTGATTCAACCAGGATTGAGTTCTAAGTTATGATCTTTGTTATCACTAGCATCATAAAAACTACCTCTATAAATAATCAGACAGCAACAGCCTTACTCATTTCTGCTTTGTGAATACGTGGCAAAGATGTGATGGTAAATACTATGGTCATTAGACACTGGGAGAGTGGTCTGCTGGATGGGAGAAGGAAGTTAAGCAACCTTATCCAAGCAATAAATCACTGTGAGAATCAGCTGTACTGTGATTTTAAGAGGGTTACGTTTGCTCTGAAAGCATGTAGCCATATGGAAAACACAATGTGGTGTAGCTTGCTCATAACACCTCTGTGCCAGTAAAAAAATGTCATGTAGATAACCTCTTCTGTTTAATGCAAACCACTGGAGAACTGATATGACTTTTGCAAAAGGAAGGTATTGTGGGAGGGAGTTGATCATTCACCGTGTAGTCTGTAATTGCATGTGTAGGTTGCTTAACTTGCTCAAATCTTTAGGGAGAGTTTTTTGTAATCAATTTTTTTTACTTAAGCCTGGTATCACAGTGAAGTATTTACAGCATAATCATCTCTAAATATTGTAACACTGCAGCAATCTGTTTGCAGGTCAGTAATATCCTGATGGCATGCTCAATATCACTGTTCAATTCTTTCAATATGAGACAAATCAGATGTTCTGTTGTAGCCTTGAATAGACCATTCCTCTTTAGTCATTTGCAGAGTTGATGCAGATCTGATTTCTTTTTTTTTCTTTCAGCAACCACTGCAATAATTTATGATCTAACACAGTCTAAGACCTTGAGCTGAACATAAACCATGTCCTGGAGTTTAATCTAAGGGAAATGTCTCGCATATTTGAGAGGCTGTTTTGTGTCTTTCCAGATGTAGAAACTTTGTCAGAGAAGCTAATCAGTTTGTACTCTGCATGTCTTGCTTTCATGTCTAACTATTGGGTTTGATCAATGCAGGAATGGGAATGACTTCACAGGCTGATCTCGGCTGACTTAACAATTGAAGGTTTAATTTCAGAGATGCAATGCATGGCGTACACCCTTGTGCATTTATTGTAACATGCACCTTGTCCCTAGAATAAAACAGCTGCGAGGACATATTTCACATTTTGTTTAATGAGTGTTAATTTACTCAATAAGAAATATACCAATAATCATTTGGCCACAATAATGCAGAATATTTTGAAAAGGTTTTTTAAATATGGAAAGCGTTCCATCCACTCCAGTGTTTTGAGATCAGTCTAACAGTCCGCCGTCCTCACAGGAATGAGAAGAGAAAGTGCTTAGACCTTGTCATTTTGGGATAAATAAACCATTAGCTTTAACTGAAGTTAAGACTAAAGTTGTCAAAAAGCTTAATAAGTGCAATCCATAATACAACATCAAACCCTTTTCAAAGTAATTCACTTTGGAGAGTATTTTTTTCTGTGCTGGAAAGTATTAAATGTATCGACATTAGTGTAGACATGGCATTAGAGTGACCTCTTGCTGTGCTGCTGGGTCCTGGGGGCAACAGATGTGAGAGGCCACTTTACACTCACTATCTCACACTATCATGTTAAATGGGTCTGGATTTTGTAAACAGTGGCACCGTAGTGAGATGAGAATGAGCTTGTGCGCTGTTTTTTATAGATTCTCATTTCATTTCAGCCTTATAAACAGGATTGTGTTTCAGCTAGCGGCTGATTTTTACCCTCAGGTCAATTCACTGTAGTGTATATTCTGATTGTCTTTAAAGCACAGAGGCTTTATGGGTACGCCCAATGCCAACAGTAAGCTTGCTGTAAGAGTGAACTGGAGATTCTTCACACACCCTCATGTGCTATGTCAAACACTGGATGAGAATTGGGGGTTGGGGAGGCAGGTTGGTTTGCCTTTCTATGTGCCCTTCTTTTGGGATATACAGTAGAGTCAGAGTATCTATATATCCATTTTGGCAGAAGCCCATTCTCTCAAAGCCTTCACATATTGCTTCATCCATTAGAATTGTTCAAATGGATTTCAGCTGTGGTCTTTATAAGCTATTAGGCAAACTCTCCTGTGTGGGAGGAGTGCTGACAATCCGTTTTTGTTTTGTTTTTTGTTTGTGGGGAAATACCGGTGTTTGCCAAATGAAGCAACTCCCAGTGTTTTTATCCTAATGGCATGTACTTTACATCGGTTGCAAGTCAGTGCAGTCACCACATTTTATGACTTGCTTATCTCTTCTTTTGGCTGCCACACCTTGCCTCTTACTCAACCCTGGAACACCATCCAACTTTGTCACTTGCACAAACTTGTTAAGTGTTTTTTACATGTAAGTGTCACCTGCTCCGGGAAATGTTGTTTTTTTCAAACACTGCTGGGGACACATTATAGGGGCACGAGTTTTCCTCTCTACTGTTGTGAAAGGTCACTGTGGGTCATCGGCGAGTCACCAACGCTCAGTGAAGTCATCCATGTAAGAAATTGTCCCATGACAGAGCGAAAATGAAACACACTTCAAAAAAGGCTTCAGTTGATTTTCCTCAACCCACATAGATTCAAACTTTTGTTTACATTGCATAGTACCTTAGGAGACCTGTACTCTTACTCATTCTCTGTTTTCGTGCTATGGCTTTTTCAGTGTGGGAGAGTGAAACTCCACAGATAAGTTACTGCATTGTAAAACAAGTTGTGTGATTCAGAAGCATTGTAAGGCTCTTTCTTGTAGATGTGATCTGTTTGGCAATACTTTCTTGACTTGTTACTTGGAATTTGAATGAGTGTTTTCTTTTGCGGGAAAAAGATTACGTTACACCTGAAATTCTTTCACAAGTGTTTTTTTTTTATAGTATGCAGTTTCTTTTTCTTTCATGTGTGCAGGCAGCGGACACTTTCAAAGATGAACCCATACACTTAATCTTTCTCCAAGTAACGCTTTGTTCCCTGATGACTCTGAATCCCAGGGAAATGCCTTCTTCTCTGTTATGGCCCTTCAATGCCCTACATGGGCCCCCTTTGGCCTCTTGTGGCCCCTCAGCCCCTGTTGATGTCTTTATTCCTTTCCTCATATCGCCAGAAGGCCAGATGTTTGTCTGTAATGATAAAAAAAATAAAAAAACTTTTCCACAGTCATACAGGTAGAGAGGACATAACAGAGAGACAGCTATCATCCACCTTTTTAAAATGATTTCCCATAATTGGGGCCAGTAGACAGCATGTTTCTGTGTCTTTGATGGACAAGAAGACGGTAGTTGTGGCTTGCATTATGTATAGTTGTGATCATTTTGAACTACCTCAGAGGTTTTTGAGATTGCAGCTGGCAACAAAAAAAGCTAACAAAGGGTTTACTCTGCCAAGGCTTCTGTTCTGTTTTTCACACACTGTCCTGAAATGTCCTTTTGTCAAATCCATGGCTGGGTCCTTTTGACTAGCTCAGTCTGGTAACTTCAAAGTAATTTCACAGTTCAGTACAGTTCAGTCAGTTCTGGTGCTTAAGTTATAAGGGTCCACACATCATCCTTTTGTTGTCAAATAAACTGATTTTGTGTCACTTCTCCAGTCACAGAACACAGTTTGCATTGTCAAAGTTCTGAAAACGAGCAAGTAAAGTCTTGAAAAGAAAAATATTTGAAAGAATACTGTAGAAATCAACATGAGGCTGCTTGGTATAAAGAAACTTTTTTGCCAGTCACATATTTCAAATAGTTAAAAATGTTCTTTTACAATGATGAGAGGTCAAACACTGATAAATTTTTTTTTATTGAAAATTTAGATGTAAGAATTAAATTTAGCTTTTTTTAAATTCAGGTTGTTAAATGGAATTTGTATATGAGACTTTGAAAAAGACATTATTATTATTATTATTATTATTATTATTATTATTATCTGTCTTTAAAAATTACTTATGAGATATAGTTGAAATCATACCATTATTTTTAAATGCCTTGTGATTGATAGCTGTTTGTGTGTCGCCTGCAACCGGATATGAAAGCTTTGGACAACGTTTAGAGGTTGAATGAGGCTGTAGCCAACTCTATTGTTTATGCCTTACATATCTATCTGCCTCATTTCCTTCCCTGTTAGCACTCACTGTTTTGTGTCCCTCTCATTTCCTGAATGCAAAGTCTCCATAAACAGTTTGGGTGTATGGATAATTGTATCCAGATTCTGTGTGAATGAATAGTTCCCTCATTGTGGTTGGCACATACTTTGCACAGATTTGACGAATTTTAAGGATCCAAGGCTGTTGATGGAGTAGCTGTATTTCTGAGTTAATGTAGTAACACTCCAAGTAAGTTACCTTCCATTGCTGTCAGGAAAATAGGTGAGGGGAACACCTTTCTTTCTGCGGCCTCCAGTGTTTTTCTTGTCCATTCACTACCACTGTTTACTAATTGGTTCACTCTTTGGACAGCCAGGTGTGACCAGCCCCAAATGTGACTCCACATTCCTGCCTTTGGCCTTTGCCTATGTAATTAGCTTCAACTCAAGCATTTCGTAACACAGCAGCTTTTCTTCCACTTCTTTTGTCTGTGAGAGTCTGTCTCCCAGCCTGATCTTTAATCCCTGCCCACACCTGTGCTTTTTGACTGTGCTCCCCTCGTGCACCAAGGCAAATGTCCTCCCCATCACCAAACATAGTAAATCTGTATGTTTTTAAAAGGGTGTCGGAGCCATTTAGGCAGGTTAGAGGTCCTAAAAGTAAACACATTTCATCACTTAGGTATGTCTCTACAAATATAGGCCAAAGGGATAAACTGGCCTGCTGACTACCTTATTGATGCTGAAACAGTGAGCTTTTATATTAGCATTGTAGATTTGTGTTATTATGCAAGCTCATTAGCTGTTGATCAGGAAAAGGCCATAGAAAAGAAATTCTAGTTGTTGGCTGTTTTATTTTGTTTTGTTTTTTATTTATATTTCAAAAACTTTTTGGATACTTTTTTTGGCTTGCTTGAAAAAAATACCAACTCAAATAACCCACAGTGATCCCAAATGACTCATGAGAGCATGGCTGACCAACGGTCCTATCCAGCCAGCCATCAGCCTTATCAACAGACAGGGTCTTAGAGGGGATTGGAAAACAGGAAGGACCTCCTGCACAGGGGATAGCTACTGGCACACTGTTTGTGTCTGTGTGTGCATGCGTTTGTATGTGTTTAAAAGTCCATCCATGCATGCAAGTGTAAGTTGGCACAGTTGATATTGCCCCAAAGTGAGATGTACATGCCTTGCAATAGTCCTTTCACTGGGAGATTTCAACTGCTCCTAGCTACAGTACCTTCATATAAAATAACCTTATTATTCTGTCAGTAAAGGGCCCCACAAAGCTCTGATTTTCACAGCCAGTAAACCAGGTATGTCTTCTGTGAAGAGAATACATTTGGATAGCTGGGTTACAACTACAGTGATAGAGAATGTTCACTGTAAATGGCACCCTTTTGAGTCTCTGAATAGGCTTTTGTGCACCTCTTAAATAACCTGGCCCACCAAAGGTAACCACCAATAAAGCGGCCCTCTACCTCTTTAAGTTTAACAGGTCTTAGTATGACCTACTAGTTAGGTTGCATGAATACTGCCTTGTGTTTGGCTGTTGGCCAGTGGTAGTTTGTCTGCAAATGGTCTAAGTCCTGGGTGTCAAGGAGCAATGCTTAGGAATCTGTACTAGTGTGGATTATTTATAGCCATGCTGACATTTACACTGCTTTGGTAGGACAAAACTCAAGGCTCTGCTGTCCTTTTGATTATGGTATTGCCCGCCTTTTTCTAAATAAGGAAATGTCACTCCTTTTAATCCTTAATGTCAGTACCTGGTGATTTGCTCTAAATGTTAGTCTGCAAACCTTTTAATTCTATGTATGCCTGTGGAAATGCACTTTTTAGCGGGTGACTCATTTTCCTGATATAGGCTTTACTTCTCTAAGGAGTAGTTGTGAATTTAAGTGGCCTTACTCCTTTTCAAGCTGGAGCAGGCCCACTCAACTATGATGTCAAAAAGTTAAATGTGTGTGTCCGCAAAACTGGCTGCGATGTTACCCTATGGGACATTTACGAACTGGCATTGTACGTTTACTAAAAGTGCTTTTTTTTTGCCACTGAAATTTTAAGTGTCTGACAACTTTATGTACCCTGCAGAAATTTGCAGACATTTTTCTTTACCTTTCGCTTGCTCTAGTCTGTTGTGTCTAACCAACTCACTCACAGAGAAGTCTCATTCTGTAATCTCTTTGTTCTTGTAGAGTACAGAAAACTAGCTTAGTGTTATCTAAAATATTTTTAATGTCATGGCTGAATATTTGGGAAGATTTCAACAATGTCAATGAATCAAGTCACCAGCGCAAGATTTCAAGACGAGCCTTCTCTGTGAGTGAGACTTGGTTAAAGACCATGACATGCAAAAGTTAAAGGAAAAACGTGTTATTTTTCTGTAGGGTCTTTTACATAATGTAGACGGGCACTCATAATAATCTGAGCCTGTCAGTGGTACAAACAAGCACTTTGACAGGTACATTGACGGTGTGTAATAGCCCCATAGGATTATTTTTTGTGGATGCAGGCTGCAGTGTTCTCGCTCAATACTAGAAAAAAAATTAAAAAATTGTTGTCCCCATTATTTACTTAGATACTAAAATATGGTCCAGTTTGAAAAATACTAAAGTTCTGCTTGAACGCTGTCTACTGTACCACAACATGAAACCATGTTACCCCCTACTGATATCACAGGAGCTTGATACCAGCTTCTTTCATATTTGTCTAATCTTCTGTCAAAGACATACCGTTCTATGGTATACTATAGAATAATTCCTTGACTTAAATCTTCAACAACTCCACAGTTTTTAAAAGAGGTACCTGTTGTTCAATACTCACTCTTCCTGGTGTTGGGATACATGTGTAAAACCTCCTTTTAATTACCACTGCACATTTCAATCTTTGCTGAGACTTCTTTTATCAGACTTTTGACACTGTGTCCACACAAAGCCAGTGTGTGCATGTGCTAGTTTTAGTCAGGCAGAAGTAAGGCTAGTCTTGTCCAAACAAACTGTCTGGATGGTGATGTGGAGATGATGTCATCACTCCTTTTTGGTTTTAGAAGCTTTACAAGTCATGCTGATGATTATCTCAGCAGCACCTAGACCACTAAGATATGAACACTAGTTTGTTATTGCCATTTAATGGCCACAATTACACTTAATTTCTCTCTCAGTTGGCTGGAGACAGAAATATTTTACAGTGTATTTAATTCAGTGCTATCTAAATGAGTGCATTTCCAAAAAAGTAAAATTTATTTTAAAGATATTCTATTACAGATTATGTCAACTTGACACAAAGTTACATCAGAAAACACTGTTGCCACAGTAAGCACTGTTGCTCTCCCCTTATCCTTTTTGGCCTAAATCCAAATGCCAGACATTAGACGTAGACAATCATTAATCTGGACACATAATGACACAAGATGAGGTCTCAGCATCTACACTGTGCCATTAAGTAAGATCCAAAGAAGCAGAGTTGGTGGAGCTACCCTGTTTTTCTGTAATTACCCAGAGAGCCCTAGGGCAAATCTATGTGGCTGACACAAATGCCTTTCCCCCATCTTTCTCTACTTTTCTCTGCCCACACACACACACACACACACACACGCACACACACATACATAAGTACACACACAGTGCCCCAGCATAGCGCCATGTGTCTGCAATATGGGAGGTCTTGAAGTCGTGGCCTCTGTGTCTTCCTACACTTGAGGGGAAATGGCACTCTAGGCCATCTCTCTGTCGGCATTGTACTCCCTCTTCCTTACATCTCACTCCATTCACTGTGATATATTCATGCCTTTTGTAGTTTTGACAGTATCTCTAATCATTCAGACTTTGTACTTAAAAAAATATATAATAACTAGTGTTTGCTACTATTCTAGAGTCTGTTTTATTACGCTGAGCAGCGCACAGAGATTTGTGAAGGAAAAATCTGAGGTTAATGTCCCATAAAGCCTGTGAATCAATATTTGCCCAGTTTGGCTTTCCAGTGGTCGCATGATTGTCTTGTGTAATACCCATGCTTGTATTGTACCCCTGCCAGAAACTCTTTTCACAGACAAAAGTGGTTGTTAGAACAAGGAACCAGTGATCATACAAAGTAGTCTATCAAGAACTACAGAGCGTAAACACTTCTAAAGCAGGTTGTATTGCTTTCTTGCCAGTGTGTACACTTCTGCATACAGGAAGTGGGACAAAAGAGCTTAAGGAGAACTCAATGGGGTTATCTCCGGGCTGTTTATCTATCCCAGAGTCCTTCTTGCTCAGGGAGTGAAAGCCTTCAAACTGCTACTCCTCTGCAGCCTGTTTGCTTCAGACGGGTGTGTGAAAAGCGGAGGAGGGGTGTTTGGGGCTGTGTCTGTCTTGAAGCTGTAGGGTGGGGGGATGGGGGGGAGGATGTCTGAGACAGGTTTGCTGCTCTGTTCTCCCCACTGTTGAAGCTTCCCATCATGCTTTGCATGCCCTCTTACAGAACTCTTAATGGCTTTGGGTTTGGTGCCAGATCACTCACACACTTGCCAACAGCAACAAGTTTGTGAATTCTCCACTATCACTATTTTCCTACTTTTTAAAGTTTCTACCTAAAACAGGGTGGTAAAACTTCTGTGGCATGTGAGCAACTCACATAAGTTTGTTAAGAAACAGGCCCAGAGTCTTAATGTGACAGTACAAAAAAACAGAGCATGACTGGAGCGACGTTGCACAGGCCTACAGACAATAAAAGTATCAACAAACTGTCAGATGAGGCTCTATGGGCGTTTTGTGAACATAAACCCCTCTTCACTTTTAGCAGACAGTTGTTTGAACATCCCTGAACTCGACATATTGAATTACTTTTGAGTGTCTGGAAAAGTGCTACACTAAGTAGCGCAATGGAAAGAATATTGGTTGTAATCCGTATGAGCATGGACATATAAAGAGTAAGTTATTATAACCTCGCTTCATGTACCATTTCAATGTCTTCTGGGGCTTGTCTGTTTATCCATTCAGCCAGTCATCTCTCATCCCTTATGTCTTGCAGGATGTGAAGATATTCCGAGCGCTGATCCTGGGCGAGCTGGAAAGAGGACAGAACCAGTACCAGGCTCTATGCTTCATCTCTCGTCTCAGCCGCAATGAGATCATCCCAAGCGAGTCCATGGCTCGTCTCAGACAGGTATGACGTCAAGACGTAAAGCAGAATTTATGTGTTGTATTATTAACATTTTCAGGTCTTGAAAAAATCAACATTATTTACAGTATATTATTCGGGGCATTTGAGGGTGTGAACACTGATCTTTTGTGTTGTCTGCTCAGAAAAATCCTCAGGCTATTCGCTTGGCAGAAGAGCGGAGAGGACTGGAACAGCTGACGATGAGCGCTGCGGTCAATCTAAGTCAGGCCTCTCAACTCAGCTCCCATGTCCACAACATGTGCAGCGAGGCCCGTGAGGCCATTTACACCAGGGAGTCCGATGTCAAAAACTGGCTGGACAAAGGTCAGAGGTCATCTTATGTTTGTTCATCAATTGGCAAAAGTTCTTTCTGTTGTCTTGTTTCTTTCTCGCTGTACTGACGCAGACATTCTAATCTTTCCCGTTTTTCAATCACCCCAAACACCTCTTTCCACTTCATTTGAGTGAATTTTCTCCAAGCAATATCTGGCTTTTTGTTGATAAGGCTCTATTACTGTTCATGCTATCTATATTTACCTACCTCGTGTGTGTGTGTGTGTGTGTGTGTGTGTGTGTGTGTGTGTGTGTGTGTGTGTGTGTGTGTGTGTGTGTGTGTGTGTGTGTGTGTGTGTGTGTGTGTGTGTGTGTGTGTGTGTGTGTGTGTGTGTGTGTGTGTGTGTGTGTGTGTGTGTGTGTGTGTGTGTGTGTGTGTGTGTGTGTGTGTGTGTGTGTGTGTGTGTGTGTGTGTGTGTGTGTGTGTGTGTGTGTGTGTGATCGATCGATCAGATAATGATGTCAGATCAATCTGTTTGACTAAAATGACTAAATTAACTGAAATGGTCAATATAATAATCTAATGATTTGGGGCCCCAGGAAACAGCATCTTGCTTTACCTTTCACCATTTCTCTAACTTGCGATGTTGGTTTTCGCAGTGGTACTCAAAAGGTTTTTTTCTAAAGTATAACTAGTTAACTATTAATACTGCACAGTACAAGTCCAACTCATATGTTTACTTCAGGTGAAAAGAGAGGCATTATAACCGCACAATGTACTTACATTTACTTAAGGTGAAGCTTTCAACTCTGATTTAATGCTGTAATTAGTAACATCTGAATCGCCAAACGTAGCCATTGACATTTCTCTTTCAGTAGTACAATGTTTTCCTTTTGAAGTAAAAGTACACAGTAAGTCAGTAGTATACAGTTGGGGGGCTTTGGGGGCCTTCTGTAAGTAATTTTTGTTTACAATGGTTGTGAAGAAAGCTAGAAGCAGCAATACCACAGGCCAAGCAACCGGCCTGTTCCAAACAGGCACATTTTGAACGTGCACTGTACTAGTAATAAAGTCCAAATTATCCAGGCTGAGGCGAATCCATATGACAGCACTATTATCCACTGACAGCACTGTTACAGAGGAAACAATGTTGATGGTCATGGTTCACCAAGCACTCCGCATCATTATCAGCGGAGGGAATCACAGTAGCATCTCCTTTTGCATAACAAAGCACCCCTTTTACGGCACTATCTCCTCTCCTTTTAGCTACTTTTGTTAACCCTATTCAGTTCAATGCAGTATTTAATTGAGAGAAATCAGAAAGAGAATGATGCGCTCAACACTATGATAGCTGCTTTTGTTTTTAATACTTTAATGCCCCTCTGCTGTCTGTGTTATAGGAGTGGATGGCTCCATATTCAATGTCCTGCCCCAAACAACAGAAGTGCCTGGCTTTCAGGCCTGTCACTCTACTAAAGACTTGTGGCAGCCCTGTCTCTGCACATACAGCCTGCGCCTGGAGTGGTATCCATGTCTGCTGAAGTACTGCCGCAGCCGGGACACCACGGGCAAAGGCTCCACCTACAAATGTGGTATAAAGAGCTGCAGCAAGGGCTACCATTTCACTTACTATGTTCCCCAAAAACAGCTGTGTCTATGGGATGAGGAGACCTAGCATTTTGTTCAGGATGGTTAAGAAAAGAGAAACTTTTTTCCCCAGCCAAGCCAATGCTTCACCCACTATTCAAAGTAAACACAGTGGACCTCAGTTTATGTGATGTGAAACTGTCTCAGGTGGAGAGTGGTGAGATCTAGATGGCCAAGCTGAAACAGAAATGAATTCAGGTTCCAAATGAGACCAAAACTGTTGAAGAAGGAAAGATGCAGCACGTCATTCTAAGAGGACCCACCACCTTCTTAAGCATTTCTGGGACAATGACATATCGTTGTCAGCTATAATGTGACTTTGCCAAGAAGCTGTCATTTTTGTGCCTTTTTTTGGAGAAATTATTGGAGCAGATGACAGTGCCAACAACAATAACCTCCCAAACGAGCTGCAGTATGCACAAAGCTGGACAGTGCATTTCTGGTCAGTTTCACACCAGCAAAGGAGCAACAGTGTCCCACTGTTATCAAAGGAGTCATACTGGAAAACATAATCTTCCATCCTGGTGAAGGGAAATTTGGATTATGGAAATATCTTTCTTATAAAGCTCTGTGAACAACTGTTTATAGCCAGCGAAACACCTTTTTGTAACTGCCTGTTTATAATGTAAGCTGGCTGACAAAGGAAATGCTTCTTCAATGCTGGCTTTATTTATTTTGGTTGCAAATTGAAATTATTGAGATTTTGTTCGTATCGTATTGCATTAATCAAGCTCTAAAGCCTAAACCACAGGTCCTCAGTGACATTAAGTTTTCACACACATTTCAGAACATTCTAACCTCTTGGATTTTGGATGTTGTTTCTAGATTCATCCATACTTCTTGCAACTTAGTTGCCACATTCTCATGGTTGTTAAAAAAGTGTGGATGAACAGGTTTTATTTTCTTCTGTAATAGGACAGCTGACACCTCATGCCCACCACTCACATTCTCAGTCTGTTTAAAAGTGTCAAATAAACCAAAGTCAAAGGAAATACTGTCAAAAGAAGGGTGTAACGTTTCAGTTTCTATAAACAGACTTTTCACTGTGGTGTTTTCCCATGTTAGGATTTACTAAAACTGCAGTATGGCTTTTTTAAAAAGCCTATACTGCCACCTTCTGGTTAAACAGTGTTTCAGTTTCTTATGTTTTCTGTTGTATCTATAGACTGTATGTGTGTGTGTATATATATATATATATATATATATATATATATATATATATATATATATATATATATATATATATATATATATATATATATATATATATATATATATATATATATATATATATATATATATATATATATATATATATATATATATATATATATATATAACCAAAATTCTGGTTTGTGGTTTTCGGTTTTGACTGTTTTGTCAACAGCTAAATGTAAAATATAATTTATGCAACTCAAATCACTGATAATTTTTCATGCTTAATTCAAGGAGCACTTCTTAACTCATGGGACCAAATGTCATTTTCTGTCTGCTCTTTAAAACAATAGGTTAAAGTAGTATATTTTTGGTTTTTCTTACCTCCATCTTCCTTTCAGTCTTTACTCAAATATCAAAAGATCATTTTGTGTATTAGTATGTCCTGCTAACTAAAGAACCAAATGAGTGAAATATTTCTATTTTTGGCTTTGACTGGTGATCCAAGTGCCTTAACATTTCCGCTGATATCTTTGCGATATAATTGTAGATTAAGTTTGTAAACATATTTTTTCTATGAAAGAGTTAATATTTTGTAAAAAGTTGCCATAAGAAGAAAATGAAGCAAATAGGTAATGTACCATTTAAGAGTTGAGTTTTAAAAGAATTGTTTCAATAAAGTCTTTCTTTGCACTGCATACAGTTGTGAGACATTAACTGTGTAGTATTTAGGAGGCTTTTGTTTTTATGTATTTGACCGTAAACAGTAGAGAGTTGACAGCAAATAAGGGAAGAGAAAGAGAACAGTTAGCAAAGGTCCCATGCTGGACTCAATCTAGGAATATTATGACTACATAATCAGCATCAGTGGTGGGAATGCATTGTGTGTGTGGACTTCAGTAGGGCTTGGTATCAAGGTTTCAACCCCAGTCATTAAAGTAAGATGTTCTCTGCAACCATAACACCACTGTACAGCCCACTATTACACATTAGAATATTAGTGATGTTATTAATGAATGTAGTTCATTAATAACCTTAATGCGTGGAGAACTTGTGTGTAATATGTGCTGTTGACCACAAGGTGTCGCCATTGTGTAAAAGATTAGGCTTAGAGAAGAATCGCTTGGGCAAGATATTAATAAGGATGGAAATATGCTTTTTCGGTTAAATATTTAATAAGTTTGCCTACATTACGGTGTAGTATGGAATAATACAATCATGGCATAATTATCGTTAACGCTACTAGTTGCTACATCTGCATATAGCGTTACAACGGCTAATAAAGTGGAATGGGAATGAAGGGATGCTGAAGGAGGCTGTTGTTGCCACCACCACCGGCGAAGCTCATGTAAGACAACTGATAGTAGTATCTGCTAACAAACCTTAAGAAGTCTACTTCAGAAGCATATCTTTACAGGACACAAAACACGCAGGATGTAAACGAAGAGACAGCCATATGTGCACCTCCAGGTAATGACATTTCACTACGTTTGGGAACGATTTACAGCTAGGAAAACGCTCTGTTAGCCTCTTAACGTTAGCTTGTTATTGGTTAGTTTGCTAGCATAACTGAGCCATAACTGGGTAGTTAGCTAGCCGGTGTGAGAGCATCCTCTTACAGTAGGGATACGCTCTGGACCTCCTTTTAGTTTACCAGCATCAGCTGTTCCTTTTTCAGGCTTCCATGGCAACATTAAAATGTTATAGTTGAATGTAGCTACACGTTATCGATGTAAGCATCCTAAAAACCTAAAAACTTCTTCCATTCAAATAGCACATAACAGTCCTAGTAACGATAACTTACATGTGTAACGTTATAACGTTACACAACTTAATTTTACCAAGGTTTAAAAATCGATGAGTGTCTTGACCAAGATAGCAGTACCACATAGAATACAGGTTATCCCATACATAACACAATGAAGTATATAAGATCTGCAATCTATATTTTGTATCTATTCTGCCTATAATGGTAAACAAAACTGTTTTGGAAATGTGAGATAATAATTGTCTAGTCTGGTGTTCACTTAAATTGTATTTATTCCATTTTTTTGTCTTTGCTTCTCCAGATTCCATGTTGGATTTTGATCTGTGTCCTTTGTTTTGGTTTGTAGTTTTTGGACAAATGTGTTACCTGTAGATTTTTTATGACACAGTAAAACTTAACCTTCTAATATGTTCTCTCATTCATGAAGCTTAAAACAATCCTAGTATCTCACCTTACATGACGGGTGAAATTATAAATTTTCAAGTTAAACATTCTAAAGATTCAGTTTCCTGCCTCTCTGTTTGATGCTTTGTCTTTTCTTAATATATTGATAGTAAAATGAATATATTTAGGTTTTGGACTATGTGTTCATCAAAACAAGCAATTTGAATACATCACAGTTGGTTATAATGGATATTTTTCACAAATATCTGACATTTTAAAACGTTTAATTGAGAAAATAATTTGTAATGCTGCTATCTATAAAAAAAAAGGTCAACACATATATGTATATGCCATCCTGACATGTATCCATAAAAGCAAGACAACAACAATACATTTTATTATTGTTACTTGTGTAATTTAACAACAGCTAAAATAACCTTTCTCTCATGAGAACTGTCTGAGGCCCAGCACCCAGTAACCTCTCATCTAGTTTTGAAACTTGCTTGAAGTCTTTGAGATTCAGTACATCTTGTTCCAGTCTAGTTAGAGTGGGCCTGCCCATCTGCATGGTCTCACCTCCTTGTACAAACGTCACAGCAGAAGAAGAGACGTCCCCCTCACCCCACCAGACCCTCAGCCGGCCAACTATAGTGCTATTATAGTTCAAGCAAAGGCTAATTGTTGGCCACTTACAAAGGATTGCACAGTCCAAGTCTCTGGACGGTAATGCTGTCTCTTTCTACTGTAAGCGATATTACAGCACAAGATGTGCCTCCATAGATTCATCTCTTTTTGTGTAATGTGATTCAAAGTTGAATTGATGACTACTAACAGACATGTTTTTGAGAGAAACTGTAAGTTAAGTTAGCTTAGGTTAAGTTGGTTTAGATTAAGTTGGTTTCTTGTTTGTTTTGTCTATAGAAGAGAAGATGGCACTGGTCGTGGTTGGTGCTCTCCTATGCCTGTCCTGTTGGGTCTCTCTCTACTTTATCTTGTGTAACGTTAACGCGTCAAGGAGCTATGAGTGGAACTGTCGCCTTGTCACCCTGGTACACGGCATCCTGGCAGTCTGCATCACATCATACATAGGCTATGTGGATGGACCCTGGCCTTTCACTTATCCAGGTAGGATGCTAACCACCTTTGGGTTCAAATTGTCAAAGTTTTTGCTTGAAAAATGAATTGATTGAAATGAATTGATTTTCACCTTGGTTGCAGAAATATTTTTGTCTTAATTGACTAATTGTTTTAGCTCTACATTGATTAGTATGTTGTTGAAAATGTGTGTTATTTGAACAGACTAGTAGTGTCAACAGTTTATGTATGTAGAAATTTCAATTTTTCCCGGCATTATTTACAGACAGGCATCCATAGGCAGCTCTGTATTGCTAGAGACGCTGCAGTTCACGTGCAGACCATGCACTGCCCCTCCACCACTAGCACCATCGTCTTAAATTACAAATCAAGCACTTTATTTCAATGGCTACTTTTTAGGTTTATTGTTTTCTTAAATTATTTAGAGTAAACAAAGGACATTTTGTGATGTTTGTGATGAAAATTGGCAGCCCGTATCGGTCATTGACTAAGGCTGATGAAAAACAAAATCGGCATCAGAACTAAAACATCCATATCAGTCGATCCATATTCAAGATGTGACTAAACCATTCAGCAGTGACCAAATAATTTTACCTTTGCTGTCTTTTTCTGTATAGTTACTAATCAGAATTTGTTTCCTCATGGTGATATTAATACAGTAATAACTTGTGTTGTCTCTGAGATTGCATGATTGTTGTATTGCATGTAAAAGATATGCTTACTGAGAACTGTCTGTTTCTGTTCTTGTGGATGCCGTACAGGTACTAAAAACACTCCTTTGCAGATAAGTGCCATGGTTGTGAGCCTAGGCTACTTTATTTTTGATATGGCCTGGTGTGTGTACTACCGCACAGAGGGACCCGTTATGCTGGCCCACCACACCATGAGCATCCTGGGAATCCTGTTGACCCTTTGGTTGGGGGAGTCTGGCATTGAGTCCTGCGCGGTACTCTTTGGCAGTGAAATCACCAACCCCCTCCTTCAGGCACGCTGGTTCCTCAAACAGACAGGACATTACGGGACACTGCTGGGGGATATTGTGGACGTCCTGTTTGTGCTGCTGTTTGTGGTGATGCGAATCTTTGTGGGAGGCACAATGCTATACTGTGAGTTGATCTCCCCGAGACCCAGATTCTTTATCAAGTGTGGGGGAGTGGCTATGTACGCTCTATCCTGGGTGTTTATGGTGGACATTGTTCAATTTGCCATTCGGAAGAGCAAGAGCTGGAACAAACAGAAGCGAGTCCAACAAGAGACAGTGGCAGCTAATGGTCATGAAGGGAAGAAGGACTGATCAGCTTGTGCTTCTTTGAAGGAAATCTGTGTCTTCGTTTTTTTACTTTGGACACACAAGGAAAAGTACAAAGAAAATCAACTTTTTGTATGTTAAACTGCTGCAAAGGAAAGCTCAGTAATAACAAAGAGACAGTTTACATGTAATGCCTGTCCTCGTGAAACATTTTTAATCATTTCAAAAAGTTAGGATTGGTTTCTTTGTAATCCTGTGGTTTTTTTGGTGCATGGGAAACTTTGCGCAGATGTGAAAGGTGCACTCAGGGTGATGAAGTCATACCAGAAAGTCAGGATGGAAATGTGTGTGTGATGTGTTTGATTACTTTGTTTAATCTACTTTATAGCAATATATATTGCAATTCATATAAGCTTTTGAAATCCTGTAAAAATGTCATTAATTTTTATTTGCTTTGTGTAAAGGGATACATGAAGAGAGAAAACCTCTCAATTACATAGTTCTACAGTGGCAATGCTATTATTTTGCAGTCCGTTTAAATATATGTTAACTCTAAATAGCTTAAAATGTTGGGTTAAATTGTGTCAGATTCGGAATTTGTACCTTATAGTATATTATATTGTTTGAAGTTTCTGATTTCAAAGGATCCATACTCTGTACTGATAGCTTAATTTCATTTAATAGGAATGGTTCAGTCTTACAGAGATCTTGTCAAGACAAGACAATTAAATACAATGTATGGTGAGCTATCTGTACAGATTATACAATTATGTTCCATTCATTCCAAACATACTTACATACAACAACAAAAATATTTAAGTTTTGGATATACTGTATGTGTCAAGAGTTTTTTCAGAGTTTTAGTATTTTATGTGTGATTTTGCCAACATTTGCCATAATGTGATATTCATTTTCAGAAAAATATTCATCTTAATATTGTGAAATTGGTTCCAACTTCATTGCCTGGACAGGACACACACACACACGTGCATAATGGTATAAAGGCAGGTGGATTGAAAATATTACGATTGTGCCCGCTCTGCAACTGGATTGGTTCCATGCCAAAAAAGTTACCAAACTACCAGGTTTTTATTGTGCTCAGTCTTTATATCGATATTCCTAATATTATGTCAATTTTTTGTTTGTTTCTTTAGTGCACATGGATATATGCAGTAATGTGCTAAAACTTCTGCCACCCCTTTGTTTTCCTATTTAAATTTGATTGGGATTTGATGTGCTGCTGTTTACCTGGCTGGCACTGTTAAGAACTATGTGAGCATCACCACCATTATATCAAAGAAAGTACAAATCTAACTGTTGTGTACTTTTCCTAATTTTTTTCATTGGTTTTTGTCTTGTGCTGTACTGTAAACTTAAGTATAGGAGTAATGCAGAACTATTTTTGGTTTGGGGTTTCATGATTTGCCTTTTTAATCCCTGTGTGAAGTTAAATAAAGATGTGATAGATTGTTTGTATGCTTTTCAATCAATTTTAAATAACAAAATGTAAACTAAAACTAAGGGATCAGCTAAATGCCACCCATACTCAGATGTGTTACTGAATTGAGACTGCAGTTACCTAAACTGTCCACATGATGGTGTCATATCAATGATATATGAATGATTAGTGAGGAGCTATGAGCAGTCATTTGGCAAGTCTAAGGTAAACATATTAAAAAGGGGGGGCTTTTATAGCATTGTGTCACAATTAGCCAGTTATTTGTCCTTTTAAGCATGAATTCAACAGTTTTTAAAGGATTTCATGCATTGGAGTTTAGTACCGTGTATGGTACTGATGATACTGTATGTAATACAGTGTATTGCATTATATTGTTTTGCAAAGTATAGTGTCAGCCAGAGATATAAATTAAAAATAGAATTGCAAGGCACAACACAGTGAAGATAATCATACATTATACATTTAGTATGATGAAAGGCTGGCAGGATCAAAACCAACAAACAAAATAGATTGAGAGACGGTAGAGAAGAACATTTTTACTCACAAGCACTGGCTATTAAAGGTAAATAGGATATGGACAGATTCACCAATATTCAATTATTATGACATTGGTGATGTGATGTGAAGTGTTTTTTTTGGTGTAAAATATCAAAAAAGTATATGCTCAGTAGATACACTTTTTTACACACACATACAGTATGAGTGCCTTGTTGATGATGGGCAAAGGACGAACTGAAAGCTGTACATAATGAACATAATGACTGTTCTCCC
This sequence comes from Percina caprodes, assembly GCA_013375575.1. Taxonomy (NCBI): domain Eukaryota; kingdom Metazoa; phylum Chordata; class Actinopteri; order Perciformes; family Percidae; genus Percina; species Percina caprodes. The sequence continues at coordinate 332,384 of JABXJD010000051.1, forward strand.
AGTCCCAGACCAACCACAGAGCCATTAAAACGATGAAATAATCATACAACAACATGCATAATCATCAAGTTTATCAACCACCTAAAGAAAAGTGCCTCCTTACTGGAAAATTCTTAGGGCTGGTTTCCCCAGTCATGGAAAAGTAAACAATAACGCGATGCATATCTAAACAACTAGAGCTGTAACTTATGAGTATTTCCGTTATCAATTAATATATTGATTATACAATCAATACAATTGTTTAGTCTATAGTCTATAACTCTCGGAGAGATGCTGGCTATGTTCAATAGTCAAATAATGTGGGCTACAAGTCTAATGAATTGTATTTGGACTGCCAATAACAATTATGTTCATTATCAATTTATCGTTTTGTCTAGAAAATAATCAACAAATACTGAAAAATCTCCAGTTCCAAGGGTCTAATGTGATGTCTTCAAGAAAATGTGTAAAGCTGCAATCAGATATTTTGGTTGTTGTTGCCACCCCCAAAAAAATAAAATAAATAAAAAAAATAAAAACAAAAAAACAGATGATTGATTTTTAAAATTGTTACAGATTCATTGTTTGTTAATCGATTAATCGGTGCAAGTCCATGTTATACTTTTTATTCATAACTTATACCTAACTTCACTTTAAAATAATTTGAATCCTATGTGAATGCTATACTACCCATACTATTAGTAGTAGTAGTAGAAGTAGTAGTAGTAGTTGTAGTAGCAGTGGCAGTGGCGGTATTATATTGTTGTTGTTATTGTCGTGTTACTTTGCAGTAACATTATGCTGAAACAAAATGAGTTTTCCCATCTCCCGGCGGAAGTGGTTAGTTGAAGCGCTACTGGACTCCAACAGCTAGCTGGCTAGGGCGTTGCTAGCGGCAAAAGTGGGATTTTTGGTACCTTTATGCAAGTTATATTATTGTACAAATAACGTCTTGCGTTGGAAAAACAGCGTTTGATGTTCGCTACAAGTTTTAACCGCCTCTGTAGCTTTTTGCCGTTGTTTACAGAGGACTGGTGTTACTTTCTGTCCCGTTAGCTGGCCACATAGCTAGCCTGCTTCCATCCACGGGAATTCTGCCGAGAAACGACTGAATTCTGGAAACATGGAGTCAAGGAACGTTGCGCTGTGCTAACCGACTTCACTGGATTTTCTTTTTCTAAGGAGACTTTCTGAAGGACATAACACGGAAACATCGCAAGCCAGTCATCATTCATGCCGTGTTGTATATATATTTTCGGTCGTTGGCCGGCTCATTGTTATGAACGGGAGTTTGCTTAGTTTGCACTCGAAACAAGAGCATACGAAGCAAAGTTTTTTGCTGAAAGAGCTCATCTGTTTTGTTAGCTGGTAGCTAGCGAGATTCAACGCCAGCCAGCTTTCCGTGAGAAATAATCTTCTGAAAATCAATTGTGCTTTTTTTAATCGACCATATAACAAATTTGGCTTTCAAATCCAGCGTCTTACACCGGTATCACATTAGCTGCAGTTGTTGCTAATTTGTAACACGGGTCGTTTAAACAAGGTATTGAGCGATTCTCATGGTCACGGGAGAGTCGTCCCCACAGCCACAGACAGGCATTTCAGGGAGCAGGGAATACCAAATGGGACTGGAGGAATTTTCAGCATCTTCAAAGACCATTTAGGAACCGAGGCCAATCAGTCGAACTGGGGTGGTGGCAGACGGACTACATTGCAGGGCCAAGGTGTCTGTTGCATTGGAATAACGTTACATATTGTTTATACATTTGTGAATGCAAAGGATTTATACAAGGAGTTCATACATGCACGACAACTTGTGCCAGCTGACGCAGTATATTTATTCGTGTTTGCAAAATATTGTTCATAGACGGGGTAGTGTATCATCTGACTGCACATCTAATACGACAGAGGCCCCGATTAATTTAGATCTGCACTGTAGATTCCTTGCTATTGGATTTTGGCAAGGATTATTGGTTTACAGATAGCGCATATGGTAGTTTTTTTTTGTTCCTCTAGTGTTTGGACGTGCCTTGCAACAACCCAGCAGTGTTCTATAGGTCATCTATTGTCAACACCATTCTCAAAATCCTTGCCTACTTCAGACGAATGCCCGAGAAGGTCGCTCCAGGAAATCGCCTCATCACACTCTGGAAAATGTTAATCGGATATAATTTGCTGCAAATCTAGAACCGGAAGCCCAATGAGTGACACACAGTCCAGCTTCACTGACAGGTACAGTACATTCTATTAATGCACTGCCTGCACTCCACACGCACGAATTGAGTCTTCACAGTTGTAAAACATAACATTTTCTAAAGTTTCTTGATGATATTAACGTGAGTGATGAAAAATGTTTTACATGGTCCAAGTAAAGCACTTCTTTACGGCGCTGTGCTCATAACTATGTTATACAATCTAATTACTAAGGATGGACATTAGATCTTGATGTAAACATTGCTGATTTCAGCATAGCTAATAGAGTTCTTTGCAGACAGTAAAGTAGTGCTTGTCCAATAATTGAGAAGGCCTGCCACTGTGTGTGTGCCAGGGAACAGTCGCCTGGGATCCCTGTACACGTTTCAACATCTTTACTACCTCTTAAGCTTTTTAAAGCTAACCTTCTCCTACACCTATTAAAACGATCTCTGGATTTAGAAAAAGACCTTAACTTCGTCAACTAATCACCTTATCTAAGACATCTGTCAACATACTGTTCACCATTACAATTCCTTAATTCCTGTATCATACAATTCCTTTAACTATGTAAATACTGTACATATCCACACTCCTTATATTTCTTTATTTATATTTCTACTCTGATATTTATATACTTCTTGCAACTGTAACACAGAATTTCTTTTTGGGGATCAATAAAGTATTTCTGATTCTGATTAAACTCCAAGATTGGTCACTGTTGCTAAGACCAGCAGGCTAAATAATGTGTCGTGACCAGAAGAACACACTAAATGGTATAAAAGGACCAGTCTGTATTGTCTTAATCCATTGGGATATCATTTGTCAGTATTGTTATTGTTGTTTCATTAAGATAATGAATTCCCCTGTGTTTTGGTACCTGGTGAATTAGGAGGTTTCTGTTCTCAATGTGATACTTGGTACTCTGATAGTGAAACAGAGAAGTGAAGCTGTTGCATTACGTCAAGCCTCCCCACCTGAATCCCATATACTTGCAAGGAAAGCAGGCCAATACAGTGGAATGTGGTCGGTGGATTCAGAGCAGAAGGAAGCAGTATTGCACAGGTTGGGATCTGAAATATCCTCCTGGCTAGGGCATGAGCTAGAGGCTAAGCCCAATTCCATTTTACATGACCCCCTTCCCCCACTGCAATGATGGCAACCGTGTCTGTCACCAACTGCTATTGTGGTGCTGAACTGTGTTTAATAATAATAACAGTATTACCACAACCTGCTGGTTGACTAAACCAGTGGAGATGCCATTATATCTTTGGTTGCTTTTAGCAGTAAAATGAACAAATCAGTGCTTTCCAATCACTTAAAAAACCTGTATTGAAACACAAACTGTTGTTGACTGGCAAATACATCAGAGATACTGATGTCATAAAGTACCTAATGTTAGGATGGCAATTAGACTAGTGCAGTATATGATACAGTGGGCTATATTTGGTCATCTCAGATTTACTGCTGCATGTGAAGGCTTTTGACTGACTCTTTATTCAGAGTATGTAGGTTGATATGTTTAGAGTGAGTTTGTTTTGGTTTCACAAGCCATGTGTTATTAAAGTCATAATTGTCACTCTACCAGTAAAACATGATCCAAGACCCCAAAAAGCAGTCTGTAGACTTTACAAGCAAATAACTCTTTACCTCAGTATTGTTTGGACTGTAGCAGTTTTCGAGAGTGTTTTGGTTGATACTATCTTTATTGATTGATAGTTTTGTCTGTCTCTCCTTCTCTCCTTAAGTCCATCTGTATTTCCCTGTCTTGCTTTCCCTTCTTCTATGTGTGGTGTTGTGCATTTTGTTTACGCTCTGTTGGCTAAGGTGGGAGTATGCATCCAACATCTATTGGGGTTGGGCTGCCAGCCAATGGGTCAGTTTAGTGTGCTGTTAGCTCTTTGTCATAGAGTTCTGCTGATCTCCACGTTTTTCTCACCCACCCACCCCCCTCCCCCTCTGAGGCCCTCCCTGGGAAGTGGTGCTGGTGACATAACTAATAGTAAACAAAAGCTTTTAGTGGGAGCTAACTGGTTGTCTGCTGTAGGCTCCTCTCCAGGTCCACCATTGTAGGTCAGGTACATTCAGGGAGGCAGGTTGGTTGGTATGTCTTTATTGTTCCCTGAGTGTTAAGGTATGTCTGTGGCTGGTTAACGGTAATAGAGTTGCATCTGAACAAGTTTGTCATTAATTGATTCATTAATCTAACTGTTGATTATGTGAATGATTGGGCAATTGCTCATTCAGTCTTTATACGTACAATTATAATGCCAAAATGTGGCATCACAACTTAACAGATTGTTTATTTTGTTCAGCCAACAGCACAAAAACGTAAAGAGCTTTTGATTTACAATAATATAAAAAGAGAAAAGCAACACATTTTAGAATCTGCTTGGTGTTAGAACTGGATAAATAAATATGATAAAATCTGTAATCTAAATTCTTATCAAGTGATATATATCAGTTGTAATAATAAAGCAATTATGTCAACACCAAGTGATAATAACGTGGCTCTTGAGTCAATATTTGTCTTACTTAGATGAGCAATGTTTTATTGAGTACTACTGACAGCTCGGTCTGCTTGTATGCGTCTCCTGTATTTTGGCATCCCTCCCTTATAATGCAGTATGCTTCTACTCCATCTAGTCAGCGCATAGTGTGGAAGCTGTGTCAGCTACTCTGAACCTTTCTTTAAAATGAGTATCAAGAAGTAATTTAAAGCTCTGATCAGAAGTGCAAAGGCTCCAGCTCAGCATGCAGTGCAGAATGGTGGTATTTATACACTTCCAACAAATTTAACAAATAATTGATCAACATGTTAAAAGTATTAGACTATAGGATTAGCAGCTGTGAGTTACCTTGTCACATTCAAGTAGGACATTTGTATGTGTCTTATGAGAAGTTGCTGAGTAAGATATGACTCCATACATTTTATGTTTCCAGCTTCCCCTGTATAAAGATGTCACTTTTTACAGTCTTATATTATAGTGATTTAAAGGGATATTTCACTGCTGGAAAGAAGAATATGTACTTAAATTGGGTCATTTATGTAGTGGAAATGTGAAATTCTTTAGAAGTTGGTGCCTTCTAGACCAAGAAAAGCCAGGAAATGTATTTTTGGCTCGTATAGATATAGACAACAACTCCCAGAATGCACTTGCTTTACTTCCCTACGAGGCCACACCCAAAGCCATGCCTACTGGTTACAGAGGGAGTCAAGACAAGTGGGTTTTATTGTCATTTCAACCATATACGAAACGTTTCACCATGGTTCAAGTGGTTTTACACATTTAAAACATATAAAAAAAGACCTACGAGATAGGCTACATTTTAGTGCACACACATTATAGACTATACATAAAGTGCAATGACTACTTAAAGTAGAGCATTTAAGACAGACAAGGGATAGGACAGACAAAAGACAGGGCATTTATAGACTTGTAACAGAGCACTGATTGTTACAAGTTAGGTTCACCATCTTTGGAGCTCACTGATGGCTCTGTTCAGCTAATGCATTGGTAGCATTAGCGCTTGGTGGGATGTAAGCACAGAGTATAAACACAGCCGTGAATTTGCGTGGAATATAGAATGGTCGGCATTTAACAGACACAAACTCCACCAGCGGCAAGCAGTAGTTGGATACAAGCACCACATTTCTGCACCACATACTGTATGTGCACAGGCCACCTCCACGGGTCTTACCCGACAGAGCAGCATCTCTAGGCTAGCAGGCCTAGTAGCTGGATAGCGGAGTCCAGTACACTGTTGTTCAGCCATACCTTTTTATAAAGAGTATCATATTAAGAATTGGTTTAGATTGTGTCAGAGAGTGTTGATTCACTTCCATAGTAAAGTAGGAGATTGTGGTTTGTGGTGCTGCAGTGAAAGGCATTTCTAATACTTTGTCCTCAAGGGGTAAAATATAAGAAAAACAAGTATGAAAGCTCTAAGAAGCCCATATTGATCTTTTGCAAGTGCATACTTGTCAATTGTCAGAAGTTCCTTTTACACAGTTGTTGCATTATGGTATACATTATGAGTGGCTGTACAACTTCCATGTGCACAGCGCAAAAAAGATAAAGTAATTTGATTGCAGCATGGATCATTGATTTGGAATTATGTTGTATAACGGCTTGGTCTCAGATCTTGTATGGAGTCTGGGTGTTACAAGCATAGCTACAATGACTACAACCATCCACAGATGCATTTTGTCATAAATCACCAGTTGCAAGGAAAGATAATTGATCCATATTAGTGGTACTCTGACTCATAATCAGTCCCTTCCTCTTGCATTCTGTCTCATGTCAGACCTTTACCCCATTTACATAGTAATTTGAAGTAGGGTTTCATCTTACTATGTTGTCAATTGCCCTTGTGCCACCCTGGAATTATTCTACTGTTGCAATTACAGTTGTCAGTGATGCATTAAACACAGTGCTCTAGAAATGTTGTTGTTGACGACATGGTCAAAGTTTGGTTAAGGTAGGCAGTTATATATTTTCTATGCAGCAAAACTGCTGTAATATCCTGTTTTTCTCATGGATGTGAGAAAAGTTGGGTTTACTATTTTCATTGTTACTTGAATCATTTGTATTGCAACTTACTAACTACTGCAAGGAAGGACTGACCAAATTCTTAGTTGTCTTCTTTTTTTAATAGAATGTAAATGAAGACCCAAGGAAGACTCTGCTCACACCAGGATGTCACTTTGGCAGGCACACACCAACTCTCACCATACTCTGTCCATACTTGCCAGGTCCCATTTCACTCTTTTTTCACACACTCTTTCAATCACATCCATCATTTATTCCATTTATTTGCTTTGATCAGTCCTTTTTTCCCATCATTACCACATTTCCATTATGCCTAGAGGAGTATAATTACTGTTGCATCAAATTTGCCTTCACAAATTGGCCAAGTACAAATGAAAAGTGGACATGGTGCTCGTGTGTTTTTGTAGGGTAATAATATTTTTTCTTTAGTTATTTTTGTCAAGACAGGCCTGGCTAAAAGGAAATAAATGGAAGATAGCAAAAGAGAAAGAGAGAGAGAGAGATGACAGAGAGGAAAATAAGCATTTAATGCCCTTGGGGTAGTGATGTTAGAGAATGGGTAAAGTCTAGGCATTAGCTGGGGCTCTGAGTGCTGAGGGAGTTGGGGACTATCACCCAGTTTTGTGATACTGATGCTTGTGGACACCCTCTAGAATCTGGCCCTGTTAACCAGAAGAGCTTCAGGGCTCAAACATTACTTTCACTTCACAAAAGACAGGGTTACTACAATAGAGAAAAAGGGGACAAGGGTAGAGAGCTGTCTTGCCCAAGTGTCATGTCCTCACTTGTCCATTTAAGGATTTTGTAACCATGAACTAGGCTTGTGCCTTCAAGCTAACTGACAATTGTAGTGCCACAATATTCTGCAGACTGCAAAGTGGCGAGAGATGTGATGCAGGGGATTTTTGTTAGATTTCCTGCTGTTAGTTGATTGATTTTGTAAATGTACAATACATACAATACATATTTTTGGATGTGCACAAGTAACATTTGGGCAATTTTTGTTGAATGGATAGTTGACGTTAAAAAGCAACAGTAATTGGGTGTCATTCCTGTGGCCTGTTTATATCCCCTTCCCTGGTTCTCAGAGTGGTGATGCTCTAATTGTATGTGTCTCTGTGTGTTATGTATAGGATGTATTGTAGAGAGAGACCAGCAGCCTGCTGCAGCGCAGTGATTAATCTTACACTGCCTGTTTCTGCTGATTCAGGGGTGACTAGACAGACTAACACATCCCTACTCTAAAAAAACTTTGTCAGTTTGGTTACCAACCTGCAGGCAGTAATGTGCTTTTACCACATGTTGCATCAGCTTAAATGTCATCATAGGTCTGCTTCTACCAGCCATTAATACACATTTGAAATCTTACACACAAAGTCTGTCAAGACCCACTCAGGGTGCTGGTCAAGCACTGGCAGCCCACTCATTCTGACATCTCTCCATTTGTGCATGAATAGGGCCTGTGTGTAGTGATTTATAACAAATTAATTTTATATTTTATATTAATCCCACTGGGGATCAATAAACACTACAAATCAAATTAAATTAATTATCCATGTGTCCCATGCAGACAGTTCAACATACCCTATATTGTTGTGCTAAAGTTAACAGCTAAATTTAAGCTAATTACTCCCTTCAAAGAAGTAACTTGTGGATTAGAAAAGGTCTAAGGTTTTTGTGACAGGGCTCATGACCAGCAGCAGTGTGGACAGTGTAGCATGTTAAGCCACCTCTTTTCCTTTCCCAGTGCTGGAGGACAGCAGACAGCATAGCGTGAAGAAATGTCTATCCCGCAGCCCTCATGTCAGGAATCCTGATGAGGTTTATTGGGGCAGAAAGGGCACTGTTTTCCCCCTGAGGCTGTTGCTTGAGCTCCATAGCTATTGCTCCTGTCTCTAACACCATACCTCTCTCTCTCTCTCTCTCTCTCTCTCTCTCTCTCTCTCTCTCTCATACACTCACTTAGTGCTTTCTTTTAAATCCAATAAACACAATAGTATATGTTTACACTTTTAAGGCCACACACTGAGAGTGGCATCAGTGTGTGATATTCAACTAGACTGTAATACAGAACCTGGTTTAAAGAAGGTGTATTACTGCGTGGCTGTAGACCTTTTTCTCGCTGGTGTGACTCCGATACTAAAAGGGATAATGTAGAACGGGTTGGTTGGTACAGTGAATACAACTCCAACAGGGTGATCAGGACCAAATAAATCAATCATTTGACACATAATATTGATTTAAATGGGAGTTTATTGATTTAAATATGATTGTATTGCTTCCACTAAAGAAAATATATCCGTTCCGTCTCTACGGTTAGAATCCTGTCCATAGCAACATAAACTGTAGCTGTTTAATGCAATCCTTTGTCTATTACTCAACACCAACTTGTGCTGTGGTAGTAGCTGTATATTTTATGGGGTGCTGCAGTGGTGGACAAATTACCCAGCTGCTGTTTTAATCACTGCAGGAATTGACACAACATTAGCGTTGTAGTGAGCTAGCTAGCGGGCTATCGGCGAGTGAGACACGGTGAATGGCTTCTTTGGAAATATTTATGTTGACGTTAATGTCCTCTTTCATCTCGTTTCCTTTTTTGCACAGCCACTGTATGTTGACACACCTGTAAGTTAACATTAAATATGTTGCAATGTAGCTAAGCTAACTAATTAGCATTGTTGCCAGTATATAATGGTATATGTAGCGATCATAGACGGTAAATAAAGATGTAGCAATAGACGCTCACCAGATCTGCTGTCATTGCTTGGAGGACAGAAGTTGCTCCACGCTTCCCTACTTTTTGTCACTGTTGATAAATTATCCAGACTTCTGTCCTCCAGAGTGAATAGAACTGTGTCTATTGCAACGGTGTGTAGCAACTGTTTGTTATCAAGAAAATAACAGACCGCATTCATACATTAGAATTCAACCAAGCCTTGTAAGAAAGATTAGATTAGGTGTGTGTGTGTGTGTGTGTGTGTGTGTGTGTGTGTGTGTGTGTGTTCTCTTCCATTGGCAGGTTGCATGTATGAATCAGACTGTTCAAGAGACTGTTTTATTACACCACTGAGATGGAATCACAGACCAGTTTTAAAGAGGTGGCATGAATGGCTGGCTGGCTGGCTGGCTGAAGAAGATATATATTACCAGTTGATGACGTTTTTATTATTAACAGTTTTTTGTTTGAATAGCAAGATACAGAACATACAATTCACATCATAAACACATCCCCTATTAATTCACTAATGGATCCAAATTAACTTTTAACTGGGGAGGAAATAAGATACCCAGGTATAAGATACCCAGGTATAAGATACCGTGATTGGGCCACTTAAGTGCACCTGATTGCAAGACTGTAACGAGGCACAGAGTTGTTCAAGGTAACCCTTCAGACTTGGACAAATTTACCCTATACCCTGAACATTTTGAAAAAGAGTAATTGATCCCGATTAGTCAGGGTATTGATCTGCTAGGTTTGGACACAAAAAGTAATATATCATCCGCAATAAGCATAAGTTTATGTACCATTCCTCCTACAATAACACCTTGGCAATTATGGCGTTTTTCCACTGCGTGGTATCTACTCGACTCGACTCTACTCGCCTTTTTTGGTTTTCTATTACGAAAAAAAGTCCCTGGAACCTGCTACCAGGTACTTTTTTTAGTATACCAAAAGGTGACGTGAAAACCTGCAGACTACTGGTTGGTCGGAGGACCGTCACTTATGACTGCATTTTTAGCAAACAAGAGTGCGGAGTGTGTCCGGAACAACCGGGCCATCTAAAAAAAATAAAAATAAAAAAAATCTAGCCAGACACCGATTATCTACTCTCTGCACTATTCTCACTTTTCTATTCTCACTATTCAATATTAAGGGCTATTATTTTGCATGTCGTTTCCAATATTGCACACTGTTACTTTTAAAAAAACAAGACAATATATCAAAGAAAATACTTTATTTAGCTATTCAAGTATAGCGCATCAAACCCTCCCGTACATCCCGGTTTTCTTCCTCTGCACCCTGTGACAGTGTCCCCCCCGGCTCTGCTGTCCCAGATGCATCCCAGTCATCGTCATAAGTCTCTCCATGACTCTCATAAACATTTTACAAAGCAGCTCAGAACCAGAGATTTCACCCGTCGGACATCGAACGCCCAAACAGACGTCTGCGGCGGCGATTTTGCAAAGCGTGAAGGATCTGAAACACACACAGTACACAGCAGACATATTTTGGTGTGTAATCATGGTTGCTAAAGTTAATGTACTTTTATATAGCGTATAGTAAATACTGACTGTGACCCTGAACACATGCAAATGTTAGCTAACGTTACAGGAAACTTAACTTACCCTTTTGTGTCGGCAAACAATAGTCATGTTGACGTCTGAACGCCGTCGGAATTCCCAAACTCCTGTTTTTTTTTTCAGCAGTGATTTTTGTTGCTTCCTTCAGCTTCTTTTGAAACAAATTTTCTTCTGGCCGAGAATCAAAACAAACACATCCAACGTGCTGTTGTGAGTTGCGTTGAAAATTACATCATGGCAGTTACCGGCTGCGTAGCTATGGTGACCAGCCACGCTGAGGCGTTACTCAATCTGCAATGGAAAACGGACGCAGAGTGCGTCGAGTCGAGTAGAGCCGATCGTGATTAAAATTCGATTAATTGTGCAGCCCTACCATTTAGAGCTTTGTAGGTCAGGAGAAGGATTTTAAATTAAATCCTGGATTTTACAGGAAGCCAATGCAGAGAAGCTAATCTCTGAAGCTAATAAATATGATCTCTTTTCTTAGTTCTTGTCAGAACATGCGCTGCAGCATTCTGGATCAGCTAGAGAGTCTTAAGGGACTTATTTGAGCATCCTGATAATAAAGAATTACAGTAGTCAAGCCTGGAAGTAACAAATGCATGGACTAGTTTTTCAGCATTGTTTTGAGACAGGTTGTTCCTAATTTTGGCAATGTTACGAAGATGAAAAAAGGCTGTTCTTGAGGTTTGTTTTAGATGGCCGTTAAAGGATATATCCCGATCAAAAATGCTGCCAAACCCATACATTTCCAGAATTTTGAACATATATTTAAATAGATATTTTATATCAACCATATCAAATGCCTTTTTGTCATCAAGAGAAATAGCAGCTACTGTATCTGGGATTGTCTATTAGTTACAGACCATGGAATATCTGAAGAGCTACGCCCGTGAATAAACCCCACCTGATCAGGATGAATTAAAGAAGTAATTACCACATTTAATCTATTTGCCAATTATTTTTGAAATAATCCCACTAACGGCAACGTTGTTCATATTTTGGCACAATGACTACGTTTATATGCACATAATATTCTGTTTTTTGTCCTTATTTTGACGATATTCCGACTCAGCTGTTTGCCAAGGCTAATGAAAGTGAATATTCCACTAATTATCCCGTTTCCATGCAAAATATGATTTTTCAAAGTTTATCAGTGGTGGCAGACTTGTTAACCAGCTTCTTGAGAAGGTTGGCGTAGGGATTTGTGCGCATATCCAAAAACTTAGTGATAGTTAGATATGTCTTTAATAATGTTTAAAATGTCATAAAGTTGTGTTTCTCCTTCTTATCAGGTCTGCAGCCTTGCAAACTACTGGCTGGTTGGTTTGTTTACAGCAACCATAGCAATGCACAGAACTGACCATAAGCCGCAAACAGGCGAAAGGCCGTAAAATGGGCGTAAATTTCAGTAAAATTCCTGATTGAGGCGCATATTCCTAATGCCCTGTATACTTGTCCAAAGAATGCCTCTAAAATCCGAATAATGCTGGGATATCCCACGTCTTAATCGGAAAATGCTAATGTCAGAAAAAGGTCTTATTTTGAATATCCAAGAATATGCTGTTTACATGACCTGTATCAAATTTGGATTAATGTCATAGTCTGAATAATAGCGGAATTTTGATGTGCATGTTTACACACACACACTGCTTAGTAATGACGGTAGGAGTGGCCAAAGTTAGTGAAAATGTGATGTGAGATTTACATTGCAAAATATGTTATGTCTCTGGAATTGTTCAATGGCTATGTGGGATATCTGTGAAGCTAAACGGAATCACAGTAGTAACATTCTAGTTCAGTTGCAAAAAAAAGCTAACAAAAAGAGCACTCCATTAGTATCTATAAATGCCATCGCCTTTCACGGGCATTCAAATGTCTTAACTCCTTGGTGTCGATTTTGAGCTTAGCAGGGTTTAGCATTCTGAATCTCCCATCTTGCTTGTGCAAGTTCCTCTTACACTCCTTAAATTTGTCACACTTCATCTGTGTTCCTCTGGAGTCGTCCATAAATAGCATTATGTTGTTATTTCGCCAAGCCAGCTTGCCCTTGTTTTCTCGCCACCTGCAGCACCAAGTTCCTATACAATGATCTCTAAAATCTTGCCAGAATGGATCTGGGTCTCTCTCCCACCCGGGCTGCTGCCTGGCAATTCTATGTTCCCGTTCGGCCCCGTATTTTCCCTCTATCCCTAGCAAATCCTGAATCAGCTCCTCTAAAAACTTCTACTGCATCTCCCCCTTCTTTGCCCTCGGGGAATGCCCACAAAATGAGCATTATTGCATTGCCATCAATTTTCCAAATCTTTTTCCCAGAGAAGGTCAACCTCCTTCTTGCTAGGGGTGGCTTAGCTCGCCCTTCTCTGTTGGCTGTTTCTCGATCTCATCCATTCTGGTGATTAAGGGAGAATTCCAGCCAATTTTTACGTTAATCTTCATCGCTATAAATATGCGTGTACTTTAGATGGAAAGGAGAGATCTGCACATTGTTTATCTTTTCCTGCTACACCGGGATTTCAGCACGAGACTACAGCTAGCTTTCTCTAACTATATCACTGTGCAAGCCACAGACCTCATTTGGCCCCTTTTCATGTAGTTAAATAGTCACTGATATGGTAATAACCACTACAGTGCTCAGTTACCTATTTTTGAGGGGGAATAAACTTCAAGTTTTCATTGCAAAGGCATAACCTGTCCTCTAGAGGACATAGCCAGACCACCGGCCGCTCACTGGATTGTTTTCAGCAGCAGGAGGCAAAGAAGGCGGGGAGAAATCAGAAGCAAGGATGCCGGCCGGGCCTGCTAGCGCGGCTAAGGGAACTACCACACACTGCCAAGCCTCCTAGTCACCAACACCAGATTGATTACACACAAAATGGATGAGCTACAAATACACACTGAACTACTGTGTGATGATTACAGAAGACTTGCTGAACACACTTATGACGGACGGCAGCTAACAGATAACAGGGCGAGCTAGCTACCAGCAGGATAGAGACAGGGTAGGTGAATTTAAACAATGTCTGAGTTGAAAATGCATAATGTTGTCACGTAAGGGCCCTGTTCATGTTGCACAAACAATTTAATTGCATTTTTTGTCTATTGAGTGGTACAAAGACTCTCTAATACAACTGCTGTTTTAGCTCAGTGGAAGCTCGTACACATAGCTGCAGCTACTCCGTGTTGCCTGCACCGATTCGGGTTTTTTTCCCCAAAGAACACGCATTTTTATAGCGATCAAGATTACCGTAAAAATTGGCCGGAATTCTCCTTTAAGGTGGAAGATTACCGCCATCTTGGACATCAAACAAAGGTGTTTGAACTATTATTGAAAACAGTGACTACAAAACTAATAATTTAGAAAGAAAACTATTAACTACTAGAAAAACTATTTGTATATTAAATAAATCATTCTTTCAAACAACTCTGAATTGTTTAAAACTTTTACAGGCAATTTGATAAAATAATTTAATAATTATTATAAAATAATTATTTGAGCCCCATTCCATTCGTACAGTTAATGAATAATGGAAACTGATGGCTGGGTTAGCTACAATTAGCAGTTAGCTCCGGTCAGGTCCAGTTAACTCCACCATAAAGATAAGGATAGGATGAGACTGCTGCACAGAGGGTGAACAACCAGAATCTGACAAATAACGTGGTGTTTCTACGGTTTATTAGTACAGTTAATCCCACGGCAAGACCACCAGCAGCATTCGGCTACTAACGAAAGCCTATGAGTCTTGAGCCTGAAGGGAATGTTGACAAACTGCGTCATGCGCACAGCGCAGAACGTCACAAAGGGGATGGGCTAGAGGCCACTGTTCTTTGTGCACTGTAAAAAAAAAAAAAATACATTGTTAATTGGGGAAAAATGTAATTCGGATTTTATCTACCTGGGCGGGGCACCCAAACACTGGCCTCAGCTCCACCTGAGTGCAAATGCTTCTTAATATCTCCACAAACCGTTGACTTTCTGCCTTTTGGCATGTTTGGTCTCCACTATGTTTCTCCTCCAAGCTGAGCATGAATTTCTGTGGTTACATATCTTTAAAAGGATAAATAAAGCCGTGCAATGCAGAGCTTCCTT